>JAPFBL010000260.1:0-571913 GCA_026182355.1 Hermatobates lingyangjiaoensis
ATAAGAATATTCTATTATTTACCTAATTTTTCTCGAACCGACAGGTAGTTTAAGTACCCAGTTGGGAATCCTTGTCCTAGAGAAAGATGAAATTACATACATAAAGAAAAAAAGTATTACTAAACAACTATGGGATGAAATTTTTAACCAGGCTTTATTGTAACATAAAAAGATTTCACATAAACACGTGAAATAACCAATCAATGATCAAACCACAATAAGAAATGGGAAAACAAGACTAAGATCTTTCAACGTAACAAGCGTCTTTGTCAGAGTCTTGGGTTTTTGACTCTGACGAAGACGCTTGTTACGGTTGAAAATCTTAGTCTTGTTTTCCCCATTTCTTATTGTGGTTGATCATTTAAATTGTAACATATATACTTGTTATATAACGAGATATAATTTGTTTTAATCATAAATAATCCAGGCAGGAATCTCAACTGAGTTGTACAAAAGTCAGTCTTCCATGCAGGTGTTTAATGAACTAAATGAAGCGTTTCCAACAAGTTGTGTTCAACATGAGATTTAAATTGAAGGTTGCAAGTTTGGGATAAAACGTACAACTGGGCTAGAGGTATAAGAACACTATGTGTTCAAACAGCGTAATTACTTCAAACATACATTAAACATGGGGATGTGGGAAATATTTTTATGTATTCTCTTTTTATGAACATATAAACATATAACCTTTTTATTATATTACTTATATTACTTTATTATATTATAAGTAGTTATATTACTTTTTATTTTATTATATTATATTACATATAAACCTTTCTATTCTCTTCAGTACATACCAGGGCTACCATCCTTTAGGATTACCAAGATCTTGGTATTTCTATTTTTAGCTTCCGAATTTGGGATAAGCTTCTGTAATTTGCCGATATCATAAGATTTTTGAATGGTAGCTGTTTATTAGCTAACTTAATATAATGTACACGTAATTATAGTACTAACATAAGTTGTTTGTACTTTCTGTCTAAAGAATAGTTCAGTCAATTTACAAAAATATACAAATGTAAAAAAAACTTGATTGCTTCATATTCCTGATTCGTCTTATACTCGTATTCAATTTGTTCACATTGCTCTGACGTACGAAATCTGTTATTTAATTGACAAACACTTAGTCAATGAAACACTTAGGTTTCATAAACGATTGCATCTTGGCGTTTCAATTCTGAAAGCTTTCAAAAACTTCTATTAGTATATAGAGTATAAGATAAATATCTTGTTGTATCTCCTTCGATTACTTCATTTAATATGTTTCAAAATTGTCTAATAAGAAGAATTGTGTAGTTGTTGCTTACAAAATTTATAAATGGCTTAGCTGCTGCCTTGGCTAGAGTGCGCAACAAAGAATGCACAAAATCGTTTGACTTGAGAGGCTTCTCTTACAAAACTTCTAGTAAAAGAAATCAAAAATGGCACTGTTCATAGAAGATATGAAAAAAAGAATAGGCAAAGAAGCAACACCATCAACCTTTACAGTTGACGATTAATGTGGGGATTAAAAGCATGAGTTTTGTGAAGAAATGTTTTATTTTACTTATCTCATGTATCGTGGGATATTTATTTGAATCCCACGAAATTCATAGGCTAAATCTTGGGATACTGTTAAATTTAAATGGAAGCACTGGTACCTACCACGAAATCAATGATTTCACCACCATTGACTACTTGATATTTATTTGATATGTACTCCCAATTATCTCTCTATGTAATATTTTAGAATAATGATTGAATATTAATAATAAAATATTAATTCATTTTTTAAATTATTTATTTAAATTATATTTGCAACTGTACTGTCATCTTTCACCACATTCGCAAGGATGAACAATAACAACTGTTTAAACAACAGGTATTATGTTTTCTCATTTCTATATTATATGTAATCTTCCACGCTAATATGGATTAGCCATATTGTTAGAATAGAAAAAAAAAACAACAAAAACCTATAACGTTAATAAGTTGTTGCTAATGGATGAACGTTTGTCTATAAATTGCTGATTAATACACATGAAGTTGGAATATGATCAAAGAAACACTCTTATATTTTTTCTAAATTTATTAACTTGATTTTAAGTTAAAAAAAAATTTTTGGTCAAGTTTTTAACTGAAGCCAAAAAATTGAGCAGTGTTTATAAGGTGTGAGGTCTAATATTATTCCCACTTACCTTTGTCGTACTAACAACATACATGAATTCAAAAGTATATATCCTAACGAGTCTACTTCCTCGTTGCTTTCAGTGCAATTCCGCGAGGTTGCATTTTTTTAAATATTTACTGCACACTTTGCGTCCTATTATGACCCTTGCGCCAAAAAACAAAGAGAAACATAAGTTTTCTTATGTTTTCTTACTTACCGGGACAGATAAAAACATGTTTTCATATACATGATCATTGTAAACAAGTGGAATGTGGAATGGCACGTGTTGAAAATAAATATAGGATAGCTTCTCATATCCTATACATTTTAATGTCTTGTAGACTAATCTATGAATTATTCTTCAGGGTAAACATATTGAAAACTGGTCAGGAACATATTTAATTGAGCTATTAAATATATTTTTCAGGTAATAAACAAATGCCTGAAGAATATAGATGATTAATATTAAAGATCAAAATCTTTATATTTTTCTCAGGTTAGGTCGCAGTGTTAGGTCCAGAAGAGAAGATACGTAGTCCGAGCATTGTCCACACCACACCACTATATCACTCAATCTACATTGGGAGTCCTACATTTTGCCTAACTGATATTTTTAAAGTAGAGATCTGTAACTTGTATCTAAAATCGTACATGCTTGGGAAGAACGGCCTAACGACCTTTCTGACAGACGACATACTCAGATTTATTCAATTCCCGCGTGAATAGAGGGCCAGAATGGGCATTGAACACTGCCTAGAAGCGAGGCTATCTTAACTGGCATGTCCTGGGTTCGATACCCACTTTGCTCTCGATTTATTCACGTGAGAGGTATATAAATCTAAACACGTTTCTCTCGCAGACGACGTTAAGCCGTCGGTCTCAAGCCTATACAATGTCAGCTACTCATTAAAGATCCCTACTCTAAATACACAACAGTTAGGAAAAATTGAGGACTCCCTATGTAGAACAACAGTTATTGTTGCACACCCATTACTAATATGAGTGCCAAATAATAAATGAGTCAGAATTTCGGCCCCTGGAACAGCACTAAACGGTGAATGCCTTATAAGAGTGGGCGTTGGAAAATAAACAGATAAATCACATAAACAACAAATTGTTCAAAATACCTTATTACATAATTTATTTAAATCAAATTTTTAATTTATATATATTTATTGATAGTTATTATCCTAGATAATGTTTTATCAACCTGATTACAGCAAAGAACTTATTTTATTTAAAGAATTCAATTGAATTTCTCAAAAATGATAGTTATTTATTAAGATTTGTAGTATTATGGGAGGTTTTTCTTTTGCCCATGCTGTATGGAGTAGAAAGCACAGTGTGATGGCCCCAGGAGGTCAGAGCGCTAACTATCTGTAGCGCCTCTGTGCGGGTGGACTTCGCCTTCGGCAACCAAACACCTGTCTCTGCCAACCCATCTACATCTTCTTATTTATTCCTCCATTAAATCTCATATTTATATCTCTCTCTCTTTCTCACGCCTTGAATATTATCTCACAATAAGCAATTATCCATCTCACAAGAATCAATTTATGTCTGACTTTCTGCAAGATAGACATGTTTAATATTCAATATAAGAACCAAATAATGAAACATTTACCATTTAGTTTCAGCAAACGGTATTTAAAACTTAAAAAGGTCACACCCACCAGTTTGGGCTACACAAGAGCTATCAAGCAACCAATTACTAACACAGTACTTCAAACTCTAAATGATTCTCGATATCATATCAAAATTTGCTTATTTCAGTGCTGATTTCAGTGCTGAAAGAATTGTTTTAATAAACATTTCATCTCTTTTTACTACTTTTTACAGTTCTTTTGGCCAATTTTTTTGTCGTAAATAAAATCACTATATTGTCATATGTGTGAGTATTTTATAATTCCATTATTTTTTTAAAATACTCCAATGTAGTAATGATGTTAAAAATACTTCCTTAAAAATCATCAAATTCAACGATCATTGTTTATTTGTTACTCTATATGTAGGACATAGTAGACTAGTATTTATGCAACTAAGTAAGTTTTGGACTATACAAATTTTAGCAGGTTTAAAAAAATAACATTTAATTTCACATTTTTTTTGGTTTATTTACTTTTAAAACTCCGGAATATGTGCTATACTTCTTAAACCAAATTGACAAAATTTATCTGGGTCCAAGGAAGCCAGTGTGTTGCATACTCACCTGTAGACTGGTAGATCCCAGGCTCTATTCACAATCTAATATACGATTTCTGAAAAATATGAACAGAGAGGTCTCTCAGAGAGGGACGATTCAAACATTCGTACTCTAGCCTTTCGCACACAGAGAGCATATTACAGTAAATATTACGGTTTATATCCATTTCCATTTTAGTATTATGAAAATTATGTTATAAAATTCATATATTCCTACTAAAGTTCAAAAAAGCAATAATATGCTTTCCAAAAAAATTAATTTTAGAGCCAATCCCGATTTAAAGATAACAGTATAATAAATATGAAATTTATAGATTATAAATTAAGTGCTGTTTAGTAATAATAGAAACACTCATACACTTTGATTCATTAACTCATTAAGTGAGAGATGGATATATCAATGGACTGAGAGAGAGAGAGAGAGAGAGAGATAGGAGGAGGGAGAAAGGGGGAGAGAGACTTCCTAGATGGAAATGACATTGAAGATAGAGAGAGGGATAGAGAGAGATAGAAAGAGTGAGACAGACAGTGAGAGATTTCCTCGATTGAAAACTTATTGACGAGAGCGAAAGAGAGAGAGTGAGAAGGGTAAGGTAAGGGAGAGGGAGAGATAGAAAGATATTATAAAGAGAGAAAGAGAGGGAGAGAGAAAAGTGATGGACAGCAGGAATGATTGAGTAAGAGTTCAGATGAGAGAGGGGTGAGAAAGAGGTAAGGAAAGAAAAAAATGATCGAGAGTAAACGAGGAAGAGTAAAGGGGGAGAGAGAGAGAGTGTGAGAAAGAGAAGGAGAAAAAATTCCTAGACTGACATGTCATTCACGGCTCATGGACATTCATTTAAAAGACCAAAGCACCGGGAAATAATGTTATCTGACAAAGTAAACAATCATTATAGACATATAATTACTAACCCCACAAACACAGCAACTAAAATTCAGCAACAGTAGATTTGCCACCTGGAACTGCTGATTTCAATTTGTACCACACTGCACGTAAACATCCACAGGTAATAGGTAAAGAGTTTGATAGAAGTAGCTAGAATAATAGGGCAATTTGCTATTTTCAAAGATCCAATTTTACTTATAATTTGAGTTGAGAGATTTGAGTTGAATAAATATAAACTCTGAATATTTATTTCATTCTACGGAAATCTATAATTTCCATAGAATGAAATAAAAAAATATTATTTAACAGAGAAATAATATTTCCTACAAATAAGTTGAAATCGAATAGCGTTAAATGGCATACTTAAGAGAACAACTTAGAGAGAGAAAAAATGTTTTTCCATGAACATTTGATCCCATCAGACAATTTGAAAAATTGCATGAACTATAAACGCTTAATAATGGATAAAACCAATTACATTTCATAATTGTGTAATGTATAATTAGCTTATATGTAACTAATTAAGAACTCTAACAAAACAAATTTCAAAATCACGTTTATTCTCATTAATTTTATGAAATGAGAGTCATTAGGAATGAACATTAATAGCCTTATCATTCTAATCAAGTTTATAACATTCCGATAGTAAACTGGAGATCTGACACAGACAAGAGCTAACAAATAGTTTGCCATTCATTAATGAAGGTCATTGAATATGGTTTTTGGTTGCGGTTTAGTCTAAATTAGTAGTGGCTATTATTTTTTTTTTAAATAGCAGTTAAACATAAATCATAATCAATACAAGAGGTGTGGTCACATTAGATGACGTAGTTAGATTCATACAGAGTTGCACAACTTGAAATAGTACTCAAGAGCTCATTGAGTAAATAATTGCATTTCCTAATTTCATTGTGATTAACGTTGTATGTAGTCATTTAGAGTTAAATAAAACTTATCGCAAATATTCCTCAAATACAATAAAACATTGAGAGACAGAAGATACTCGTAGCAAGTTATCCTTATCTTTCACTAAAATTATTATTAGATTCAAATTGTTACATTAACCAAAATACACCCAACGTATGGCTGAAAGTTTGTTATGAAATTAAATCAGTTCTTTTGTTCCTTTTAAGTCGTTCAGCTGTATAAACTCTGAATATTTCTTATAAGACTCTGACACAATGTTTCTGGCATTTCCGCAAAACCAATCAAAAAAATTGAGAAAACCTCGATGCAATCAGCAGAAAAGTCGTAAATGCAGAAGTTGCTGAATATTTCAGTTCAAAATCTAGAGATGATTTGCTGCCCACCTATAAAAATTTTATTATATATATATATATATAATATATAAATCTTCATAAACGAACGTGAAACTTTCACACACACTTACAGAATAACTCTAATTTTATTTGACCACGTCTATCAGGAGGTCAAGGGAAGAGTGGCCACGCAGGAGACGGCGTACTAAGAGTACAGAGTACCGCCTGTCTTCCTGCGGGACTCTTCTGTTTCTATCTCTCCTGAAGACGGCAGACGCGAAATTATCGAGATGTGAGTGTTGTCTTTTTTCTTGTGTTTCTTGTTGTAATTTATTTTATTTATATATCTGACTTATATATATATATATATATATATATAATATATAAATCAAAACAACTAATATGAAATGGGAAAGAGGTCTTCATTAGAGTCAAAAACCCAACTGGATCTTAGATCTTAGTCTTTCTTCCCCATTTTATATTGTGGTTTGATCATTGATTGTTATTTCACGTGTTTATGTGGAATCTTGTATATATCTATAAAAAAGATTTAACAATAAACACATAAAACAAAAATCAATACCCAAACAACAGAAAAAAATCAGAAAAACACTAGATCTTTCAAACGTAATAAGCGGTGTCCTTTAGAGTCAAATCCCAAATAATCGTGACTACTTGCAAAGTTTCAAGAGTTTAAAGTCTTGTTTTCTCATTTCATATTGTGGTATACTTAAGACAAGATATTTCTTATAATACAATGTAAAGAAACGTTGAGATTTCAGGCAACGTTATTGAATTTTCATTGAATCTGATCATTATAAGCATGAATGATGACAAAGTAAAACGATTCTTATTAAAATATTAAAAATGAATCTTGGACGGCCTTCGTCCTGTTCTTACACCTATACCCCCATGTCTGTACTTCTCATTCAATAGCTCCTGCCTAATAACCTCTTGTCACGACTTCAATGTCTGAACCCCTCACCTTTAACGCTCTCCTTAAACAATTTACTTTCTCATCGGTTTCACTTACCATTAAAGCAGATGCAGGTTTCATATGATTTAATGAGATTGCTTATGGTATTGTTGAGGATGTTAGTTCAGTTGTACTTCGATATCCGACTGAATCTGCACAGAAGTTTTTTTTGAAATACGTGGTACACTTCGCGCATAAAATCCATTTTTATGGATTATATTTACACATTTGCTAGAGCTCTCGAGAAGGGCCTGCAGTCGGTGCGCCACCGCAAAGTCAATAAGAGTCAAGGTGCACATCAATATCAAAGTTAAGAATTGAAATGGGCAATTATGCATTAATTTTTTTATTAGAGATTTACAGAAGAAAGGAAATTAGAATGCACCATCACAACCACTACTTCTTATTCTCTAGGGTTGCAGATTGCCTTTTTTCCATCTGGCATTTTTCTTCCTGAACACTCAAAGAAGATTTCACTCTGACGAAGACCCCTTGTTACGTTTAAAATATCCTAGTCCTTTTTCTCATTTATTATTGTGGTTTGGACGTTGATTGTTATTTCACGTGTTTACTGTAAAATCTTATTATATATATATATCAAATAATATATAATATATATATATATATATATATATATCAATGATTAAACCACAATAAGAATGGGAAAACAAGACTAGGATCTTTCAACCGTAACAAGCGGTCTTCGTCAGAGTCAAAAACCCAACTGGGTCAGTTGGGTTTTTGACTCTGACGAAGACCGCTTGTTACGGTTAAAAGATCTTAGTCTTGTTTTCCCATTCTTATTGTGGTTTAATCATTGATTGTTGTTTCACATGTTTATGTGAAATCTTTTTTATATATATATTATATATATATATATATATATATATATCAAACGACAACATAAAATGGGGAAGAGAGACTAAGATCATTCAACCGTAACAAAGAGTCTTCGTTAGAGTCAAAACCCAATTGACTCTGACGAAAGACCGCTTGTAACAGTTGAAAGAACTATCTTTTTTCCCTATTTGATATTGTCGTTTGATCACTGATTGTTATTTCACGTGTTTATGTGAAATCTTGTTATATATATGATCAAACCACAATTTGTAATGGGAAAACAGAATTAGGATCATTTATTGTTTGTCATTGATTATTGTTTCACGTGTTCATGTGAAATCTTGAATATATATATATATATATATATTCGTATAGTTGGGGAACAGTCCTTCATTTATGAAGGATATGTATAATTTTCCAAAAAATGAAAGTAAGACTTCGAGATTTGGAAAAGAAATCCAGAAAACTAATTAAGACAAAAGTGGGCAGAAAATTTAATCTCACATATATATATGTATATATATGTCTGTGTGTATGTGTATGTTTTTGTTTGTGTGTATCTGTGTGTGTGTGTGTGTGTGTGTGTGTGCGTATGTGTGCATATTGTAAACTATTCGAGATTATAAGACTAAGCGGTTCTTGTTTTTTCAAAATATCCTCTTTTGTACTTTTGACTTCATAATTCTTTTGACTTCTCTCGATACGCGTAGTGTGGTATCATTTGGAATAGAGCATTGAATTCTATTTCAGGTACATTTAAGGATAATATATTTAATTTAAATAGAATACCCAACCTTTTAATGAATGGAAAGAATTTGTCAGATATAATATTTCTTTTAAATAGTACATTTATTGAAGTCACTGTACCATTTAATTTCCATAGCCGTGTATCATTCTGGTGATGATATGAAGCTCAGGTAATAAATTTAGTTATAGTATGGGTAATAAAAAAAAAATCCTAACAAAGAATAGATGACACTGATTATTTTACAGATGAAAAAAAAACAATGTGTGATAATTAGAGGTTTTAATAATAAATGCCCGTATTAAATTTCCTAAGGAATGGAAGGATTGACATAAGTTAAGCGACTTAAGAGTTCATAATTCAAGAGATGGGTGTCAGAGAGTTGCGCGACAACTATTTGAAGTAGATTCATGGGAACGCTTCCATGAGCATTCGCTTCATTACAGTTTATTAAACTCATAGGACAATAAACAATAAGAGGAATTCACTTAGGTTGACATTATTAATGACTCAAAGGTCATTGTTTTAAAAATGTTTCATCATTATGCATGCTCTCCGCTGTCCACTACACTAAGTGCCTTTTCTTATTTCAACTTGAGTAAACTCTATCGTTTGTGTTGAGTAAACATTGTTTTCAAGAGCTTCTCTGCCAGTTATTTTTTTTTTTTTTTGACTTTATTGGAATGTGAAGTGAACTGTCTTCAGGTTTATGAGAGAAGGAATTTTATTTACTTCGCTTTGAATATAATCTATAGTCGTGATTTGAAGAATCAATAGAGATGAGGTTGACTAAAAGACTTTTGAAGCTTATATGTCTGTGTGACTCAAATTTAGGGTCAAAAATTATTCAATAAAAGATTCAAATTAATTTTAAATGATAACAGTTATTTAATAACGACATTTTTCAGTAGATGTACTTCTTTGTCTTAGGTTGCAATACCAGTCAATAAATTTTGGTATACCAATACAATAATAGAAGGTATACTTCTATTTTGATCAATAAAACGGTATACTCCTCTCAAGGTTTCAGATGCAATCATAATTCAACATTTGTACATTTTATAGAAAAACAAAGATTTTCAGTTTTTTTTTTAAAAATCTGAAGATTTTTTCACTATAGCATTTGTCACTTACACGATAGTTCCAAAATTTCAAGACTGTGACGTTCGTAGAATAGGAGAAAAAAAAACATTGTCGAAAAACAATGTTTGCCATATACAATGATTTTGCCATCAAGTGTAATTGCTCCCAAACTATATAGGACATCTACAGTGTGAGGCACATTTTTAGTAAAATATTAATTTGATTCAACAAATATTGTAGACTGTAGCGTGCACATTCTCCTCTGAATACATTCCCATCCATTCACACACAATCATCATCAAAAAAACGTCATAAAGAGACTTTGGGGACCTCAAAACATGTAAATCCGGCAGAATATTGTGGTTGAAATTTTTCACGATTACTATACTTTTCTTACAGTAAAGTAAAAATATATATATATGGTACAGTGGTTGTTATATCTATATACTTATAAATCTCTGATGTACGCGTTTAAATATTTGCACACGCTCTAAACTGAATAAAATATTAGAAATTCGGTGGGCATCGAACACACGCTCTTGGCATTGAAGGTCCAGCGGGCTACGGACAGTGCCACGGAAACTTTTGTAAACTAAGCTTCCAAAATCTAATATAAATGACGTCGAAAGGTTAAATAATGATTTTTTGACCTAAATTGTAATGGTTTAATTAAAATAAATTTAGAAAGAGCAAATTTAATTAATAATAGACAAGAATATGAAATAATTATTTAATATATCAACAAATGATATTTATTATAGCTTACAGAAGTTTTAGAAATTATCAAATTAATATAAGTAAAATATTAACAGCACACAATTATGCCTGTAACCAAAAGCACTGATATAATACCTATATTTTCCTCTTTTGTTATATCTATTTCAATAAAAATGATAGAGTAGGGATCCCGATGCATCGGAAGGTATAAAAAATTTTTAATAAAACCAATTCTCTCTAAATTAAGGCATTTAGGACTAATTGCATTGGCTGTAGCATCTCAGGAATGAACGACTTCTTCCGGTTGTCAAGGGAAGCACTGATGTTGATGCTTCATAATGCTTTAATCAGTCTTACTTGTGGCGCAAATATACTAAATTCCATTTAACTAGCAATATGAGAATTCAAGAAGAAACGGAGAAATACTCTAAATTTCTGATAAATATTTGTAAATATTAACTGAGGAGCTTTATAATAATGTCATTGTTTATAAAATCATCGCATCACAGTTGAAATAGTTTTCATTTCAAGGTTGAAAATGGTTTTATCTAAAGAGAACAACATTTCTGATTCAATTTCCAATTCAGTTAGCATTTGCCATGATTATTCATAAGTCTCAAGGAAAGACTCTACAGAAAGTTTTATTTCATTTATGTAAAACAGCATTTCAACATGGCCAATTTACATGTTGCTCTCATTAGGGTCAAACAGAAAGAAAACATAAAGTTTTTTTGAAAAATTCAAATTGTACAAAAAATGTAAATGAAGAGAACTGTCTTAAAAATATACTCATTATCCTTTTTATTATAAATGAATTAATTATAGTTTACCTGCATTTATGTGAACATGGTTGCATTTAAAAGGAAGGTGTTGGATTGGCCCATGGAGTCAGGGGTGGTCTAGTAATAATTAAATTCAAACAGCAAACACTCTAATCGTGGCAATCTTTACTTTTTAAAAGCTTCTAAATTTTAAAGTATTCTTATATTTGCGAATTTTCATTGTTTACTATTCTGGTAGTAAATGTGTTATAGCTATTGTTTTCTTTTTGAATTAGTATTAATTTCACCTAATATAAAATAATATGAAGACTTAAAGTTAATGTACCTGGTTTAATTTTTAAAGACTTGGAATGTAAATACATTGTTGGTGCTAAAACTGTGCCACCTCTTCATGACTGACACAAAGATAAATAAGTTACCATGACTAAGGAAGGCTCGACATATTGTAGAGCAGTTAATTTGAAGAAAAGAACGGATAGGATGTCTGGATAAGACGTACACTAACAGAACATGACTCATTTCCGACCAACTCTGACTTTGTTCTTCGAAAAAATTTCATATAAAAACGTCCCGCCAGACCTCTACAGAAATAGATGGTTGTACCAGCCTTTTACTCTCACATTCTTTAATATTAATTTCCTTCCTTACAACAAAATGATATTTATTAGAATGATTTATCATTTTTAATTCTAGTTAACTCTTTAACTTTATATTAAAAAAAAAAACTTTTAACCACTATATGCAGAAGGAAAAAAAATTGTTACACACATAGAATAATATTAATTAAAATTAATATGGCTAATTACTACTTGTTATTCCCTCATGCCAAGAGAAATAAGAATACTTAAACAAACAACTGCTTTAAGTAATGAACGCGTTTTGAACACACGTTCACCTTCAAGTTATATCTAGATAACAAAAGATACCAAAGAACCATTATAACTGAAATACAGTAGAAACTCGGTTTTCCAGCGTCTCGAACATCATACAATTTGGAATTTGAAACAAATATTTGATTTATTTTTGTATCTGAATTTAAAAAAAAAAAAATTAAAAATTCGAAAATAAAGCCGTTATGGAAGAGGATCCATCTTCCATGGAGTTATATTCTTCCTCCCCCTCTCTTATAACTTAATTTATAATTTATTTTAGTTGTTTATGTTTATTAATTGCAGCTTAAATACATACGAAATTATTGTCATGCTGAATTAAAATATGGTTTGAGAATATAGTTTTTGAATCTTTAGGAACTGATTAGAGCTATTTGCATTATTTGTTAATGATGAAATTGATTTGGAATACAAATGGATAGGTCTTCGAACAGATTATGGTCAAAAAATTTACTTCTATACTTTTTAAGTGACATATTTTTAAGCAATGTTTTATTTTATTTGGCATATTAAAAGTAGTTATTATAATTGACCCGAGTAAATATCATAATATAACCACTTATATGATATTTACCCACTCCAGGAAAATAAGAAGAGCTTAAACACAACTTATTTAAACAAGGCGTTTTGAACTGTCATCTTCAACCCCGATCCCGAGTCTGAATCCTACTCGGTTTATTCGTGTTCAGACTATATATATATATATAAGTAAATGCAAATATGTGTTTTTCTTCAGTATTCTAGATTTCTTTTTTTAAACTAGAAATTTTTCATTTAGAAAGATTTCACATAAACACGCGAAACCACAATCAACGATCAACCTCAATATGAAATGAGAAAACAAGACTAAGAACTTTCAACCGTAACAAGCGGTTCTCCTGTGAGTTAAAAACCCAAATAAATCGTTGGGTTTCTAGAATACTGAAAAACCCAGTTGGGTTTTTGACTCGTTACGGTAGAAAGATCTTAGTCTTGTTTTCCCATTTCACATTGTTGTTTGATCATTGATATATATATATATATATATATATATATAATATATATATATTAAATCTATAATCTCATTGATTTTGTTTAACATGTCACTTGGTCAACTCCTTTTCCAGTTAAATCCTGATAGCAGGAGGTTAGTTCGTATGATCGAATCTCTCAGTCTTAAGGTCGTGAATGCCGAGACTGCCGTTAATTTTAATGATACCTGTTTGAAAGAGGATCTGCTACCTATTTATACCAATATATATATATTGGGTATTTTAAAATACCACTCTTCCCTCCCACTCTTCTCAACTCTTCACCAGATGTCTTCTGCATCTAGTGTTTAGTTGGGTTTTTGACTCTGACGAAGACCGCTTGTTACGGTTGAAAGATCTTAGTCTTGTTTTCCCATTTCTTATTGTGGTTTGATCTGACGAAGATCGCTTGTTACGGTTGAAAGATCTTAGTCTTGTTTTCCCATTTCTTATTGTTGTTTGATTACCAATATATATATATATATATTTGTGTATGATGGCAGCAGATCTTCTTTCAAACATGTATTATTAAAGTTGGCAGCAGCTTCTGTGTTGACCAATTTATGACTGATTTTTTCTAATTTCCTCACTAGTTTACGGTAACTCTCGGGTATTTTCCAGAGGAGTTCTGGTAACGACATGAAGGTAAACACTAAACACTTTAAAACTTTATTCTAACACTATAATTTACGACTTAATCTAAAACACAAGCTTTGTGTTTTAGATTAAGTTGAAAATTATAGTGTTAGAAGAAAGTTTTAAAGTGTTTAGTGTTTACCTTCATGTCGTTACACAAGCTTTGTGTTTTAGATTAAGTCGAAAATTATAGTGTTAGAATAAAGTTTTAAAGTGTTTAGTGTTTACCTTCATGTCGTTACCAGAACTCCTCTGGAAAATACCCGAGAGTTACCGTAAACTAGTAAGGAAACTAGAAAAAATCAGCCATAAATTGGTCAACGCAGAAGCTGCTGCCAACTTTAATAATATATATAATATATATATATATATATATATATAATATATATATATATATATATATTTATAACAGATGAAAATTGAAGATAGGTAGCACACAAAATAAAGAAACACAATTATTTGTGAAAAATATTTTTCATTTCAGTGTCACGTGTTCATTCAGACTACAGTTGTTGTTAAAATCAACATACTATTTTTCTTTGTAAAGTAATTTGTTATGTAATACTTAGTTTTCCTGTTTCAAAATTTATACTTCTGCCTATGAAAAAGGTTTTAAATAAAGACCGAAACGTTGGCAATGAGAATTTAATTTGAACCTGAAGAACTGACCGAGTCCCGATAAACAGTATTTGGGTATATATATAGACAAATTAATCATATAAAAAAAAACCGATACTACTAATTCTATCTTTTGACTCTTTTTATGATGACGGTAGAAGTTACCTGTCAATTAGTCTGACAAAAACTGAATTCAGAAGACATTTCAACATGCTACTGCAAGTTAGGATTGAAGAACACGGAGTTCTTACCTGAAACGATTCGAAAACTTAAAGAGGAGTGTTTGCCATATCTCGCTATAGGGTTATATCTTGTTACGGGACCAGAATGATGTTTATGACGCAGCTGACAAAGTCGTCCCATTATTAACCCCAGTGCCTCGTTCACTTCCCTCATCAGCTGTACGTACCTCCTACCCCATCCATATTAATACCTCCTCTTATCATGCAACTGCGTCTACCAACTAAACCGCACTCGGCGTTACACAGTCTATGATGGCTTAGCCTCAACTAACATCAACCTGCTAATGAATTATCATGAGGCATCAGTCGCTTAATAAACCTACTTTCCTACAGTTAACTATCAATGTTCTCATGTTATTGTTTTTAATGACTGCTTCCATATTTAAATCCTTCATCAGATAACTGACTCTAACTCTCATGTAACCTGCGAAGGTTCACAGAAGGCGCGTACTTGAGTCTAAGATAATAGCCTTGTCTAATCAGTACCTCTTTTATTTGTCTTCTTATTATTAATATATACATAAATTTTTATTACGGAATCAATTTTAAAAAATGTATTATTGTATATTTTTTTAGCCAGTTTTTGATTTCAACGCTAATATTACTTTGAGAACTTCAGAGGAAGCACTTGTTTGTCTCCTGGTAGGTAGATCTCCTCCTGGGAATAATTTCAATCGTTAATCATTATTTTTTTTTATCTATTTCTTAGTTTTAGAAAAATTTGTTTACGTATATATCTTTCATTTAAATAGTTTGATTTTTGATAATTATTCATTAATATTAATTTTTGAAAAAAACTTTATATCTCATTATTTATTTTGTTATTATTTATTTAATTTTTTGATACCTCAACTTCTTTTGTAAATTGTATACACAGATTGAGTGGCTTGTGAGGAAAACGTACTGAGATCCTGCTTGCCTTTAAAGGTACTCATTTATTTCTACCCGATGAGAATAAAGTCGAAATATTTTGATAAGTTCTAATGTTTTAGTGTGTGTGTGTGTGTATGTGTGTGTATGTCTGTTTGTGTGTCTATGTATGTCTAACAATAGTATCAATGTCAAAGTTATTTTACAACATTTTCCGTTAACATTTTACAGTTATCAACAGAATTTTATATACCTTTAGACATAATTCAATTAAATTTTAACAGAATTTTCGTTTTAAATGGAATATTACTTAACTTTAAGTGTATTCAATTATTATTTAAGAATAACTTTTCCATGAAATTAGGAAATGATGCAAAATGATGAATGAATTCAATAACTGGATGCATTAAAGAAAAGTATTGTCTTTCTGTAATTATATACAAGTAAACTAATGTCACCATTGTGTTCTGGAAAACAAAAAGAGTCATAGGGTATTTTCACACGCTCTCATATCCCTATGAATCGTAGAGACTTTCGCTGACGTTCTTTTATTAAAAATTATCAAGTTCAAATATGGGATATACTATAAAATAGCCAAATCAGAACAAAAATGTTCGACTCGTCTACATTTATTTTTTTTATCTGATAATTAACTTAGTCGAAAAATGAACTCTCAATATAACGTCATAAAATGATTAATTTTATTTTTGATGTATAATCTATTATTTGTAATAGATTAAAAAAGCTCGACTTGCTGATTGTATAAAAACAGTATCATAGTTGGATTCTACGACACTGTTTCAGGATTGAAGGACATGGAGTTTTTACCTGAAACGATTCCAAAACTTAAAAAGTAGTCTTTAAGTGACAATTGATTCAAACAATTGTTAAGTACACATTAACTATTTTAGTAGCTAAATGGTCTAACATATATTGTTTGATTTTGTTAATTGAGATTTATTTGTACTAGTAATATAATATTAAATATAAGTTAATATATGAATTATACATACATATTCATATATGTTCATTAACTGCTGTTCTCTATTGAGGTTTTGTACAACGTAAATAACTATCAAAGAACATACCATTAAAAGCACAACTTTTCGTGTGTATTTCAGTTTTGAGGAACTAAAGAAATCTAGAAATGTAGACGAATCGTTGGATTAAAGCTGTGTTTTATGAGAACTATTTGCTGGACCAAACCTTCGTAAGAAAAATATTATAGATTATATGTTGTAGGGAAAAGAATGCTTTATATAAGATATATATGATATACACACCATATTGTATTAAGGACATTCTATCGGTCGTTGAATACATTCACGTCTCCAATCCTGTGTTTTTTTTCTTTCCTCTCCTAAAGATGGCATGGCAGCCAAACTGATCAAAAATCGTGAGTATTAGTCTCATTTTTTTGTTTTTTGTTTGTAGTTATAACTTAAATATATATATATATATATATATTATATATATATATATATATATTGTAAACAGGAAAACGATCCAAAAGGACAACAAACGTTTCACGATGAATCACAAACACAGAACTAAGGAACAAATAGACTTACTGTCTCTAATTTTCGGTTGAACCGTCATCAGGAGAGTTGAGATAGGGACACAAAGCGCACTTGTGAAGCGACGGTTGGAGACCTCTCGTTGGAGACTGTCTCCAACCGTCGCTTCACAAGTTCCTATCTCTGCTATCCTGAAGACGGTTCATCTGAAAATTAGAGACAGTAAGTCTGTTTGTCCCTTAGTTCTGTGTTTGTGATTGAACGTGAAATATATATATATATATAACTAGGCAGTAGACCTTCTTTCAAACATGTTTCATTAAAGAAAAGAAATATTTCTTTCATACGCATTGAACACTCAATATTTGCAATTTCTTTGCACCTCAACCAGTTTCGGTTTGCATTTTATTAATTGGTTACTAACCGGCTATGAAAGTTTCAGTATTAACCGGTTTCGTATTTTGCGGTTAATTTTAAACCCTAAAATGTCTTCAGTAGAACCTCGCAGTACAATTTTAATTCGTTCCCAGACTGAGCTCGTATTGCGATTTACTCGTATTACGAATGAATTCCCATTAAAATTAAAATCAAAATTAGCTATGTGTTTCATCTCCAAAACGCTTGTTTTTAAGTTTATTATTTAAACAGTAAAGGTGTAATTAGAAAAAAATAATCAATATGAATAATAAAATGCATGCAAGAAATAATAATGTTTTATTTTTAATCTACTAAACCCAAAACGGAAATGATCTAGGTGTGAGGAAGAACTACGAATTTTTACATGTGGTATGTGAAAAAAATTCTTATGAATAGCTGCTCGTAAAAAAAATGACTCTTACAATGGGGCACTCGTACGTTGAGATTCTCCGCTACTAGCATTTAGCTGTGAAACTGTTTTTCTTAAGTTAATTTCTTTTTGTCGATACGGAATGATGATAATACTCGTAATCATCAGCTTTCTCTAACGACAGAACATTTGTTTGATGCCGACTTTCACAAGCAATTGGCTGGATTGTCTAGCTATCCTTGAATAAAGTATCAGAAGCTGCAAGAGCCCCATTGTATGCTGCTTTTGTCCTCAAATGAGGTAAGGCTGATTTTTTGTTTTGTTTTTCAACTCCCTGCTGCGACGGAATTGATTTCGACTTGTTCCTATTATGATTGACTGTAGTGTTCAATCCTTTCTTTAAACAATAGACACCTGTAACAATAATATCGAACAAAGAAGGATATCAGTAATAATTTGAGAATATAAACTATTATATTGAAAAATGTTAAATTATAATACTTGTAAGATAAAAAAAAGATCCAAAACGGACAATTAAGTTCAGTGTCGATAAAAAAAGATAGGGAAATTAAAAACACACACCTACAGTTTCTAATTTTCGGTTTGATCCATCATCAGGAGAGATAAGAGAGAGAAAGAATTCGCAACGCAAGGGCTGGACCTCTTTAAAACATTAATTAAATTTAATCAATTAATTAAATTAAACCATTCATTTTTTTGCATTTATTTCTATTTAGTTTTTACTAATTATTTAATTATTTCATTTATTTAGTTGTTAAGTTAATATAAGTTTTATTTTATTTTTAACTGTTTTCAAATCCTAGTCTTTTTCTTATATTTATCTATGTATTACACCCTTTGTTCACACCTCTACTTCACTCCTGTTTATTACTTTTTCTTATTACTCATCCAATATTTATTTTAAATGGATTCTTGTCTTCCTTATTCTGTGTGACCGGGCTCGACTACTTTGTTTGTCTCCAGTTGTGTCTATCCTAGTGTACATGGTTTCTCTCATTCATCTCTCCTTATGACGAATAAAAAACAAAAATTAGAAACTGTAAGTGTTTTTAATTTATTTCTACTTTTTACCTGTATTGAACTTAAGTTCTCTGCTTCGGATAGTTTCTTTATTGTAAAAGTAGATATATATTTAGTTCACTTAATAAAGGGAAATACGATCCAAACTGGACATAACGCAGGTACAGAATTCAAGAAGAGTAACACACAGAGTAATGAAACTCACTTACAAACTCAAATTTTTGGGTAATCCGTCTTCGGGTGAAAAGAAAAAGAGACCAATCACGTTGTAGACGTAATGGCAAGTAACAAACCCGGAAACCGCCAGTGTTCGAAATATATATATATATATATATCAAATCAACGTTCCCTAAAATTTTAGACACAAACAACTGTCTTTACAGAAATACACTTCTGTATTTCGACAATCATTGTCATCAGCAGGTAAATACTTTGCCTCTCTTAGGAAATACTTCGACTCCTAATGACGATGATTGTCAAAATATAGAAGTGGTTGATGTGTCAGGGTCTATCTTTGTGTTATTTCCGCAATACTGTAGATATATAATAGCTGTGTATTCTGAAAATATTCATCCTAAAATTATAAGTATAAGTAACATTGGGATATAATTATAATTTATTTATTATATATGTACTAATTATCTGAATATTATGTGTATTATATGAATTATCTATTGAACACTAGAATAAAACTGACTGAGATTGTTGTTAGACCAATTAGAGTTGTGAGAAATGAATATATGGGTATTACATACAAGTACAAATTACATACAAGTTATGTATGTAGTACTTGTGAGAAGATACCTTCTCACAACGTTGTGACCATCTTCTTGCAATTAATAGATATTTATTTCATTTACCGCTGATTGCTGCTTCAAAGAGTCAAATCTTTTGGAAATTCATGATTTCAAGTCTAATTTTAATTTAAAGGCTATATATTTTATTGAAGGAAAACATGTATGTTTCTCCTTTTATCAAAATCTTCCCTTAAACTCAACCTCAGTCATAAATTATGCATAACTATTCTTTATTCTTATCATCATACAATTCAATTTTTTTTTTAGTTTTTTACTTTATATTTGTTTATATTTTATAAACAAAATTTGTTTATTTTTTCTAATTATACTTATTTTTTTATGTACCTCACCATTCTCTTGTACTTTTATTATTTTCTTATTTATCATTGTATCTCTTTCCTGTAAGCGGCAACGCTGATAGTCTGCTATTTACAATAAGATTTCTAATGGAGTGCTATTTAGCTAACCAGACTTTGAGCAGTGTACTGCAATTCCTGTTTACGACAATGTCGTCATAAATTGTACTTTGTACTAAATTGTAGTTTGTTGTGTCATGTTTTACTTTGTGTCGCTCTTTGTGATGTATTATATATATATATATATAAATCTGTCAAAATGTTTAATAATTTTCTAATATGATAAACAATTGAATTCCTTATTGTTTGCTATTATCGGCATCTTCTTTGTACACTATCATTGCCGACAAGTCATTGGAGCATTTGAATAAATTCTGAAGCAGGATACCATTGTCTAATAATTTTAACTAAATCATATCATCTCTCAGTGTATATTGTACACATAAGTATAACTACTTTAAATTGAATCATCAGTTGCATAATCCGCGAAGAAGTGTGCATGGGATAGAAAAGCTTCCTTCTTTTAACCAATTACAAAAGGGTTTTATTTATACTTTCTCACTTCTACTTTCCATCCATACAATGTTAACTGTACATCTTCATTGTAATTCCTTATAATGTCTTCATTAATTGTCTTATCTTCTTCAATTTACCAGTTTGCAAAACAACGAGTAGAAACCTGTATGTAGTGTAAGAAATATTAATAATAATAGCCATTTTATAACTTACAAAATAAATTTGGTAAATACAATAGGTTTTTTTTTTCAATTCTAAGACTAGTCCCATTTCGAGGTGTAAGCTTTTTCAAACTGAATCCCTTTTTCTTTCTCTAGAGACTCTAAAGCACTTTGGTTGCGCTCTTTCTTTAAATCCATCATCCTATCTTCTTCTTTGTCTTCCCACTTTTTTCCTAACTTCTTTAGGACACTATTCAGTAATTATTTTTGCCCATATATCGTTCTTTATCTTCATGACATGTCCTGCTCACTTCCATTTTAGTACACATACTGAGGTCAAAATATTTTTTTACTCTTGTTTTTCTGCTTATTATTTCAGTCCTTATTTTGTCAATTTTTTTTTTAAGCCCAAGTGAGCTCTATATTGCTCTTTGTGTGGTCCGAAGTATTCCTTACTTAAGAATTTTCCTCATATTTCCACGTTAAGAAATATTATTTCTCACACATTTCACTTTTTTTCTGACCAAAAGTTCCTTGCCTCTTCATAATTGTCAAAGTACAATTCTTCATATTAAACCCTACATCATTTACCATATATAAACTTTTACAGTAGAACATTGGAGTGCAATTTTAATTCGTCCACAAACCTAACTCATATTGCAATTTACTTGTATTACAAAGGAATTTTTCGCATTGCAATTATTATGATAACGCAATATATATGTAACAACGATTTTTCCATCCCCAAAAAGGTTTTTTAAATCTATTTTTTAAACAAAAAAGGTGCAATTAGAACAAATAAACAATATTGTATATGTAATATGAATAATAAAAATGCAGGCAATAAATAATCATGTTTTAATAGTCTACTAAACATAAAACGGAGACCAACTAAGCGTGAGGAAGACGGTGGTTCTATCTATTTTATAAAACAAAATACTTACAAAAGGATTCTCGTGCCACGAGAACTCGTACTGTGAGGTTCTACTGTTCTACTGTACTTCTGAATTATTCATAATCTGGTTTTGGAACAATATTTCATACATAGTTTTTGCATTGAATGAACCTAAATTTAGAAATCAGTGCTCTTCTTTTGAATCTGCTGCTAAGCTCGGACCACCTCTAGTTGAAAGATCTTAGTTATTTTTCTGATTTCTTACTGTGGTTTAGATGTTGATTTTAGTTCAATGTAAAATATTGCTATAAATATTGTATATATGGTTTTTTAAATACATAAAACACCATAATGGTTGTTTTGTAAAAAAATATAGGCCATATAGACCAAAAAAATGTAGAAATATAGAAAAAAAATATTGATATAACTTTGATATAAATTATGGTTCCCTACACCTATTTATAGCATATAGATATATCTTATATCCATTTATATATATTTATTGTCATAGTTATTTATAGTTAATGCTATATCCATTAATTGTTATTTCTAGCTATTATACTTATATTTTATTATATTTAGTCATATATAGTTAATATACTACTATAGTCATTTCTATTTATAGCTCTTCATAGTTTTCTCTATATCTATATTAGATAAATATGGTATGTATATTTATGGTTTCAGTGATATTAATTCTTATATTGTTATTATATGGTAATATAATATACCATATAATATTATAATATATTATATATTTATAATATAATTATAATTATATATAATTATATATATTATATAATTATTATATATTATATATAAAATATATATAATTATATTTATAATATTATATAATATAATATATATTATAATATATTATAATATATAATATACCTATACCATATAATATTGTTATTGTAGTTATTTTATCTTAAATCTATTTATTGGTATTTATAGTTGTTATATTTTTGTAGTCATATTTTACATCTATTCATAATTATTATAAAAGATTAACAGACATTGCTTGTTATTTTAAGGTATAATGTGCAGAAGCCGATCAACTTCAAAGACTAGTCTTCTTATCAACGTATTTGAAGGTTCATTTCAATCAGTCAATTCATTCTTTGTTTACAAGCCATTTAGTGTCGCCGTGTCACAGTATTTTCGACAATGGAAAAAAATTGAATATCGTGCAGTGAAACATTAATTATACTTGCAAAAGAATACAGAAAAGGACTGTATTTTGATTGACTCATCGTCAGAGAGTAAGATGTGAGTCGCTACGAAAGCAAGCAAGAACTGAATCTATCTCAATTATGATATACTCGAATCGTTCAATCAATAAAATGCATTAATATAAATATGTTTTGTTCATATATCAAATATAGATTTTCAATAATAATTTTCGAATTATACCAAATTTAATCTTTCTAATTTAAAATAAATGGTTAAACATATTTAAAAGAATATAATTTAAATATACCATTCCAAATGAGTAATATTTCTGAGTAAACTAGTTTGAAGTCTTTAAGATAAAAAGTTTTTTTAATTGGTTTTAGTAAATTAAGAGTTTGAAATCGTAATGAATTTTGAGATTCTAGTTGAAGACAAACGTGCCAGTTACCACAGTCTAATGATGATCCGACTTGAATGTATAAGGTTCTTTAATAGAGACAGCGTTCACTGAACCCACCTCGACCATTTCAACTGCCACAGTATACGTAACGATCGCTGTTTGCTTAGAACCATTCTAAACCTCAAGTGATTTCCTTTTTGACAAATGATTTAACCTAACTGTCGCTTTTGAAATGTTATAGAATATTTAATATATTCGTCGATTTATGTTGTATTTTTAATTAAGTTACCATATCTACTAACATCCAATATCTTTTATAAGATATATATGCATAGTTGGATATTCAGAAATGAGACTAAGGTGATTCAAAAAAAATAAATAGTCTTCGTCACTGGACTCTTCCATTTTTCTGTTACAAATTTATCGTGAAATCACACACACACACACACACACACACACACACACACACACACACACATATATATATATATATATATATATGTGACATAATATATATATATATATATATATAAAACAGTTCAAAATTGAAGATAGGTAGCACAGAGACAGAGACAGAAGACTGCTTGTTACGGTTGAAAGATCTTAGTCTTGTTTTCCCATTTTCTTATTGTGGTTTGATCATATATATATATATATATTAGTATAAGTGGGCAGCAGGTCTTCTTGGATACAGATTGAATTGAAATGTGCAGCAGCCTCTGCATTGACAACCTTTTTACTGATAGCCTCTATTTTTCGTACAATCGTCCTTTGCTCTAGAGGTAATTTCCATAAGTAGTTGGCCAACGACATGTAGACAAACAAGGTAAACAACTGATAAAACTAAATGATAAAACTAAAAAAATAGTCATTTAGTTTTATCAGTTGTTTACCTTGTTTGTCTACATGTCGTTGGCCAACTACTTATGGAAATTACCTCTAGAGCAAAGGACGATTGTACGAAAAATAGAGGCTATCAGTAAAAAGGTTGTCAATGCAGAGGCTGCTGCACATTTCAATTCAATATATATATATATATATAATATACACTTTAACACATAGAAAAGAACACAGAAAGACACTACAGAACTCACTTCGATATTTCAACATCCGTTGTCATCGGGAAGAAGTGCGAAGTACTAGCGTTGAGAAGCAAACTGGTACTGGCCTCCAGAGTAACTCCTGGAACCACCGCAATACTGCCCCCCAGCGGAAGAGAGGCATATGAATGCCTCTTCAGAAGCTCTAAGGGTGACATGGGAATTAGACTCGGGGATTTGTTTGAGGATTTCTACCCTGGCACAATCATCGAAACGGAAGTCATGGGAATTAGCATGGAATGACGGATATATGAGGGATGTCATATATATACATTTACTTCCTCTCTTGGTAACAACTCCTACCTGTTCCCTAGGATACACCTTGCACATCCTGTAACTGCATTTATAGTTTGGATTGTACCCGATGTGATGCTTTTTACGTTGGCTTGGCTTCGACAAAGCTGAGCCTACATTTGAACAATCACAGGGAATCTGTTGGTCAGCGCAGTTACTTACCCATAGCCATCCATGCTAATTTCCATGACCTCCTTTGCAATGATTGCTTCAGGGTACAAATCCTCAAACAAATCCCGGAGTCAAACTCCTATGTCACCCTTAGAGCTTTTGAAGAAAGTATTTATATGACTTCTTTATAAAGAAGGTTGAAGGCTTTGTCAAGTCTCTGAACTAGGTCTACAATCGTCTCTGAACCAGTGCGCTTTGTTTCCCTCTATTATCTCTCCTGAAGACGGATCAAACTGAAAATTAGTGACTTTAAGTGTGTGCTTTTGATTTCTCTATGTTTCTTTTGCTACATTGAAACATATGTATATATTTAGGGAACAGTCCTTCGTTAATACATGTGATATTGAATTTACGACCTATTGTTTTTTTAATTCATTTCTTGGATAACTTTTCCAAATCCCTTAAGAGTCTTTTAAATTCACCAGGAACTAGGTACATCAACTAACCATACATTTTGTTTTCAATGCGACCGAAACGTCAGAAAAAATACAAGCATTGAAAACAAAACGTATGGTGAGTTGATGTAGCTAGTTCCTGGTGAATTTAAAAGACTCTTAAGGGATTTGGAAAAGTTATCCAAGAAATTAATTAAAAACAATAGGCCGTAAATTCAATCTCACATATATATATATATACAGTTCGCATAGGAAAGAGAAAAACATATAAAAACACACACAAAAAAGACTCACAACGATATTCCGATATTCGTCGTCTTCGGGCAGAAGTAGTCCCTTTGAGTAGCTGAAGCTAACTCATATATATATATAAAGAGCTATTTACGACAGACATATATTTAAAGTACTAGCTTTGAACAAACTCCGCCGGGCATTAATTTTTTATCTCTCAAAATCATTAGAAGAAATAATTCTGAAACAAACTGATCCAAAGTTCTTAGTGTTATTTCACGAGTTTACTGAGTATATGAATTATACATTTTCTTGCTGTGTTGATTATAATAAACTGTTTTATTATTCAGAGTTCTGTTTGACTTGAATAACACTAGTGGGATTTTAGTTTTATAAAATCAGTTTAGAATTGGGATTATAAAATTAGAATAAACAGGTCCAACTGCTTAAATGGTTGAATTTTAAAGATGATTTTCTAACAACAGTTGTTGATTGTTTTCACACTGAACACCATTGTTACACTTGTTAGTTTGCCCATGTAAAGGGACATTTAATCTGAACTGATTCAGTAAAGATAGCTACCAAACAAAAGAAATATCACCAGAAAAAAAAAGCTGATAGTTAGGGCAATTAACAAAGCTGTCCCAATTGGCACAACAAAGCAATGGCTATTTAGCTGGGTTAAAATAGAAACTCATTAGCACAACATTTTAACTGGAACCATGGGAGTTGATATCGAAACAGGATTTGACTGAGACGCCGAGGAGGCGTGTCTTAAATTCAATATTACTATTGCATTGCGAATTTCGTTCTATCAACAAATATAATATGCGTAAATCCATCAGCAGTATTAGAGTTCTCTATGGAATATTTCAAAGAATTAATTTCTCACCAGATTATTCAGTCAGTTATAATTTTAATGCAGTTGCTATCAGTTATTATGTGGTATTTACTCATTGTAGGGTAAAAAGCTAATGAAATGGTCTCTGATCATTAAATTTTTATATGTGGACACCATTTCATTAGATTTTTACCCTACAATCAGTTATAATTTATTTAACTCTCAAAACAAGTATTTCAATAACGTACAAAAACATTTAGTCAGTTAGTTTATTCCAATCATAGAAATAACTGTTTCATTTTAAAAATTGCGATAAACATAATCAAAAGGCAATTCGCTGTTTATACATTCTTTATTTGGTTTAACAAGTACAGTTAATTCTATTGAAAGGATTTACTATCATAAAAGTTTTTATGTTCTGTTTTCTGGCTAACAAACATTAACACAAAATATTCCTGAGTTTAATACAAATGTTTGGATTTTGCACTAGTTAGAATGCAAAAAAAATTTCATGACATAAATAAATACAGCTTCTACTTGAGCAGAAGCCTGAAGTTGTAAAAGGCTTTCCTTCCTGTCCAACAGTCGGATTAATTAATTAGAAAATTATTGTTAAATTATAGATTTGACAAGCTACATTAGAATGCTGAATTTGTCCAAGATGGTAAGGTAACAACAAATTATAATTAAACTATGTTTACTTACAAAATGACAGCTCAAGTTTCCCATTGACATACTATACAACTGTATAGTTTTCATACTTCAACCATTTTTTTGCATTATATGTATATATATATATATATATATATATACGGTACTGTTTTCTTGACCACAAAATATTAACAAACACTTTTTCTTTTTCTCAGAGTTTGGTCAGGATAAATATATGGAATCACCTTTTTGCCAACGTTTCGTCTTTATTTCAAAACATCCTCAGGGCTATAAACTAACAAAAAAACAATAATCTAATTTCTATAATAATAATCATTTCTAAAGTAGAAATAACAAATGTCCATTGTTTATTGTTTTTTTGTTAGTTTATAGCCCTGAGGATGTCTTGAAATAAAGACGAAACGTTGGCAAAAAGGTGATTCCATATATTTACCCTGACCAAACTCCGAGAAAATGAAAAAGTGTTTGTTATATACATATATATATATATATATATATATATATATACGTTTCACGAAAAATCACAAACACAGAACTAAAGAACAAACAGACTCATTGTCTCTAATTTTCGGTTGAACCGTCATCAGGAGAGTTGAGATAGGTGGCTTCACCAAGCGCACTTGTGAAGCGACGGTTGGAGACCAACGGCGTTGTCACACGCGTGCCCGGTTCAAGTGAGGTAAGAAAAATTAACTAAGAATAAGCTAAGAAAATGTGAAAATGAAGAAAATTAGTAAATATAAAATAATAAAAACTTAAAAGATAATAATGAAGAAAATAAGAGGAAATAGTTGAAACAAAATAAAATCCAGAAATATAAATAATAAATACTTAAATAATAATAATGATGAGGATGATTGGAATGTAGTTGTATAAATAATAATTTATGATAAAAATAAAAAGATAATAATCAAAAAATAGTGGTCAAAGGTAAACTAATCTCTAACCATTCAGAGCAGCCCTATCTTTTTAAATTCAAACCTGGTTTACAACGCGCATTAAGAAACCAGATATGTATGTACCAGATAAGTTTGTTGTACTTTTGGATCGTTTTTCTGTTTACAATATATATATATATATATTATATATATATATTCGTTGCGATGTTGACCAATGGAAGTGGAGTTTACAGGTGCGTGTGTAAGGTCCCAGTTGCCCGCTGCTCAGCAAAAAGCCTCTTTGTTCTGCCATAATCCTTTCCCCGGACAACTCATAGAAAACTATATATTATATATATATATATATATTTTCTTATTTTTTACCTCCCTCCTTATTCATTTTCTCCTATCTCGACACTGATTGGTCTAACAAACAATCTGTTTATGAATTGGCATCCAACCAACTAACCGAACAACTACTTCATCTGGCAACAATAGTTATCTCAATATAGATGTAGTTTAATCAGACCTTCCTCTATTTTTTTTAAGAGTTTCTCAATATATTTTAACTTTTTTCATTGTAGAGTATTGCATATATATATCACTGTTGCTTTCTGCTCCAGGCATTCCTCATCTCGATTGTTCACCATATAACTTTAAGGTCCTGGTAAAACCACTTGCCTCATTCTAAGACCTCAAGCTAGTTGAAAACAGTCGAATATAAAAAAGGAAACACTGTAGTTTAATCAGAAACAATTAGCACTCTATTTGAAACCGACCACTTAAAGTATTATCACTATATTTTATACTTTGATTGAAATCATTCGGTCCAAACGGTATTGCAATATATATGTATATAGTATATCAACTAGATTGACTATCAGTAAAAGGACGAATTCCTCACGAATCTCGATAATTTCGGCGTCTTGCACGTCTTCAGGAGACGCATTTACGGTCTCCGTAAAACTTCACTTGCTTGCCTCGTTTTACTAAGAACTTTCTTTTAGCTCTCCTGGAAAGACGGCAATCGACGAAAAATTATGGGAGATTCGTGAAGCAGAAAGAACCATTTTACTTGTGTTCTCTAGTTGATAACTTAATATATATATATATATAATATTAGATATATGATTAAACAATAATATGAAATGGCAAAAAAAAGACTAAGATCTTTCAATCGTAACAAGCAGTCTACATCAGAGTCAAACTTTTTTTTTGGTCCTACTATATCTTTTTTCATAAGTATGCACCATTACTTGATTGCACTTTTTATAACATATAATCTATTTATCTTGAAGGCAAATATTGCTAGGTGACATGGATTTATTATCTTGAACTTTTGAATAAACGGAAAAAAATCAATTGTTTTTGAAATTAATTGTATGTTCTGTTCAAAAACAGGTATAATACAAATGGGTAGTTTTTTTATTTAATAGAGTTTTGACAAATATGCTTGTGTGTTTAATGGAAAGAGAAGAAGTGGTTGGTGTGTTATAGTTTTTGAAAATACTTGCAGCATGTCGGAGGGGAAGCGAATAATGAAATTCATCTTATTAATTGAAACAATAACGTTGTCACCAACGGGTCAGATGGGAACCAAGGCACATTGAAATACGTGTACATTAAGGAGGATAATATAGCAGCTTATCAGGTAGAGGCTATTGTTAAGTGTTTAATATTTATAGGGTGTCGCTGAATGAAGGCTGGAGACGCAAGCTCTCCGCTCGAGTTTCACTCTGCCAACCTTGAGTCGAGATTAATCGACCCACTCCAATTGTTATTATTACAGAAATATTACAAGCACTTCTATAGAAATAAATACATATTCTCTTTTTGATTTACAATATCACGAATACCTCTTACCATGTATTTACATCTTGAAAAAAAAAACAAAATAAATAATTTTATCCGAATCCACGCTTCCTTGCTCTCAACCTTGTGTTTCTTTTATAACCACCGATGTAATTCAAAAGCCCCAAAAATTATTTAATTTATGAATACAAATCAATGCAAATAATAGAATTTATATCTTACTTCGGTGACTAGAAACAGCCACTAAAATGATTAATACTTCGAAATTGTTCATTGAATTAACTAAATCACTGGCCTTCATATCCTTTACTTATTCATTTGTATTATATTATAGCAATGTGGTTTAAAATAAGTCAGAACATGCATCAACATATAGTCTTCATATTAAAGCTTGAACCTTCGATGAAAATTATCAGCTAATACAGGATGGTGACGATTCAACTGAAGATTTTTCACTGTTTCAAATAAACCAATATTCCAAACAAAGTATACATACTGAGATCATTTTTTCCTAGAGAATAATTAATGAAAATGATTTCACTCAATATTAATAGTTATCACCATTTACTTCTTTTAGACAAAATTTTAAACACTCAATGTCTTTCTTTGTGTGGTTTCACAAAGGGTTAATGTTCGGTCTATGTTTGTTCCCTTGTGGAACTGCCACTGCAACCTAACCTAACCTTATCACAATAAGTGATAACTAACATGAGGTATTTGACTTGTTGGAATAAAAAACAGTCACTGCAACTTAATTAAATTTTTGGATCAATGAATCAATAATTAATTTAGGTTTTTATGCACATTATAAAAATTTTCATTGTAAATGAATATTTGTCATAACTATTAGATTTCATAAAAAATATAAGATTAATTAAGTGTAATTATTAAGTAATATATAATGTAGTTCTTTAGATATTTCTTTAACATGAACATTTTTATTGATATAAATTGTTAATTGTAATATATATATATTATATATATATATATATATATATATATATATATATATATTAAGAAAAAATTGTTAATTGTAATATATATCTTTTATTGAGACAAATTGTTAATTGATATATATATATATATCTTTTTTAATGAGACAAAATGTTAATTGCAATATATATATTTTGATTGGATAATTTGAAATTTTATTTTTCAGCTGTCATACCAAGGACTCAAAGAAAGAATATGTACTGAAATAAAGTTACTGCTAATGCATTACCGTATGTCTACTACTGCTTTTTACTTCATATTGAATATTGTGTTCAGTGGTAAGAGTTTGTCTGAATGGTAAAGTTACAAGTGCATCAGTAAACAGTAATGTGAAGACTAGAGAAAACTAAAATTTATTTCTTATAATGCAATAAATTTTCCCTTTCTGATTAAAACAGTCAGAAATACTGTATCGGAGAGTCAAAAATGTATAATTATGTTGTATTATAAATTTATTATAACATTATAATTTATAATTATGTTTTTTAATAATGATTTCTAATTTAAAACTTATAAATCAAACGACTTTTATTTTTTTATACATATATATAGTATTGTCTATGATTTCTACCAATGATCGAAAAATCAATGAATCTTTCCGTTCAGTGTAATGCACGTTGCAATTAGTAGTTTCAGAACACAGCCCTAATACTGATCAATTATAGTGCTAATGTAATTAGTAGTACTGTAACAGTTTTATTAGTACTATAAAACTGTGATTTTTGAGTCAGTATGTAAATGTCTGTACTCTTTTATTTGTTTTGGCGGTTTACATTATTTCGTGGTAGTTTGGTCTCCTAATAGAGTTGTCCATCTAGGAAGGGTTTAGCATTCTATTTTAACAATAGCCATTACGATAGATGTGATTGGTGAATTATTAGAAATAGGCTCTGAACAAGTCTGTTTGGTTGGTTTGGGATTTTCGTGTTCTCATTAGTCATAAGTCTACTAGTGAGTTAGTCAATTGATTTTTACCCGAGATCTCTTTGAATATCTATATTTTTAGCATATGAAGGCCATCAAGCTAGGAGGCGTTTAAATTTATTTTTAACTATTTCAATGAGAGTTTTATTACTTCCTGAGGTTTGTAACCAAGTCTAGTATCCGTAAGTCGTGCTAACTTTAATGATTTTTCTACTTTTCTATCATTTGTAGAAATTTTCAATCTAAAATCTTTCTAAATACTATAGTATCTTGTCTTAATATGATTCAATTTAAAATAAATAATAATAAAACTAATATATATATAAGTTAATACTCTGATTTGCGCCTCGAAACAAGGACATTTTGATATAGACTGGTTAGAATATTTTCTATTCGAATAATATAGAAACTAATTATTCAGACACGAATAATACAGACACCTGGTGCACTATGTTAAGAGACCACATCATTTTGCAGTATGCAATTCCAAAATCGATTATGTAGAAAATATATACAAAGTGACTACTCCTGCTAGAACAATTTAATCAAAAATTTTAAATTCAAATGAATTAAATTCGTAAAAAAAATATTATTCCAAGTGAAAAGTTATACATATATTAAAAAATATATGTATAATATTTAACTAGGCATTGTCTTCTTAACTATAGCTAATGAAAGCATAAATAAGGATAATGCGAACAATGCGAACTAAACCTGCAAAAGGTGGAAGCCTTTAAACATATTCTACGTCAATGCCAACCAATCATATTTAAGAGGTAAAACATTTTTTCGAGAAATATAAATTTAAAAAAAAAAATTCCAAACAAAATTAATTTTACAAAGAAAAAATGAATTTGGAAATTTTAACAAAACAAAGGAAATTACAACAAGTGCAATTCATAAATAATGAAAGGTTCTAACGACAGCTTCTTTTATTTTTTTTTAATTTAAACCAAAAAAAAATGTTCTTTTTCTTTTTTTGGTTTTAAGTTTGTAACTTAAAATTATTTAAATATAAAAAAAAATTATTATATGTTATAATTTGTAAAAATTGGGCGCCTTCCAATTAAATTTTAAAAACTAAATGTTTTTTTCATTGAAATTTAAATTTTTCTTAATTTTTCCAAAATACAAACAAAATAAACTAATTTAAAAATTAATTCAAAATTTTGTTTTATTATTGAAAGGTTTGGTTACTTCACCATTCTTCAAAGCAAACACAGGAAATTTATTTAATTCTTAAAAATGAAAATTAATTTAAATTACATTTAAAAACCCAATAAGTGAAAAGGTTAATAAAGGTTACACTACAGGTTGGGGTTTCAGTTTAAAACGTGGTTTCCCAAGGCAACTGGTTCAAATTTACCTTTTTGACGTTAATTCAGGGCCTAGTATTGAACAGGCCTTCCTAAAATTCCCTGAGGTCCTTCTCCTTTTCTTTTGGTATTTTAGTATTATTAACCAATTTCCCTAAATTTTTTAAATCTTTGGAAAATGTTTTTTCCTTGAAAATTATAACGGTTTCAAAAAAGGAAAAACAAAAGACGGGTTTTATTTTCTTGGCAAAACCAACCTATTTGGAAACTCGGTAAACTAACGAACCAATTTTTCGTATTGGGAAATTAATTAAAAAACTCATTTGGCCAATTTTCCCTTTTTTAAAACCTTTTTCAAGGCCCAAAGAAATTAAAAATTTTAAAACAAAAATTTAGGGCTATTAATTACAAATTATTTACAAAAGAAAAAGGAAGGTGGATTTTAAACCTGTTCCAAAGGAAAAACCCGTGAACGACAAAAGGAAATTTTCCATCCAAATTTTGTTTAAATAGGGTGGGAAACGCAACCCAACCGTCTTAACCTTTTCTTTTTTCCTTTTTTTTTTTAACTTTTCCTTGAAGGAAAAACGGGGCAAGAGGGCCAAAATGTTCAAAATCTTTAGGTTAATTTTTTTTTGGGTTCTTAGTTAAAAAAAATTTTATTTTTAAAATATAAAAATTAAATAATAAAAAATATTTTAAAATATATATATTTATATATATAAGTTACGCGTTCCGGGTAATGAATAGGTTTTTAAAAAAAGGAATTTAAATAAACTAGCTCGCACGTGATTGAAGACAAGAATCGAGTTTTATTAGTCAGCTCCTTCTGTTTATAGGAGAGGCAATGTTGATACGGACTTCAACCCTCTAGTTCTCCCCTCCCGCGGGCCGGCATTACTGCCCCCTCCCAGTCCTTATCAACAATGCTCTCCGTACAAGTGTCTGAGTTATATCATAAAAATAACAAAACAAAACTTGACTCTAAACATAAGAAATGAATATAATGTTTTAACATTCAAAAATAAAATGACGTCCACACAAGTAACTGAATTAACATTGTTTATAGAAATTACAGAAATAACAAAAGATGAACTTCTATGATTATTTGTACAAAACAAAAATAACAAAATTAACAAAGGTAAACACACATAACTACACTATATCGTTCGCACCATTGGTGGGATTTTCCTTCTCACCCGTCGCAGTTCCTGAAAATGAACTATTTCTTGTTTCAGGGTGTCCGTTCCTATCCTCCATATCTGTGCTCTGTACCGTGGTAACGTTGCGAGTACTTCGTATGGCCCTACGTATCTCGGGTCCGATTTCCTTCGCTTCTGCCTATTCAGTTTATATACGAAGTCCCCTTCTTGTATCAACCCTACTGTTTCTTCTGCTTTCCTTTGATTATATTGCTTGGTCCATCTTTCTTTTGCTGCTTTGACTCTATTATGTAACCTTTGTGGATCCGCTTCCTTTTTCCGCAATTCAAATGGTGTTGCCTCTGTGGTCGAGTGAATACTACTGTTGTATGCTAGGACCGCTCTGGCCATTGCCACATGACCCTTTATGTTTTTTGCATCAGCCAATAACTGCAAGTGTTCCGTTAGAGTGTTATGTAGTCTCTCTATTGCTCCGTGGGACCTTGGATGACCCGGTGTACACCAATGGGGGTTTATATTGAATTCTTTTAACAGGGTTTTTATTTTAACGTTGTTGAACTCTCGCCCTCTGTCCATATAGATCGTTCTCGGGCAGTCAAACGTGGCCAAATACGACAGCAATGCCTCTTCTGTACTTTCACTTGATTTACTTGTTAGTGGCCATGCTGAGGCTAACTTCGTTAGTCTATCTATTGTTGTTAAATATTTGTTTCCGTCGTATGTAAATATATCAATTTCTAGCTCCTCAAAGGGTCCCTCGGGCGTCTGACTTTGTAATAATGGAGGTACAAGTGGTACTCTTTCATACTTCCTCCTTTTGCATATTTCACAGTCCTTTATCACTTGGGCTATCCTCTTGCCCATTTGGAGCCAGTAATGCGACCTCTGTAGATGTTTAAGGGTCTCTGTGACACCACGATGGTTGGTTTTTCCCCTGTGATAATTTAGGATGACCTCTTTCTGCTGCTCTTCGTCTTCTACCGTTTCTACCTGGTTCTTACAGATTATGAAATGAGCTCCTTGTCTCAGCTCTCTTTCCTGAATTGTCGGAGTAGTCTATTTTCAAGTTCTTGTGATTCTATAAAGAAATGGTATACCTTTCCTGGCACTGTTAGTTGGTTTATGACTGTACTTAATTGTTCGTTGTTCGCTTTCGTTCCTCCTGTAATAATATTTATTTTTAAGTGGCCATATTTGTGCAATTGGGTGTTTATTATTTCTTCTGTGTCGTCTTTTATAATTATTTGATTTCTCTTGTTGTTTATTATATCCTGACTAATCTCAGCTTCCGGTCCATTTCGTTGTTCTTGGTCTTCATCTGCGTCTGGTGTCCAGTTGGCGAAGAACTCTCGCACGTCCCTGGAGGTACTTGGCTCTCTCGTACTACTTCTCGTAATGACGTTGACGTTTCTGGACAAACAGTCGGCTACTTGATTATCAACGCCCTTTACGTGCTGGACCCTGAAGTTGTATGCAGCTATCCTTTCTTTCCACTTTGCTATCCGGGCTGACGTCTCCTTTAAATTCCCGATCCACATTAGGGGCCTATGATCTGTTCTAATAGTGAACTCAGCCGCAAAAAGGTAGGGTCGGAAATGTTCTACAGTCCACACTATGCCTAACATTTCCCTTTCTATTGTGCTATACCTTTTTTCTGCTGGTGATAATTTTCTGCTGGCGTAGGCTATTGGTCGCTCTCCCTGGATAGTTTCCTGCATCAAGACTCCCCCGATAGCTTCTTGACTGGCATCTGTCATTACAATGAATGGTTTGTTTAGGTCAGGAAATTGGAGCAACAGCGGGCCCCGCAACGCCTTCTTACACTGCTCCACTGCTTCTCTTAGATCTTCTGTTTGTATAAACTTCTTTCCTTTCTTTAAACTGTCCGTCAAGGGGTTCGTGATTGCTGCAAAGTCCTTTACGTACCTTCTATAGAAACCTATCATACCTAGAAAAGCCCTGATGTCTTTGGGTCCCTTTGGATAGGGTAATCGATCTATTGCTTCAACCTTCTTAGGGTCGGGTCTTACTCCTTCACCTGAGATAAGGTGCCCCATAAATCTAACCTCTTTTTGATATAAGCGGGTTTTATCCATCGCTACCTTTAAGCCAAAGTCCCTTATTCTTTTCAGCACCCTTGTAACATGTTCCTTATGCTCTTCTATTGACTTACTGAACACTATGATGTCATCCATGTAGATTTGCGTAAAGTCTTCTCCCAGTCCTTCAAGCAGTTCATCCATGAGGCGTTGGAACGTGGAAGGCGCATTCTTTAGGCCAAAGGGCATCCTCAAAAATTCGAAGTGGCCTCTATCGAACGTAAAGGCCGTCTTCTCGACATCTCTCGGGTGCATCCTAATCTGGTGATACCCGGCCTTGAGGTCGAAGGTACTGAATACAGTTGCTCCTGCCATATGGTCGAGTATGTCTTCTATCCTTGGCAGAGGGTATCTTTCAAGCTTAGTGTACTTATTTAACTCTCTAAAATCTACTACCAACCGGTATTTAGGGGGTTTACCCTCCTCGACCTTTTTTCGGGACCAGCCAAATAGGGCTCGAAAATTGCGACTTAGACCTCTGTATTATGCCCTGGTCCAGCATTTCCTTTATTTGCTCCTGCATTATCTTTTTCAATTGGTGTGGGTACCTTCTAGGTTTCACGTAAACAACTGTACCTTCAGGGAGTTCTATTTGGTGTTTGACCCTACCTGTAGCTGATAACCTCTGTCCTTCACTATAGAATACTTTTTCAAATTCTTTCATTAATTCACTAACCTGATGTTCTCCTGGTATCACTTTTCCACAGTTTACCGTTATTCTCTTCCCTGGTTTAACTCTCCCTTCCACGAAGTATTTCCTTTTTCCTAGTTTAATGTCCCACTTCCCTCTTTTACACTCAGGTTTTGCATTGATTCTCTCCAAAAAGTCCCACCCTAGAATAACTCCATATTTCTGGGTCTCTAAGTGGGTCACATGCACTTTCATCTCCAAGGTCTCTCCTATTAATTCTCCCATCTCTACCTGTAATTCGCCTACCAGGCTCTTCCTTCCTGCCATGGTGACCAAGGTGCAGTTGCACGGTGTCAGCCCTGAATAATTGTCCATCCTTTTTGCCACTTCATTGTCCATAATTGTGCTATCTGACCCTGTATCTACCAAACACTTAGTCTTCCATTTGGGGAAAAAAAAATATAGGGAGCTTACCTCTTATGCTATTCCTCTGTTGCTCGCCTATATACCTCTCGCCTAACCTTCAATCCTTCTTCCTCTTCTCTCGAATAGCGATCCTCCCACCACGAGTCTCTTCCAGTGAAGGCCACTTCCCTCGCTCGTACCAGCGCTCGTGTCGTTCTATCGATGTCTCTTGCTCCGACCCTGTTGACTCTGATGAGCTCCCGTCCTCTGAAGAGCCTTCCCCTTTTTTGTCTTCTCCTGCCCCACATCTTCTCCCCGGGTTGTGTTAATTTCCATGGGCTCATCTCTTGGTGTTGGTCTATACTGTGTCGTTCGTGGTCTCTCCTTGCGATATAAATACGGACACTCTCGCGCGAAGTGACCGAGTTCACCACACTCCCAACATCCTCTTCTTACTGGCTTCTCTCTTCGCGTGTAGCCTCCCACTGCCTCATAGCTGTTCCTCCTGGCTTGAGATCTTCTCTCTTCAAAACGTCCCCGTGGCTTCCTCTCCTGTGAATACCTCCCTTGTCCTCGATCCTCATAGGCTCTTGCTCTGAATTGCCTATCCTGAGGTACTCTCCTCCTGGTCACAACTGCCCACCCTCCTTCTGACTTCCCTCTGTATATAACACCGTTATCTTCTCGGTCCATTTCTTCCTCCCGGATGGCATTAATTGTCTCCTCGAGACTAGTGGGCTTCATGATACGGAGGGCCATTCTCACTCGTTCTGGAGCTGCCTTGAGGAGAATTTCACTGGCTATCTCTTCATATATCGTCGTTCTCCATTTCGCTTCTTGACTGTCTGTGCACTTTTCATTTATCTTCATAGTTAATTTCCTTGTCGCATCCCCCAATCTGCGCCCGAACTCAGCGCAGGTCTCACCATTCTCCTTCCGCATTTCAAAAATTTTTAGCGCACTTCTAGCTACAGGCTTTGCGGCTCCAGCATATCTGTCCTTAAGGGCTGCTCGCACCGCACTCCACTCCGCACAAAACGTAAGTCCTAACTCCAGCATCACCGTAAGGCTGACCCTGGCGAGGAAGTAGGTCTTGATGTTCTTGTCTGTAGCTGGGTCTAGTTGAGTTGTGACTAACTGCTCGTTGATGGAGTCCATTCTCTCTATGAACAAGTCCAACTCTCGAGCATCACCCTCGAACCTCTTTATCGAATCTAATAGGTTCATCAGGTACCCTGCTTTTGCTACTCTCGCTTGTTCTATTTTCACTGCGAGCCTAACATCGGCTCCTGTTGTCTGTTTACTCGTCATGTTGGTTTCTACACTGGACACAACACTACACTATTAAACAGTTGGCGAATGATCCGGGTTTCGGCACCAGTTACGCGTGTCCGGGTAATGAATAGGTTTTTAAAAAAAAAGGAATTTAAATAAACTAGCTCGCACGTGATTGAAGACAAGAATCGAGTTTTATTAGTCAGCTCCTTTGTTTATAGGAGAGGCAATGTTGATACGGACTTCAACCCTCTAGTCTCTCGCGGGCCGGCGTCTCTCGCGGGCCGGCATTATTATTATATATATATAATATATAATTCAAAAAATATCAACCGTTGGATAGAATAGGTGTTTAATGTAATCGGGATTCGGTCAATTTTCCAGGATCAAAATCAAAAATCTCAATGCCGCGTTTCGGTTTTATTTAAAACCTTTTTCACAGCCCTACAAACAAAGGATGACAAGAAATCATATATAAACTAAAGTTTATATATGGTTTAATTATTTCATATTATAATATATCATAGTTTTATATGATTTTTGTCATCCTTTGTTTGTAGGCCTGTAAAAAGGTTTTTAAAAAACACGAAACGTCGTCATTGAGAGTTTGATTTTGATCCTGGAAAATTGACCGAATCCCGATTACATTATAACCTATAATATATTAATAAAGAATAAAAAAAATTACGGAAAACGAAATAGGAAAATTTCCACTCATTCCAAAGAATTTCAGAATTTATTTTTTAACAAATATAGAAAAGTATGAATATAAAAGTACGTTGGAGGAAAAATGGACACTATAATAGATTTAAGAACAGGTGCCAGGGGTTTCAGTAATTCAGCTATTAAAAAGGAATGATATTTTGTGAAACTGGTATAGGCAAACAATTTGGCGAACACAGTGAGCGATAGGGATGCTAATTGCGCTAAGAGGAATGCCGCTGGCAGGGCTGATTCAGTGTAAGGGTAGAGGTAATAATGGCGGGCCTGAGTCGCAGAGATTCACTTGGTAATCACATTCAAATTGGAGTGGCATTACAGCGAAATTTAATAAACATGGTACTAACAAGTCGTGAGAGGGTTTGGACATGGGTAGCTTCCCACGATACGGGACTCCGCCTTAACCAGTCAACCTATTTACTCAGTCACGGCATCATTTGCGCCGACTTCATCGCACAAGTCCGACATTTTGCCGTAATCTTGCACTACTCAACGCCATCATGAAACGTCTTCAAAATGGATATGGTGAATTTCCAATATCATAAAGCAAACTCTAGCATTGCGAATTCACAAATGAGGAGTTTTTACAATAAAAAAATATTGAAAATGTTAGGGTTTAATAATAATTAGCAATGTAATATAATGAAATATTTAATATAACAGAAGTATATCATAATAACGTAGGTTAATATAATTTATATATTTTTTTTTTTTTTTTGAAATTAATGAACTAATGAAAATTTTTAACGAAATAATAAATATAATTTGGTTGTAATTATTAATTATAATTTTATATTACTATAATTTGGTACTATAAATATATATTACTTTATTTGATTAATTACAACCTTTTATTCTGGGGGGGATTACAGTATTCTACTTAGCTATACCTTCGACGCTGATTCCTCAAACATATATCGTCTCCCCAGTGATTCAACATTAGCAGTTATAAATATTACCTCACTCAAGTGTATTTAAAATAGGAATCTTTAACAACATTTTTGGATTAATTAAAATAATCTATGTTTCATTTAAAAATGGCTAAAAATGATTTAATATAATTGAACTTTATTTTAAAAACAATCCAAGGTTTAATTTAAAATAACCAAGGTTAATTTAAAATAATTCAACTTTAATTTAAAATAATTCAATTTAATTTAAAATAACCAAATTTAAATTTAAATTACAAGAAGTTAAAAAAAAAAGTTTAAATTTAAAAAATTCCAAGGTTTAATTTAAAATAATCCAAGTTAATTCAATATAAAACAACTTTTAATTTGCGGTTTCCAACTTAAATTAAAAAATTTTTTGTTTAAATTAAATTAATTGTTTCAAATTTTAATATTCAAAATTTTTTTAAACCTTTAATTTTAAACTTGAAAATAAAAAAAATTACAAAACCTTTTAAAATTTAAAAAAAAAGTTAAATTAATTAAAATTTGTGTAAAAGGACTTTACAAGAATTTTGTACAAAATTAAAGTTTTTTTTTTTTATACTTAAAATTTAAATAATTCAATAAATTTATTTATTTTTAAAGTTTCAAAATTAAAAAAAAAAATTAACAATAATAACTGATTTCCTAATTTAAAAAGTAGGTATTATAACAAAATAAACTGCCAATAAAATTTCACTTGGAAAAATAAAAATTATGGAAGCAAAGTAACAAAGGAAGTTTTAAATTAAGGGTTTATAAAAGTTTTTTTATTAAATATATTGGGAAATTAAATTTGGTCCTTGCTTGAAAGGGAAAATTAACTAAATTCTTTTGAAAAACGTAGGGAATTAAAAGAAAAAGGAATAAATCCAACAATCGAAAGGTTAGGAACCACCAACAAAAGCCCTTGAGGGACCGGCCTTGATCCAGATTTCCAAAAAAAAGATCAAAACCAAATCAAAGTCAAATCCTTAATATTCCTTTTGGGTTTTAAAACCAAAGAACCTTTCAAAGTACTTATTAAACTTTCCTTTTAATAAAGGTGTAATTAATAAAGAACAAAAACTTTTGTTTTGCATTTCTCTTTTGTTTTTAAAAAATTTTGTTTGTTGGACCACTCTTCAAATTAATTTCTTATTTTAACAATATTTCCTTAATTTAACCACGTTGTTTCCATTTACAACAGGAGTTTAACAAAAGTATAATAAATTATTTTTAATATACTTTTAATTAAACTTATAAAAAAAAAGTTATAATTAAAATTTGTAAATAATAGGGTTCTTTTTGGATTCAAAATTTGAAAATGAAGGTAGGGCAAAGGTTAATTAATTAAAAGTTTTTTTTTTAACCTGTTTGAAATAAGGTTGGATCCCAATTTTTTTCTTATAAAGGTTTAAACCAAAAAGACAAATTATAATTTTACCATTTTACACCTCTGCCAACCTGAAATTTCTTTCCTTTAGGTTTTTCTTGGAAAGTTAATATTCAATAAAAAAATAGAATAAATAAAAACTTTCAAGCCAGTTTTATTAAAACCTTATAGGAAAGAAAAGAGAAGGAAAGGAAGGTCTTTTAAACCTTAATTCCCTTTTGGAATTAATAAGTTTGTTTTTACTAAATTCACTAATTTAAATAAATTTGGGTTTCTTCTTTAACAAAGGCAAGGAAAAATTTAACTTTTTTTCCTTTTTCCCAAGTGGGAATTTAAAAGCTTAATGGGTTTCGGGTTGCAATAAGAAAGGGTGGAACTTCACCCGTTTAAAAAAGCGAGCCGCCCTTATCGGTTGCCCAAAAAGGACCGGCCTAATACCTTCCTTTTGCACCTAATTCCTTCAAACCTTTTATGTTTTTAACTTTTTCAAAAAGGAAAGCACTCAAGGTTAATTTTTTATTTTTTTTTCATTTAAAATATTTATTTTTAAATATTTTAATTTTTATATTAATAAAAAGTAATATTGATTTAACAATATTTTTACTTAAAAACTTTGGTACCTCATTCAAGTTTATAAAGAAAAAACTTTTTTTTTTTTTCTAAAAATTTAATGAATTAAAAATTAAAAATATTTTTGAACACCAAAAAAAATTAAATTATTTAAATATCCTTACCGTTAAACATAAGGTTTTTTTTTTGCAAAGGCCTTGAATTAATTTCCAATTCCAATAAAAAGTATAACAGAAATTTTGTTTATTACATTTTTAAAAAATTTAGGTATATGATATTGAAAATATTGTTAACAAATTTAGAAATTACCTCTTGGGCCTTAATTTTGGAATGCCCCTTAGAAGGGGAGGTAGGGACCCAAACCCTTAAACCAGTTGGGAACAGGGCCCCTTCCCAACCGTCGTTTGGCAAAGCGGCTTGGCCCACCTTTCCTGGAACGGAAACCAAAAGCACAAACTAAAGGACCAGGTGGCTTTTGTCGAAACCGAAAGGTTTTTTCCTTTATGGAATCGTTTTCTTGGTAATAACAAAATTCCAATGAAACCCAGGATGGGTGATTTAAATAAAAAAACCCTGGTCCAGTTTAACATTTGTCTTCGGAAGGAAAAGAAAAAGGGAACCCTTGGTATTAAAACCTTGGATTAATTTACCAACCCTTAATTGGAAATTTAAGTGTAAAAATTTTATTGTTTTTATAACTTCATTAATTCAATTTTTTTTGTTTTTCCTTTAATAAACTGAAGTAAAATTTTATTTTTTCCTTTTTTTTGTAACCCGGGTAAAAGCCTTAACCTTTGGGTTTAAAGGGAAGAAAAGGAGTGGCCCATTATTTTCTAAAGTTTAAACTAATGCAAATTTCCTTATTTAAAAACCTTAACCTTCCAAATTTAAGAAACCTAAATATTCTTAAAGGGTTAATTTTAACTTGCTTCCAAAGGTTATACAGTGGGAAAGGTTAATTTTTTAATTTTTTTTTTACTCAAAAAATTTATTTTTCAAATAATTTTCCATTTTTGGTTTTTTTAAAACCAAGTGAAATTTCTTGAAACAAATTTTTTCCCACCAAAAACTGGTAGCAAATCCACTTTTCACAGTTTTTCATTTCAACAGAAATTAAATTTAAATTTTAAATTTAAACGTAAAATTATTTTTTTTTAAAAAAATTTCAAAAAATTTTTTTAATGATTTGAAAAAGAAATTACGATAATTTAAATTAATCCTAAACGGAAAGATTTAAGAAATTTTTACAATTTTGGTTTTTACAAAATTTTAAAATGGAATTTTAATGGCCTTATAAAAAGACCAATTTCCTTCCCTTTTTTAACATATTTTACAAAATTTTTTTAAGAGGCTATTATTTACCTGCAAAATTATTTTTACAAATTTTATAAGAAAATACCACCCCATTGGAACATAATTTTCTCGGGGGATTCCTCAAAAATTTCTTAATTTAATGAAACAATTTGTTAAAAAATCAAAATTGAAATAAAGAATTACCTTAGTTGTAAAAAGATTTTTATTTTGGTTTTGTTTTCCCGTTTGTTCTGGATTTTTTTTTATGTTGCAATTTTTTGTTCCATTTTTGGTCCAAATTTTTTAAATTTTTAAAGGTTTAGCTTAAAAACAATTTTCTCACTTTTTTAACATTTAAAAATTTAAAAAAAATATTAAATTTATATTAAGCTAAATTTAATAGGGGATAGAGCCTCAAACAATGGGAACGCCTTCCAATTTGAGTTGAATTATTGAAAATTTGGTACTTTTTGAAAAAATTTTCCTGGAAAGAAAATTTTCGGTTCAGAAACCTCAAAGAAATGGCTTTATAACGGGAGGGTTTTAATCCTTTTAGGAAAATTTAAAGGTTTTAAAAAAACTTTTCAAAAAAGTGATTTCCATTGCAAAAATTCCTTCCCCGGGGAACCACTTTTGGGCCCTTTTTGGAAAAACAACCGAATTCAAAGAAATTCCTGGGTAGGTTAAAACTGTAAACATTAAAATTTTACCCAACCCACCCAAAAAAAAGAATAGTAAAAAATTCATAAAAGTTCATTCAAAACATGTTAATTCCGTTTCAAAATCTGAGTCAAAATTTTTTCAGGATCACTTATTTTACTTAATAGTTTTAAAGGAAAAATTAAAATAAATGCAAACGATATTAAAATCATCTAGCTCGCCTACTTCTGCAGTATCAAGTTAGTATATTTTTATTTTTGTTTTATTATATATGATACTTCTGTAGCTAGCCAAAACAGCTTAAAAGTCCATAACTTCTCTTTAATTTTAATTTCCAATCTATTCATATCTTAGCTTTCATGTTATACATATACAAATAGCTTTTTAATGACAGTTTTAACTGGAAACTAAAGACATTGTGTATGTTTTTTTATTTATCTACGTATTCCTTGTTTCTATTAAACTATATATGTTCATTATAACAAGAAAACGATCCATAAAGGACAAGAAACCTTTCAGAGTTTTACACAGCAATAGAAACACTTATAGCTTCTGCTCTTTGGTTTAATCGTTATCAGAAGAGATAGGGACTCGAAGCGCTACTCATAGTTTCTGCTCCCATTGTCGCTGGGTTTGTTTGTCACCAAATTGTTGGGTAAATAAACAAACAGACAAATATTTTTTCAAAAGGGTAGATTGAGTTTCTGTAGTGTATAAAAAATAAAAATAACTTCAAATAAGTCAGTTCTAAGCATTTACAAAAAAAGAAATTTCTTATATTTATATAGATAACATTGTGTTGAAAATTCCATGAAAATAAAGAACTACCATAGGTGAAAAGATTATTTGATGTTTGGAATGAAATTGATTGAGCAGACAGGTTGGTGTAGGTGAGAAGCCGTTGGGGGTGCAAGCGCCAAGCATTGTGGCTCAAGTAATTAGGAAGACGCCTCCCTCCCCAGACACTTGAACATCATTCATTTTTGATGCAAGACAATGAGTTGGTTCGATGGGCCGCCCCATTGTATTACTGGCAACAATACCCTAATACGAAACTTTTTCATTCCTCGCCTTCCAGACAAAACAACAATGACATTACTAGTCTTTATTGGTGTCGGAGTCTGATTAACAGTCCTCCTTGAAGGAGATGACATGCACGGATAAGCCAAACAGCCTTATCCAGTATCAATCAAATTCCTCTCAACTAAGACATATTTCCACGGATTCCTTCCATCTCGAGAATTACATTCTACAGCAGTCTGTAAATTAACATTAAACACAAATTGTCATTTACTGTCTGACTAATTATCTCATTAATGGAAATTATTAACCAATATATCTTCTAGATGCCTTCATTGTATAAGGCACTAATTATTTCACAAATAAACATTTCAGAAATGATATTATGTGGGGAGAGATGTTATACCCTTGAGAGAAGGCTTTCAAGGTTATAAGAAGTAGTGTTAACCAAATATTGTCAGAGGAGCAAAAAAAAAAAAATTAATGTAAAAAAAAAGTTTGCATGGGTTAAGAAATCAGTGTTACCAATATATATGACCACGGTATATTAAATATTGTTCCGATATAAAACACAAAATATCAGAAGGGCAAAATAAAATTAAATTAATTAAAAAAAAATGTTTATGGGTTACAGAAAACAATTTACCAATATTTGCCGGAAAAAGGACCAATTGAGAAAAAATAAAAAAAAAATTTTTTGGGCGAAAAAATTAAAATTTGCAAAAAAATACTTTGATTACAGAAAAATATATAAGAACAAAATATAAAAAAAAGTTAATAAAAAGTACTGATTAAAATATCATAAATAATAATATCATAATATATAAATATAATAAAAATATATATAAAATAATAATAATGAATAATTTCATAATTATTAAATATATAATTCCATACATTATCATGCAAACAAATTAATACAGTAATACCTCACATTAACAAACTAATTTCTTATTGTGACTTTACGTCTTCGTAAAGTTGTGCGGGAGATCATTAATCGAGAGATTTAATTTACATTGAAGTTATGGAAAAATCAGAGGTTCTGTTCCCGGTTATAAAATATTAAAAAAAAATGTTCGTAAATATTAGATAAGGGTAATACAAAAATAATTTGACTAGCAAACTGTTTCAATACAATTCATACAGAAATAAGACAGAATTATAAAACAGATATTTTAATGAAAAATATTATTTGAACTTTTTTGACTGGTCTACTTCCGACGCTTTTGAATTTCACGCAGTAGGCGGACCGTCATTATTCTTCACGACAAAATTGTTATCAGTTTGTTGCATAAACGATTTCTTTTTCATTTCATTATAAATCTCTTGAGAACAATTGATTGAGTTGTTCAAATTTTCTACTCCTTTCAAAAGGAGTTTTCTACTCCTTTCTAAAGAGTAGTTTGTGAGATTCAATAATCTGCCACGCATTTTTTTTCGATTTATAACGCTTCTTTGAGTCGTTTGAAAGTAAAAACAGGTGTTTTCCCTGGAAATTCTTCTTTTCCTCTTCTCCATATTCTTAATCTTCTTCCATTTCCATAAGGTCTTCATTTGTAACCTCCCAATCATGCTCCTGTAGAAGATCGATTACATCATCTCTTAAAATATTAAACTCCAATTTATTGTCAATTTGAAAGATAGTTTCTGTTTCATTATTAATGCTATTTTCTCGTTCATTAAAGCCCTCAAAATTTTCTTTTAATTCAGAAGCATATTTTTTCCAAACTCCTTTCAATGTCTTTTCAAAAATGTTGTTCCATTATTGGTCAATTTATCTTGTATTTTTCTTTTTTGTTAATGGATAATACATAACTTTATTGCCGGTTTTTGATTGTTAAGAAAACTGATAAGTCGTTCGTGCAGTGTTACCAATATATTAGTCGGTATTTGAACCGGTGTTACCAATATATGCTAAAAGGACAAAATAATTTAAATTTTTTAATAGGAATTTAAAAAGAAATGTTTTATGTGTTACAAATATGTACTGGAAGAGCAAAGATGAGTAATTACATAAATATCAGAGAAAAATGCATAAAATATATACCTATAATTTTGTAATAACAAAAGTGTATGTATTTTTAATTTTTTATTTTTTTTCACTCTCTCAAACTATTTTGTGATATTTAAAAACATTGTGACAATTATAACTATTTTATTTCTTTCATTTATTTCTTTAAAGATGAAATTTGTTTACTGAAGTAAAACTACATTTACATTAGAAATAGGTAAAACCGTCATACCTCGTAAGATGATCCTGGACTTGGAGCGCTTTCGGACGTTGTCCATCTTCGATCACAACAACAAACCTACTGAGCTGTTATATAGGGGGTTGGTTATCTGTTAAGTGCACTGCTTTCAGACTCAACATAACTGAACAGATAGAAATATATAAACAAAAAAATGCGGGTAAAAAAATTTTTTAAAAAATTTTGGTTAAAAATTTAAAATTAGTTTAACAAATTCAACTTAATTTAAATAATTCAAGTTTAGTATAAAATAATTCCAATTAATTTAATACCAAGAAGTTACAATAACAGAAGTTAAATTTAAAATAATTCAAGTTTAGTATAAAATAATCCAAGTGTGATTCAATAGTAAGAACATCTTTTGAATTTCGCGCGCTCTGTACACTCTAATTACAAAAAGTTTTGTTGTGTTGGTACACACGTCACAATCACATGTTCTCAGTTTTGACAGTATATCATAATATAACCAACTGTTGTTTCATTTACATATAGGATGTTTAGACTAAGGTGAGACGTGATAATAAAGCTTATCTTTAATATACCTTTTATAAATCTTATAAAAAAAAAGTTCATAATAAAACTTTGATAGATAATAGAGGATTCTTTGGATTCAAGAAGTTTGAAATCAAGTAGCAAAGTATAATAAAGTTTTTTTTTTTGTTATACTAAATGTTTAAATAATGTGCGATAGCAGTTATTTATTCCTTATAGAAGTTTACATGAATATGACATATTATCAATTTACCATTACACATACTGCCAACTGATTTCTCTAGTTTAACTGGAAAGTAGTATTCATAACAAAAATATCAACTCCGACCAGATGAAGCTTTCAGCAGTTGGATTTCAACCACATATAAAATTATGAATGCAGTAGACACAGGAAGATCTTAAATTAATGTGCTTTGGATAATGAAGTTTGATATTTACTAAATTCGACTATGGGAAATAAATCCTGAACGTCTTGCTGACAAGGCAGAAAAATGAACTGAAATCTTGAAGCGAACAAGTAGGGAATAAAAAGATCTCAATAGGAATAAATCGCTGACAATACGAAAGGTAGAACTTCACCAGATCAAAGGAGCAGTCCTTGAGACTCGACCCTCTGATCCGAGATGTGCTCCAGAAAAAAAGACTCAGAAACCATAATACATTCCTTTTGTCACTAACTCCTTCAATATTCCTTTTATGTTTTTACTATTTTACAAAGAACCTTTACAAAGTACAGTAATATTACTATACTTTCCATTTTAATATTTATGTGTAATATATATAAATGATTTACATAAAAAGCTTTGATACTGCATTTCTTCTTTTGTTTTCTAGAAAATTAATGATTAAGTTAAAATGTTGACCACATAAACAATTCAAATTATTATAAACTATCTTACCTCTTATACACACTAGGTGTTCCTTCCACTTTACTGCAGCGCCTTCCGAATAACTCCACCTACACAGAGTACAAAGTATAATCAGAATATATATGTACATATACATGTTTCAGAGTTAACTATAGGTATATAGATATAGATATGTATATAGTTAACACAGTATGTACAATACATACTTGCGGTCTCTAATTTTCGGTATATGCACCATTAGAAGAGATGAGGTAGGGACACCAAGCGCACTTGCGAATTGACAGTTGGAGACCAGCAGTGTTGTATCCTCCGTGGTCTCCAACCGTCGTTTCGCAATAGCGCTTGGAGTCCCTATCTCTTCTCTTCTGATAACGGTTAAACCAAAAAGCACAAACTATAAGTGTTTACTATTTGTATGTTCTATTCGCTCTGTACAACTCTGAAAGGTTTCTTGTCCTTTATGGATCGTTTTCTTGTTGATAATGTACATATATAGTTCAATAGAAACAAGGATACGTAGATAAATAAAAAAACATATACAATGTCTCTAGTTTTCAGTTAAAACTGTCATCAGGAGAGAAAAGAGAAGGAAAGCAAGCGCTCTGGTATATAGAACCTTGGATATCCATCCAACTTAGTTGGAATCTCCAGTCGTATCAATGTTATGTTTTTACGTGACTTCACAATAATTAAATATTTGTTTGCTGTTTTCTTCTATTTAACTAAACTGCAAGGAAACATTTAGCTGTTTTTTTTTCCTTTTTTCTTCCAGTGCCCACCCTTGTAAAAGCTTAATGCCTTTCGGGTTGCATAGTGAAGAGAAGGAGTGGCCCATATTTTCTGCACCCGTTTAAACTAATAGCGAGCCGCATTATCGCTATGCCAAGGACACGTGCTATCACCTGTCCAAATGTTAATGACACCTAATATTCTTCAGCCTTCATCGTTTAACTGCTGTCTTCAACAAGGTTATAGCAGCTGGCAAGGTTATTTTTTTATTTTTTTTTTACTCATAGAAATATCTTAGTTTTCTCAAATAGTTTTCACATTTTTAGTGATTATAAAGCCAGATGAATATTGATGGAACAATATTTTTCCCACTTACAAATCGTGGTACCATCACTTCACAGTTTCATCCAAGCAGAAGTCAAAACTTAATATATGTATTATTTACGTAAATTATTATAACTGAATTAAACAAAATTGAAGGAATATATTTTGCTATGAATCATCGCAAAAAGAAATATCAATGATTTGAAATCATCACTACGTTGAAAGCAGTAAGAAATAAATTAGAATGGTGTTTTTGACAAAATGCTTAAGAATTGAATTTCCAATTGCCTATAAAAAGTACTAGCAGACGTGTCTGTTATTGACGAGTATTTTACAAAAATTTAGAGCTGATACGTGATATTGCAAAATATTGTTACAAATTATAGAATTCCACCTCTAGTGAGAAGCAGTAACTTCTCGGGAGGATGCCTGCTTAGTATACCGGGGAGCTAGAGACTTCAAACCCTTACCAGTGGGAACAGACCTTCAACTGATCTGATTGGACTGAACAGCTGGTACTTGCTGCCACAGGCTTGTCGCTGGACGGAAACTCAGAGTTCACATAACTAGCACAGACCAGGTGGCGTTTAGTCGACGAGAGGTTTTAATCTCTCTCTATGAATCGTTTGTCTTCAGGTACTAACAACACACCTCACAATGACGCCATGATGGGGTCCGATTTACTACAAGTAGTAAGCCCTGGTCCGGAGTAACGGACTTTGCCCTCTTCGAAGGGAACAACCGAATTCAAAGGTGACCCTATGGTAGTCCTAAAACTGTAAGGCATTGAAGGTTTAGCCAGACCACTAATTAGAAATTATAGAATAGTAAAAATTATCACTATTAGTTCATTCTATAACTGTCATTACATCTGCACTTTATTTATGTTTTGCAGCTTTATATACTGAGCTCAAATTTTATTTTATTCTAGGCATACTTCTTATTTAGTATGCGGGTAGATAGCACTAACTTGTTTAAAGCGAGAAAATCTGGAGTGGCCTACACTCTACTTTACTATAAGTAACTCAATGTCAAATTTCTTGAATATATAAAACATAACGTATCATTTAAGCATAACATAAATATCTAAATGGGATATAATTATTAGCATTGCATTCGTGAGGTAGTACAGATAGTGATTGAAGGACATATCAATTTATAAGCTTCTTTTTGTACATCACAAATAATTTATTATTTGCAAATAATTTCATTAGTATAACTACAGCAGTAATAACATTTTTGAAAAACCAATGTGAACATTTCTTGAAACGAAATATTATCCTACAAGAGAACATGGCTATTGTTCAAATAGCCACTAGATTTCTTACATCGTTTACTTGACATCCTTCTACATTGAATATTAATTTAAATTTTCAAATTTGAAACAGTAAAATACCCTTTTTTTCTCTAAAAAACATCTTAAACAGCGAAGAAAATGTTGTTTTAAGGTGATTTGTTAATTTAAGATGTACGATAATTACAGTTATTAATCTCTAAACGAAAGATTTATATTTTGAATTATCTTTTACATTTTTGGTTTTTATCAGAATTATTATACTCGGAATTTTATGGCTTCTTAGTATTTAATAAGACCATTTTCCTTCCCCTTTGTCAAATAACATATATACGAATTTTTTTTTAATGAGTGCTATTATTTACCTGCACAATATTATTCCTCTTACATCTCTTATAAGTCAATAATATATTTTCATTTTTCCATTAGGAACATCAATTTTATCTCAGTGGATTCACTCAAAAAATTTCTAAGTCAATGTAAACAATGTAAAAAAATACAAAAAATTCGACAAGTATAGCAGGTGATCTCTTAGTCTAAGATAAACAAAGAGTTTTTATATCGTTATTGCTTTTCCCGTAATTGAAATTCATGATTTTTTTTTATGAATTGCTAATTTTTTGTTCCATTTTTGGTCAAATTTTCATTATTTTTTTAACGAGCCGTTTAGCGTCAAAAAAACATTTTCTGAAAACACAAATCGTACTGTAACGCCCCTTTAGCGAATGTAATTTTAGAAAAAAATATCTCAACCATTCTCCATATAATGTTCTATTTATAGGCATAGTTTCATTCTTGTCCGTCAAACAGTATGGTTGTATCGCTCTCACAAGGTTTGAGATTGAATTATTAGTCAAAATTTGTACATTTTATTGAAAAAAAATATTTCCTGTTGTTTAAAATTTGAATATATTTTTCGTTTTTGTTGCATTTGAAACCTCAAAGATAATGTCAAAATTTCATAACTGTAGGGTTATCAGTTTAGGAGAAATAAATGTTTTAAAAAAAACGGTTTTGGCAAAAAAAGTGACTTTCCCCATCATGCATAATTCTTCCCAAACAATGGGATCTTCGACTTTATAGGGCCCATTTTTGTGTAAAATATCAACTTGATCCATCAAAGATTCTGGACCGTAGCGTGGTAACAAGCAATGCTAAACACACTACCCCCCCCCACTTACCCCCACCCACCCACCCCCACCAACAACAGACATCATCGTAAAAACGTCATTTAAAACGACTTCTGGGACCTAAAACATGTAATTCCGTCAAAATCTCGAGATCGAATTTTTTCACGATCACTATACTTTACTTATAGTAAAGTAAAAATTAAAATGAATGCAAACGATATTAAAATCATCTAGCTCGCCTACTTGCTGCAGTATCAGTTAGATAAAAATACCTGTATATTTTTATTTTTGTTATATACTCGTATATATGCATACTTCTGTAGCTAGCCAAATACAGCTTAAAAGTCCATAACTTCTCTTTAATTTTAATTTCCAATCTATTCATATCTTAGCTTTCATGTTATACATATACAAATAGCTCAATTTTAATGACAGTTTTAACTGTAAACTAAAGACATTGTGTATGTTTTTTTATTTATCTACGTATCCTTGTTTCTATTGAACTATATATGTACATTATGAACAAGAAAACGATCCATAAAGGACAAGAAACCTTTCAGAGTTGTACACAGCAATAGAACACACTTATAGCTTCTGCTCTTTGGTTTAATCGTTATCAGAAGAGATAGGGACTCGAAGCGCTACTCATAGTTTCTGCTCGCCATTGTCGCTGGGTTTGTTTGTCACCAAATTGTTGGGTAAATAAACAAACAGACAAATATTTTTTCAAAAGGGTAGATTGAGTTTCTGTAGTGTATAAAAAATAAAAATAACTTCAAATAAGTCAGCTCTAAGCATTTACAGCAAAAAAGAAATTTCTTATATTTATATAGATAACATTGTGTTGAAAACTCCATGAAAATAAAGAATTACCATAGGTGAAAAGATTATTTGATGTTTGGAATGAAATTGATTGAGCAGACAGGTTGGTGTAGGTGAGAAGCCGTTGGGGGTGCAAGCGCCAAGCATTGTGGCTCAAGTAATTAGGAAGACGCCTCCCTCCCCAGACACTTGAACATCATTCATTTTTGATGCAAGACAATGAGTTGGTTCGATGGGCCGCCCATTGTATTACTGGCAACAATACCCTAATACGAAACTTTTTCATTCCTCGCCTTGCAGACAAAACAACAATGACATTACTAGTCTTTATTGGTGTCGGAGTCTGATTAACAGTCCTCCTTGAAGGAGATGACATGCACGGATAAGCCAAACAGCCTTATCCAGTATCAATCAAATTCCTCTCAACTAAGACATATTTCCACGGATTCCTTCCATCTCGAGAATTACATTCTACAGCAGTCTGTAAATTAACATAAACACAAATTGTCATTTACTGTCTGACTAATTATCTCATTAATGGAAATTATTAACCAATATATCTTCTAGATGCCTTCATTGTATAAGGCACTAATTATTTCACAAATAAACATTTCAGAAATGATATTATGTGAGAGAGAGAGAGAGATGTTATCACCCTCGAGAGAAGGCTTTCAAGGGTTATAAGAAGTAGTGTTACCAATATTGTCAGAGGAGCAAAAAAAAAAAATTATGTAAAAAAAAGTTTGCATGGGTTATAGAAATCAGTGTTACCAATATATATGACCACAGTATATTAAATATTGTTACCGATATAAAAACAAAATATCAGAAGAGCAAAATAAAATTAATTAATATAAAAAAAATGTTCATGGGTTACAGAAAACAATTGTACCAATATATTGTCCGGTATAAAAAGCAGTGTTACCATTATTGTCAGAAGGAGTAAATAAAAAAAATTAATGTAAAAAAAAGTGTTCATGGGTTACGAAAAGCAGTATTACCAATACTTTTGCGAAAATAAAAAATACAAATACTTCGATTACAGCAAATATATAAGAACAAAATATAAAAAAAAGTTAATAAATAAGTACTGATTAAAATATCATAAATAATAATATTATAATATATAAATATAATAAATATATATAAAATAATCCTAATAAATAAGTTCATAAATATTAAATATATAATTAAATACATTATCATGTAAACAAATTAACACAGTAATACCTCACATTAACAAACTAATTTGTTTATGTGACTTTACGTCTTCGTAAAGTTATGCGGTTGATCACTAATCCAGAGATTTAATTTACATTGAAGTTATGGAATCGGAGGTTCTGTTCCCGGTTATAAAATATTAAAAAAAAGTTCGTAAATATTAGATAAGGGTAATACAAAACTAATTTGACTAGCAAACTGGTTTAATACAATACATACAGAAATAAGACAGAATTATAAAACAGATATTTTAATGAAAAATATAATTTGAACTTTTTTGACTGGTCTACTTCCGACGCTTTTGAATTTCACGTAGTAGGCGGACCATCATTATTCTTCACGACAAAATGGTTATCAGTTTGTTGCATAAACGATTTCTTTTTCATTTCATTATAAATCTCTTGAGAACAATTAATTGAGTTGTTCAAATTTTCTACTCCTTTCTAAAGAGTAGTTTGTGAGATTCAAAAATCTGGCATGCATTTTTTTTCGATTTATAACACTTCTTTGAGTCGTTTAAAAGTAAAAACAGATGTTTTCCCTGGAAATTCTTCTTTTTCCTCTTCTCCATGTTCTTAATCTTCTTCCATTTCCATAAGGTCTTCATTTGTAACCTCCCAATCATGCTCCTGTAGAAGATCGGTTACATAGTCTCTTAAAATATTAAACTCCAATTTATTGGCAATTTGAAAGATAGTTTCTGTTTTATTATTAATGCTATTTTCTTGTTCATTAAAGCCCTCAAAATTTTCTTTTAATTCAGAAGCATATTTTGTCCAAACTCCTTTCATTGTCTTTTCAAAAATGCTGTTCCATTATTGGTCAATTTATTTTATATTTTTCTTTTTTGTTAATGGTTAATACATCACTTTATTGCTGGTTTTTGATTGATAAGAAAACTGATAAGTCGTTCGTGCAGTGCTACCAATTGGTGTTACCAATATATGCTAAAAGGACAAAATAATTTAAATTGATATAAAAAAAATGTTTTATGAGTTACAAATATGGACCGGAAGGGCAAAGATGAGTAATGGCATAAATATCAGAGAAAAATGCGTAAATATATACCTATAATTTTGTAATAACAAAAGTATATGTATTTTTAATTTTTAATTTTTTTCACTCTCTCAAACTATTTTGTGATATTTAAAAACATTGTGACAATTATAACTATTTTATTTCTTTCATTTATTTCTTTAAAGATGAAATTTGTTTACTGAAGTAAAACTACATTTATATTAGAAATAGGTAAAACCGTCATACCTCGTAAGATGATCCTGGACTTGGAGCGCTTTCGGACGTTGTCCATCTTCGATCACAACAACAAACCTACTGAGCTGTTATATAGGGGGTTGGTTATCTGTTAAGTGCACTGCTTTCAGACTCAACATAACTGAACAGATAGAAATATATAAACAAAAAAATGCGGGTAAATTAATAAATGAACAAATAAATTACCAATCCGATATGATATTTTATGTAAACCACTAATAAAAATAAAAATATAAAAAACCCAAACTAGATAATAGCTAAAAACAAAAAAAAATAATAATAATATCAGGATAGCAGTGGACTTAACAGATAACCAACCCCCTATATAACAGCTCAGTAGGTTTGTTGCGATCGAAGATGGACAACGTCCGAAAGCGCTCCAACTCCATGATCATCTTACGAGGTCTGACGGTTTTACCTATTTCTAATATAAATCTTACTAACCTCAGTGGTATTAACAATATGCATGTATTTAAAACTACATTTACTGTAGTTTTAAAATACTACTGTATTACTTAGTACAGTGGTATTACTACGTAATACTATTACGTACTTAAAAGCTATTACTGTAGTACTTAACATAAAATTTCAATATCAATAAATACTGTTGTTATTTCTTGGAAAAAACGTATAGTTTGTGCAACTGGCTAGCTATTTTGATTATTGGAAAAACAATTGTTGAAGAGGAAGGACAATGTTGAAAATGTTTATTACAGGAGATGTGTAAAGAAGGGATGAATGTTATATACAAAGGAGACGGAGGACAACTGAATCACAAAGAGAAAACGGGGACACAGGGATTTAATACACGTCCTTGCTTATTGTTCCATTAACACCTTGCCTTCTACTAACTACACTATATCACCCACTTCCTTATCATTTATCAGCTAAACTTTTAAGTATTTCAAATAAACAAATAATATACTTGACGAATCATTTCTTAAATTACGTATAGCAGAACAATTTGCAAACCAGAAAACCTGAAGAACAAAATGGCGTATTATTAGAAGACTGTAATGAAAACTGATTTTGAGAGTAATCAAAAATGTGACAATAAAATACTATTTATTATTTTAATTTAAGAATATACGTTACAAAAATTCATAATTATTTCCCGATATTTATTTTTTTTAAACTATTTTTTTATTTAAAAATAAATTTTATTTTATTAATTTTTTTATTTAACCAGAAATAGTCATATTTATTATTTTGTTCAAAAAATTAAACATTCCAAAAGAACAACTTATCAAATGATTACAAGAAAGGAACACGGAGAAACAACACATCTCACTTCAATATTTCGACGTCGTCGTTATCAGGAGAAGATTACTTACTATGGTATGGATTATATATATATATATATATATATATTGTTAATTAATAGAGCACATACTGCATTATCAAAGGATCCCTTGAGTGAACAGTGTTGAGGTTATTTGTAATGGTATCTTATTAGTCTAGTCGAAGGTTTTGTTCGGTTAACATTGTTGTTCCTTTAAATAATGTAAATTTCATTTTCTTAGTTAAAAAATTCTTACTTCTGTAAGTAATATTGTTTTATGTATCGCTGAAATACTTCTGCTTGTAATATTCATAAGGTGTAACAATCCATTTTCATATTGTGTATATGTTTGATGTTGATATGTGATTTCTTATTATCCTTTGTTTGTGGGCCTATGAAAAAGGTTTAAATAAAACCGAAACCTTGGCAACGAAAGTTTGATTTTTTATCCTGGAGAATTGACCGAACCCCGATTAGAGAACACACCTATTCTATCAAACGGTCGATATATTATTGAATCTGTTATATATTATATATATATATATATATATATATATATATATATATACCTCACTGTACAAAAAGAAACATAGAAAATTAAAAGCACACGCTTACAGTTTCTAATTTTTGGTTTAAACCGTCTTCAGGAGAAATAACAGAGAGAAACCAAGCACACTGGTTCAGAGACGGTTGGAGTTCATAATGTTCTTTTTGTACATTGAACTACTATATCTGTCCGTTTAGAATCGTATTTCCAACAAAAAAGTATATTCTAATGTAGTGCAATCTGTTATTATGTGGTATTTACTCATTGTAGGGTAAAAATCTAATGAAATGGTCTCCACATATAAAACTTTTAATGATATAAACAACGCGTTTCGAACACGTAGTGTTCTTCTTCAGGCATTAACTAAAAAATACAATGACACCAGAGAGTTATCTATAGTACAAAGTAAATAAGTACAAAAATTAATATAAAATATTATTTTATTTTATATTAATTTTTGTACTTATTTACTTTGTACTATAGATAACTCTCTGGTGTCATTGTATTTTTTAGTTAATGCCTGAAGAAGAACACTACGTGTTCGAAACGCGTTGTTTATATCATTAAAAGTTTTATATGTGGAGACCATTTCATTAGATTTTTACCCTACAATGAAAAAAGTTATATATATATATATTATATATATATATATATATATATATATATGATTTCAAAAAAAACATATACAATTTAAATCAAAGTCTTAAAATTTGTTTGACAGAGTGAGTATCGATCCCGGATGTACCGGTCTAAAGGGGATAAGACAATTAAATAAAATATAACAGAATATTTTTTTACCAGAAAAAATATCACTGGGAATACTTTATAAATATCATAAATAATAAAAGTCTGTTTTACCTTCTGAGTTAGTGTTAGACTTGTACTTCTGTTATTAATATATATGTATTTCAATAAATGAGAAAGTTAATCTATAAACAGTCCTAGAGAATGTTATTAAAACAGCAGTTGGAAATAAATAATTCCTGCTTTAGAAATAATGAGTTCAAAGGGAGATGAAAACCCTGATTCACTGTGTAGAGTTATACAATGTTCCCACTCGAGGCATGGAAACAAGAGAATAAAAATGATTCTTTAACCGAAATAATTAGCATAGTATAGAAAAAGTATATATGAAAATGTTGGTCAGATGTTATAAGTAGTTAAATGGTTTGTGAAAGGCAGAGGGAGGAACAAAAGAGAAGGGAGTTAGAAGTGAATCTGATCAAACAGAAATTAGCATACGAGTCAGTTGAAAGTGTTTACCAGATAGGTTGGTTTATTGTTGAGAGGATTTATGTGTGGCAGGCATAGGGAACGTGCAGTGGGACAGGGCTCCAGGTGCCTGTCAATTAAATCATTATACGAAATCGATGGGTGATGGGCGATTGGTGCGGGCCAGATAAGGGTCGGTTTGCATGAGAATAGCCTCAGGCTGTCCCTCGGTACAACCAGGCTTACCCCTTGTTACCCTTGCGTCTTCTACTCCCGTCCAACAGTCGCTAATCTATCAACACAACTACTTCTCCCGATTGAAACCTTCTCAACCAATTAATGTATGCTTCAAAAAAGTTCTATCAAGCAATAAATGCAGAATATTCAATTATCTAAATCACAGTAAGCAATTCTGAAATACGACTAAGATATTTTCAGAGTCAAACTGGACTAAAGTGTCATTCTAACGAAGACCAGTTGCCTTCATTGAATGATCACAGTCAGCTTTCTGAATTCTCACTGTTGTTTAGGTATTAGTTTAAAATTAACTTATCAATAATATTCATAATATCGACGATATTGAATAAAGATATTGAAGGGTAAAGAGCTAATAAAACAGCCTTAAGTATACAAGTTTAATAGCTAAAACAACGCGTTGCGAATACGTAGTGTATTTTTAAAATCAATCTTCAGAGTCTATATCTTGGTATTATGCCTGAAAAAGAACACTACATTTCCGAAACGCTTCGTTTTGATTATCAAACTTGTATTTGTGGAAACCGTTGTATTAGTTTTTTACCCTACAATGATTATATACCACATAATAAATGATTGCACTACCTTAGAATTGTGGATAATGTTTAAAATATCAAGAAGATGTACTTATGGACAATGTTCAACATAGTTAAACGAACTAAAAAGAAAAAAATTCTTTTGACTATAAATGAATTATACCTAAATGGCAGTGAAGTATCCATTAATAGTATTAAGAACTTTTCAGAGTCACACTGGACTAGAGTATCATTCTAGCAAAGACCACCTGATTTATTGAAAAACCTTATTTATATTTCTGATTTCTTTACTTTGACTTAGGCATTAGTTTAAAAATAAACTTATCAATAATGTTCATAATATCAGCTTAATCAACTTATTGATAACGTTTAAAATACCAAGACCATGAACTTATGGATAATGTTAAAAAATATCAAAAATAATAACTTTTGAATAATGTTTAATATGATTAAAAAAATCCCTTTATACAAATACAGAATGTTTAAATATCAATATCTAAACGACAGTCAGGTACCCAGAGATAGGACTAAGCTCTTTTTAGGGTCACACAAGTCTAGAATGTAATTCTAACGAATATCAGTTGTTTTCATTGAAAGACCATAGTCAAATTTCTAAATTTCTTACTGTGGTTTAGACATTGATTTTGATCTTACTTGTCTATAATGAAACCCTGTATTTTAGACGTATGTACATTTCAGCTACATGTCCTAGTAGATTTTCATTTTAAATTTATAACAATTTAAGAACATTCAAGTGATGACATAAGAGTTGTTAGTTATGTCAGACTTTTGTAAATAAATGGTGTCCAGACTCACTGAGTCAGCTGGCCTGCCAGTCATTAGGAGACGCTAATGAATAGCCACACCTGAAAATGGTTCATTTATCTCAAGTATAGAGTCAAGTTCTCTCTACTCAATATTTCCTTCTTTTCATTAACCAGTTCTACCAACATAATCACTATCAAAACTGAATTTCCCAAACACCATAAACCAACAGTCCTCAATCATAACAACAAAATGTCATATAATCAAAAATAGCTTTGTTTTTATAATTTCAAAGTAACCTAATTTTTGGTTGTAATTGTAAAGCATAATAAAATATCTTAAAATATTGCAAATCAGCATTAAAATAAAAAAAAATCCCCTTCTTTATGTAAATTAATATTTTAAAATTTTCTGAAATTTCTGTGCATGCGGAAACTATTTTCCTTTTATTTATTCCAACAAATCACACAGAATAAATAGGTTTATTTATGTATTGACTCTATTAGATTTAAATGTAAGAATAGCATATTTTTGAAAATGTTACATTTATGTATATAATAGAATAGTTTTCACAACTCATGAGCTATGCAAGTATTCACTGTGTGCTATTTACTCATGATTTGAATTGAGGAAGAAAAACTAAGTTTCCACAGAAAGGAAATCAAGCATCAAGAAATTAAGATGAATCTAGTAGTTAAATAATAGAACAGTACTTAGTCTGATGCTATACATGGATTGAGAAATATATAAATACAGGTATACCTCACCCAACGTCTTTAATTGGGACCAGGAGGGGCAACTTAAGTCGAATCAGCTGGTCTCCAGGCTAGTCTAGGTTAAACCGAAAATAACCTTTCCTTGTTCTGAACAATAATAACAGATTTCATTTGCTCATCAATGCAAGAAAATTAATTTTTAGCAATATAAGGCTAATACAAATATATTGTAAGCTTACAAACCAATAAATTTTACGTTTAACACTGCATGTTACAAAAAAAAATATGTTCTAATAGGCCACCTCCTTTTTAGGAGATTACTTATTTTTCTATTCTCATATTTATATAACTAAAATCATAAATATTAGTTATTACATTGAAACAATTTAATATATACGGTTCATTGAATTGCGTCAGATAAAGTTAAATATCTGACGTAAACTTTATTTTTATTTTTCCATATATGTATTTTTTTAAAAAACTGACGTATAATCCAGATACGGTTAACTCAAAACGACGTAGACGGTGGTATACTTGTACATGGTGTTCATCGTCTAGTTTCATCTGCTTCAGTAAGTGATGTAACCTTACGATGACCTCCAAGTTTTTGAAACGTGTTGATTTTTAATAAAATAGTGGAGATTTGTGGAGATATAGTGTTTCTTTACTTAGTGTAATAATAATCTTCATATATTTTCTAGCGTTTCTATATTCTTAGTTGATTTGTTGGTTGTTTTTTTTAAGATTAAAAAACCTTTTTAGTCATTAAAACTTGATCGTTTGATCTAGCTGATGAAGAACATCATAAATCATTTTTTTATGACATAACTTACTACTTGCTAGCTAAGGGTGGAAAGTTTTGTAGGTTACCAAGTGATTGGAATTCAGCCTGGAAGCTATTTCAAAGTAGTTACCCTTTCTAGAGCATTAAAATTGCTCACAGTAGATTCTGTTTAGCCATAATTCAATAGTCTTCATCTTTCTGTGGGTGTAGTTGCTTGAATCATGTGTCTTTTCACTATAATTGGGTTCTGATGCAATTCGTTAGAAGAGCTCCCCTTTTTTTTTCTTGAACTGCCTTTGGTTGTTGGTTATAAATCAAAAAGGGGCATGCCTAGTGCAAGATCAAACTACTTGCATCTACATTCAGCAATAACGAACCCCAGTGGCACGATATACGAGGAGAGCCTCAACCTGTCACCTCTCACAATTCATCTCTTCTTGTGTAGCTACAAAATAAATCCACTTTGCTTACACTTAAACATGAAAAACAATTGACTCTTCAGCTTTGCAATAACACTACAGCTTATGGCTTCCTCAAATGAATTTGAATTATTGCAAATCTTCATAGATTCCATAAAGCTAATCTCCTTCATAACTAAGCTTTCCACTTCAATTTTACTGAATTCCATTTATTAAGAATCACTTTTGTTTTTAATAAATATACAGAGTACGGCATAAGTAGCAACCCCTTTTTTAAGTGGCACAAATTGAAAGTCATTTTGATTATATTTTATTGTTTGTTGAAAAAAAAGTTACAACAAAATTTAATTTTAGAATTTAGTCATTTATTTGGAATGTTCAAAATCCCCTTGATGTTTCATAAAATCCTGAACTCTATCAACAACAATTTTACAAACTTTCTGATACATTTTAAAGAAATTCTTATTTCATCAAGTTTATGTGAAATTGCATTTTTTTAATCCTGTAATTGTTGTCGACTTAAGATTTTAAACTTAAGCTTTCAATATATCCCACAAAAAAAAAGTCCGATAGTATCAGGTCTTGTGAAGGAGATGGCCATGCAATTGTCCTCTTTGTCCTACACAACTACCTTCAAAATTTGCATTTCATTATTCCCCAAGTGAAAAAATGAAGAAGTAGTAAATTAAAAAAGTAAAATAATAAAATTAAAAAGGGCGTTACTTATGATGCACCCTGCATATCAGGCAAATATCAATAATTTATAATTATATCATTAAAGCCTTTTACAAAATTTTATTGTTATCCATGTAGCATTACGTATATGACATATATAAATAAACTACACTGACAGTTTTGTAAAAAGCAAACTACAAAATGAATAAATTTGTAAATGACTAATTTATTAGTTTTCAAAATAATCATGAAATTAGTACAAAAATAAGGAATTGAAATCAGACGTGCGACTTTTGACGCATGATTGTCACTCAGCATTAGGTATCCCAACCTTTTATGATATGCGGAAATCCAACTTAGAACCTTAAAGTCGAATTAAATGGGCTTAACAGACACCGCAAAATTCGATTTCACTTACTCAACCAAAGCTAAAAAAATACAGACTTAGGATAAACTACTGCTTAATAAAACTGTGATGTGCCATGTTTGGCAGACTCTACAGTATTGAGACATTGCTCAATTATTATTATCCTAAATTGTCTGTAATCTAAAAACCTACGTAAAATGTTTCATTGTTCTTCCTATAAATTAAATCATAATTCCTACAACAGTTATAATTATTCATTCATAATTAACAATATCCCATTATAAATCATTCCATAATCGACTTCCTCAACAGTTAATCCCATTGATTCTAACCAGGTCATCCTTTAACATCATGAAAAATTTTCGAACATTGCTAAAAAGGACGTAGCTAAGAGACCTTCTCAGGCAAACTACCTTATTATTATTGTCTCTATGTCACAATCCAAACACTTCTAAAATTTTATTCTGCTTATTAGGTGTCTCAATATTTTTTTTATTTTACATAATTTATATTAATATCCATTTGGTAAGAAGAATAACTCTAGAAGAAATGACCTCTTATCATTATTATCATTTTCACGTTGGGAATAGGAAAGGTTAGGTTGTAGTGACCGTCCCACGATATACATATGGTAGGGACGGTCATGCCTAACACATAGGCCAAATATTGACCCTTTCTATTATTACACAATGACCATTTTACATTTGGAGTCGTAAATTTTGATTTACTTATGTTTTTTTTAAAATTCATTAATTATAGGGGGCATTACAGTACATTTATGTTTCCAGAAAATATTTCTTGACGCTAAAAGAATCTCTAAAGAAGAATGATAAATTTCAAAAATTAAATAGAAAATTAGAAATTTTTAAAGATAAAATTTTCAAAATTCCAATAACAAAAAGTGAACAACCAGTTGCCAAAAAACAAAAAAATTAGGAATTCATAAAAACAAATTCAATCTCTTACAAAATTTCAGAAAAAAAAATGAATTTCAAATACAACAAAGAACAATAAAGCTATAAGAAGTGAATATTCATTCTGGAGTAATCAATCACATGCTGTACTTGTTTTCATGCCTAAATAGTTATTACATATAAACTAAAGTTATTAAATAATAACATAAGTGCATTTACTGTAAGGAACTTTAATTAGGACTTCTCATCCTACATCATGGGGACCCACGGCTTAACGCCCTCTCCGAGAGACGAATTGTCATGATTAAACAAAAATTATAGTTTACTTTGCTTTATAAGCTTTTATTTTTTTCCCTGAATTGTGACATGTTTTCATTTTTACAGTTATTACGTGAAAATGTAAAAATGTGTTATTGTGCTTAAAGGGCTAACTTTTTATAAGTAAAGGAAATAAAAACTTGTAAATGGAGGCAGAAACAGAATTGAGAGACTGAAGATGAGTTTTTGATACAAGAAGAACTGACTACTTAGTAGTAGTAGTAGTAGGGATTAGGAAAGGTCAAGATAAAGATGTGCTTCTACAGGGATCAGTGAGCCGAGACAAGCTAGAGGCGTATGCACGAACTTGTTGTGGTAGCAGTGTTTTATTAAGAAAACAGTAACCGGTTCTGCTCCCAAGACTCGCTGCAGTCATTCATTTAATCATGCTACAGTAAACGCAGCGCTCTTGCAACTTGCTCACCTAATCACTCCACATATTTACATGCAAACAAACTAATTGCTACACCGATCTGCTATTTCTGCTACCGCTAAATTGATTAAATAGTAGATATTTTCACTACTTTTACCCAATTTAGAATTTCATTAAAATTATTCTTCTAATACAAGATATTATTGCCAATTTAATATGTTTATAATTATTGCAATTTTAGCTTGCGTAAAAATCTGAAATTAACAGTTTGGTTAACTTTAACTTCCATTGAGCAATTTACAGCTTGTATAATTACATAAGGTACCGTTTTAAATAAATTTCAAACTATATCCAATATTAATGCCGAACCAACAAATAAAATAATAAAAAATAGAATATAACATACTACAAGTCCATGAAATGGAACTGCACTACTACTGTTGTCACAAGTGAATACAATATAGGCCAAATAAAAATAAACAGCACAGACAAATTACAAAACAATAAAGAAAAACCTGTATGTTCATTTGACCGACTTATTCCTAAATGTATTATTTGAAAAAAAAAGTATATTTCTATAACTACTTTCAAAAAATGAAATATATTTCTTAATTGTACACATTAATTATATTATATTTTGTATAAATGACAATTGCAACTTTTTTTTTATTTACCTTACAATAACTGTAATAGCAAATTCACTAAATCCTCATTTTATTGATGTTTTTAAAATTTGCAAATTCTGTTTGTTTTATTGAAGTTTTGGCGTTAATAGAACCTTTAAAAAATTTAATTAACAATTATTATTATCACTTCTTACTCTTATTATTATTATTATTATTTTATTAATAAGACATACCTATAAGATGACTTTTATCCTAATCGTTTGGGAGGAAACACATTGGCAAATAAATATTGAGCTATAATTTGTCCTAAAGTTCTTTTTGAAATACTCTCTTTTATAACTTTTTATTGTATTTTTTTGTTTTTCAGTTCAGTTTCTATGACATAACACGAATTTTTTTAAAAAAAATTTAACATAATGCCATGTTTTATTTTATGCAAATTCTTCATAAAAAATTAATTTTACCTTTCTGTTTATTAATATATTAATTGGATAAAAACTTTTAGCTTCAAGCAAATCAAATAATCATACTTATTCCTATTTATTTTATGTAAATAAATTATAGAAAAAAAAATTTAAAACAAAAAAAATTTTAATTTCCAAATTGTTCATTTTTATGAGGATAAAATAGCTCATAAAAATATAGACTTCAGCAATTGAAGGACGATCTGAATGATTATTTTTTATAAAGTCAAGACTAATGGGATACAAATTTCATTATGACTTTAATGTAGATATGCAAATTTACAAACCGGCATATTTCATAATATTTAATCTGCGTACTTATAATTTATAGGATTACTTTCAAACTTAATTTCAAACAAGCTTATTCATTAAAAAATTAAATTCATGAATGAATCAAAATATAAATTATGTTATTGACAATTATGTGTACCTCCAGAAAAGTCTCTCCAGAATCTTTAAGATTCCATCTATATGCTACGATGATCAAACCACAATAAGTTACTTATTTAACAGTGTATATATATATAAAGATTTCACAAAAACACGTGAAATAACAATCAATGAAGAAACCACAATATGAAATGGTAAAAGAGACTAAGATCTTTCAACCGTAACAAGCGGTCTTCGTCAGATTCAAAAACCCAACTGGATCCAGTTGGACGAAGACCACTTGTTACGGTTGAAAGATCTTAGTCTTGTTTTCCCATTACTTATTGTAGTTTGATCATTGATATATATATATATATATATATATATATATATATATATATATTGTGTAACTATTTGCTAGCTGAGAAGAGCTGATCTTCTTTTTCAACTCCTAATAACGACAAGGTCACAATATTTAAGTAAGTTTTTTTTTATGTTCCTCTGTGTCGAATTCTCTTAATAGTGTGTTAAGTTATCCTAACGGACCGTTTCATGTTTTAAATATATATGAAATTCTTTCTCAATAAACGTTGCTTAATCATTCTAGTCCACGAAGGATGTCAGATTCTAAGTAAAAGGCGACACAAGACACAATGGACGGATGAAGGCAGCAATCTAATGATGGTGGCTGCATATCTGTTCGTGATGAATGTGGCAATGAATTGGTTAATTTTGGTCTTCCAGCCAGATGGTAAAAAATGATGTTCTTCTGCCAATGCTGTTTCAAACGGTGCCAGTCAATCAACATTCTCCAGTAGATTAAACATACTCGTATCTACCTACGTCTTCTTACTAAAAACACGTCTACATTTTATAATAAGAATTCAATGTCGTTCTATCTTTAAAATGTTTTAACAGGCAGCATAACATGAATTACCATGAGATAGTAGTAATATCTCTCATTATATAGGATCTGAAAGCATTACATATATATATACACTTTTTCGTTAGAAATACGATCCGAAAATTGACAAATATAGTTCAATGTAAAAAAAGAGACATAGAGAAATCAAAAGCGCACACTTACAGTCTCTAATTTTTGGTTTGAACCGTCTCCAGGAGAGATAAGAGTTCGGTTTGAACCGTCTTCAGGAGAAATAAGAGTTCGTTAATTAATTAAGGGTCTCCAAGCGTTTCTGTACCAGTGCGCTTGGTTTCCTTTTCTTATCTCTCCTGAAGACGGTTCAAACCAAAAATTAGAGACTGTAAGTGTGTGCTTTTGATTTTTCTATGTTTCTTTTTCTACATTGAACTATATATATATATATATAATTTATATTATTTTTATATATATATATCTAGCTTTGCATGATTTTACTTATAGTATATTTCTTAAAATATTCTGAAGTCTTTCTTCCATTCCCGCTTTCATGCACTGTAAGGCACTCCTTCTGGTGTTAGTTTACATGCTTCAACTGATCATCGGTCATCATCGGGGCATTACTGGTGGTTCGCTTTAGACATTTGAGAATATGTGTAGAGAGTAAAGTTGGATGGAGTGATTCAAGGCGAATTCAGTTTTCTGTTGGACTAGCAGACACTAAAGAAGAATCAGCTTCATCCCTTGTCTGTCTAAGTAAAGACTTGACCTAAAACGTACTTACTACTGTACAAACTTCTTGGAAAACATTCAAAATTGACACTCCACAACAAAGTGCTGTTATATAAAACATTACTGCGACATATCTGGACTTACGGACTTTAACTATGGAGTTGTGCAAAACCTTCCAACATTTATAAAATACAATCACTACAATAAAAAATCCTCCATACTATCACAAATGCTCCTTATTACGTCAAAAACTACACCCTTCATAAAGACCTAAAAATTCCATTCATGCAAAACCTAGCCTCTGATTTTGTATGTATGAAATCATTTCACACAAGTCATTTCACAACAACCTTTCCTACAACTTTCTCAAACCTTACAGATGAACTTATATCTGACATGAATTACTGACATTACAAGTTATAGTAGCACAGTAAGCAAGCAGTTGAAGGCCTCTGGTCTGGAACTGCTAGTTACGACGTGCACTATAGTGCACGGATATATTCGTTGGTCGTTGGTCGTTGGTCTCAAACCAAATCCATTTGTACGAATCCTTGCTTCCCCCTCACGTTTCCAGAATCCCCCAAGACGACTCAAGAGAAAATGGCCCAGGGATCTCCTATTACAATAATATACTAAAAACAAAGTGAAAAGTTGAACCAGTGGGTTCCATTCTTTGCTTATGTGCATCGATATTATTGTGTAATCTATTACTACATATGCCTGTTACGCATAATATGCGTAGTTGTATATTTCCTAATAAAGATGTTAAAAAAAAATCCCTTGTCTGTTTAAGTAGATTTGGTTAGTTTGCAGAAAGCTTCAAGATTCTACTGGGGCTCAAATTTTTATATTTACTCCTGACTTCTCATATCCAAAATGATAGCTGGTATTATTTTTAATTTAAAACTATCTGTTTTAGTTAAAAGCAGATTTAAAATGTCAGTTTGATTTTATAGATCTGTCCGGAGGGATATTTAGATGCCGTAAGGTATATGTTGACCTGTCTTGATAAAAAATAAATCAAAGTTATGCCATGTGAACCCATAAACTAGATTGGCTTGTAAGTTTTCACCCACTATTTTGGCGGTTATTTTTAAATAAATAACATAAACATGGGCTTTAAAAGTAGTTAATAACATTATTATCTCATCAACTTTAGTAAATTTGATATTGCTCTTTATAATATTCTTTAGAATCCTCTCAGCAGATGATGTACAGTCAAAACATTTAGACTAACAGCTATGAAAGGAGAAACGTGCGAAGATTTATGAGAACTAGCAAAAGTTTCATATGTAATTTAAAATTTATTAATGGTATTGTGAGTTATTTAAGAATATACCCTATACACATATACAAAGTAATTTCCAAGAAAGAACGCACATAAAAGAGATCACAAAACATCACAACAATATTTTGAATGCCTTGCCATCAGGTCGAAAGATGTGACTTGTTCCAAAGACAAAGAAAAACTGAAGTAAAGAATCATCAAAGAAACACTTAATGAGTGTAGCAAACTTATGTATGGAGGATAGACAAATAAAAATAATCACAAAAATGAATTTATAATGAAAAACGTTTTACAGAATATAAAAAATATTAAAAATTAATAAAAACAAACTATACATAAAAGTAAACAAAAGATTAAAAGATGTTGTTAAAAAAAATAAATAAATCCATAATAATAAATAATTATTGAGATTAAGGACAGAATCTCTATCTCACAGGAGACAAATAAGTGCTTGTCCTGAGGTGCTCAAAGTGACATTTGTGTAGGGATCATGACCTTTACAGCGTACGAACATGTACGATATAAAAGATTTAATGAATTCTGGATTGTACTAGGAATACAAGGAGTGAATGTACTTTTTTTTTAAAAATTTTTAAAATTTCCTGGTTAAGTTTTTTAAAGTTTTTAATTTTTTAAAAAAAAAAAAATTTTTGTTTAATTTTAATTTTTTTTTAAAATTTTTTTTGGGGCCCTTTTTTTTTAAAACCCTTTCTTCCAAATTTTAAAATTTTTTTTAAATTTTTTTTAAAAATTTTTATTTTCAATTTTTTAAAAAAAAAATTTTTTAATTTTAAAATTTTTTTTTAAAAAATTAAAAAATTAATTCCAATTTTCCCAAAAATTTTTTTTAAATTTTTTTTTTTTTTTTAAATAAATTTCTTAACCCAAAAAAATTTTTTTTTTTTAATTTAAAAAAAAATTTTTAAATTATTTTTAAAAACCCTTTCCCCTTTTTTAAAAAAAAAAATTTTTTGGGAAAAAAAAATTTTTTTTTAAAAAAAATTTAAAAATTTATTTTTTTGGAGGAAAAGAAAACCCAACCAATTTTTGGTAAAAAAAAAAAAAAAAAAAAACCCCCCAAAAATTCCCTTTTTTAAAATTTTGGGGAAAAAAAAAAAAAAGTTAAAAATTTTAAAAAAAATTAAATTTTTTTTTTAAAAGGGAAGAAAAAAAATTTTAAAAAATTAATTTTTTAAAACCCGTTTTAAAAAAAAAAAAAAAAAAAAAAATTTTTTAAAATTAAAAAAAAAAAAAGGGAAAAAAAAAAAAATTTTTTAAAAAAAAATTTTGGGAAAAAAAAATTTTCCCCGGGAAAAAAATTTTTTAAAACTTAAAAAAATTTTAAAAAGGGGCCCTTTTTTAAAGGAAAAAAAAAAAAATTTTGGGAAAAAATTTTAAAAAAATAAAATTTTTAAATTTTATTTAAAAAAAAAAAAATTGGGGAAAAAAAAAAAAAAAAACCCCCCCTTTTTTAACCAAAAATCAAAAAAAAAAAACCCGTTTTTTGTTTTAAAAAAAAAAAATTAAAAAAAAATTTTTTTTAATTTAAAAAATAAAAAATTTAAAAATTTAAAAAAAATTTAAAAATTTAAATTTGGGGTTTAATTTTTTGATTTTTAAAGGGGGGAAAAAAAAAATTTTTCCCAAAAAGGAAATTTTTCCCCATTGGAATTTAAAAAAAAAACCCCTTTTTTTAAAAAAAAAATTTAAAGGAAAAGGGAAAAAAAAACCCTTTTAAAAAAAAAAAAAAATTTTTTTAAAAGGGAAACGGTTAAAAATTTAAAAAAATTTTTTTAAAATTTAAAAAAAATTTAAAATTTTTTAAAAAAAATTTCCAAAAAAAGGGTTTTTTTTTAAAAAATTTGGCCAAAGGAAAGAAAAAAAAGGTTTTTTAAAAAAAAGGAAAAGGTTAAAAAAAAAAAAATTTTTTTAAAAGGAAGGTTCCCTTTTTCCCTTTTTAAAAACCTTTTTATTTTAATTTTAAGTTTTTAAAAAATTTTTTTTTTTTGGGGTTTTTTTAAAATTTTTTTAAAATTTTTGGTTTTTTTTTTTTAAAAAAAATTTTTTTTTTGAAACCCAAAAAAAAAAAAAGGGGAAAAAAAATTAAAAATTTTTGTTTTTTTAAAAAAATTCCAAATTTTGTGGTTTTTAAATTTTAAAAATTTTAAATTTCCTTTTTTAAATTTTTAAAAATTTTTTTAAAAATTTAAGTTTTTTCCCCCCTTTAAAAGGGAAAACAAACCCTTTGGGTTTTTTCCCTTTTTTGGTTTTGGGGCAACCCCCGGGGTTTGGGGGAAAAAAAGGGGGTTAAAGGTTGGAAAGGAAAAGGGGGTTTTTTTTTTTGGGTTTGGAAAAAAAACCCCTTTTATTTTCTTTTTAAAAAATTTTAAAAAAATTAAACTTTTAAAATTGTATTAATCATAGAAACGATATAGCGAATTTAAATAGTGTTTATTCTAGTATTTTGAATACCTAACAGATTTAGTGAAATTTTGTTCAATAGGTACCTGCTTATCAGCTGTACAAGTCGGTATTAACGGTTTTCATTGAATAGTTTAAGAGTCATTACTATTCAAAATGAAAATGTAATAGTTCCTTCAATTGCCAATACTCTACTTATGTAAGTACATTGTAAAAAAAAAAAAAAAACTTTTTTTTATATTAGACTCCATCTTTTTCTCTTTTTTATTATCTGTCATTGTTACCTAAACTTAAGATTGATTTAATGTTCATAGTGTACTTCTTTTGTTTGTGTTTTAAAAATGTACGTATTAAAATTCTTTTTTCCTTGTTTGTAGGCCTATGAAAGATTTTGAATAAAACGAAACGTCGGCAATGAAGTTTGAATTAAAAAGTGGAAGAAACTGACCGCATCCCGATCAATCATTTTTTAGTTGTATATCTGTCACACGGTCGAGAAGTTAATTGTTTTATATATATAATATATATCTAGCTTTGCATGATTTTACTTATAGTTATTTCTTAAAATATTCTGAAGTCTTTCTTCCATTCCCGCTTTCATGCACTGTAAGGCACTCCTTTGGTGTTAGTTTACATGCTTCAACTGATCATCGGTCTCATCGGGGCATTATGGTGGTTCGCTTTAGACTTTGAGAATATGTTAGAGAGTAAAGTTGGATGGAGTGATTCAAGGCGAATTCAGTTTTCTGTTGGACTAGCAGACACTAAAGAAGAATCAGCTTCATCCCTTGTCTGTCTAAGTAAAACTTGACCTAAAACGACTTACTACTGTACAAACTTCTTGGAAAACATTCAAATTGACACTCCACAACAAAGTGCTGTTATATAAAACATTACTGCGACATATCTGGATTACGGACTTTAAACTATGGATTGTGCAAAACCTTCCAAATTTATAAAATACAATCCTACAATAAAAAATTCCTACTATCACAAATGCTCCTTATTACGTCAAAAACTACACCCTTCATAAAGACCTAAAAATTCCATTCATGCAAAACCTAGCCTCTATTTTGTATGTATGAAATCATTTCACACAAGTCATTTCACAACAACCTTTCTACAACTTTCTCAAACCTTACAGATGAACTTATATCTGACATGAATTACTGACATTACAAGTTATAGTAGCACAGTAAGCAAGCAGTTGAAGGCCTCTGGTCTGGAACTGCTAGTTACGACGTGCACTATAGTGCACGGATATATTCGTTGGTCGTTGGTCGTTGGTCTAAACCAAATCCATTTGTACGAATCCTTGCTTCCCCCTCACGTTTCCAGAATCCCCCAAGACGACTCAAGAGAAAATGGCCCAGGGATCTCCATTACAATAATATACTAAAAACAAAGTGAAAAGTTGAACCAGTGGGTTCCATTCTTTGCTTATGTGCATCGATATTATTGTGTAATCTATTACTACATATGCCGTTACGCATAATATGCGAGTTGAATTTCCTAATAAAGATGTTAAAAAAAAATCCCTTGTCTGTTTAAGTAGATTTGGTTATTTGCAGAAAGCTTCAAGATTCTAGGGGCTCAAATTTTTATATTTACTCCTGACTTCTCATATCCAAAATGATAGCTGGTATTATTTTTAATTTAAAACTATCTGTTTTAGTTAAAGCAGATTTAAAATGTCAGTTTGATTTTATAGATCTGTCCGGAGGGATATTTAGATGCCGTAAGGTATATGTTGACCTGTCTTGATAAAAATAAATCAAAGTTATGCCATGTGAACCCATAAATAGATTGGCTTGTAAGTTTTCACCCACTATTTTGGCGGTTATTTTTAAATAAATAACATAAACAGGGCTTTAAAAGTAGTTAATAACATTATTATCTCATCAACTTTAGTAATTTGATATTGCTCTTTTAAATTCTTTAGAATCCTCTCAGCAGATGATGTACAGTCAAAACATTTAGACTAACAGCTATGAAAGGAGAAACGGCGAAGATTTATGAGAACTAGCAAAAGTTTCATATGTAATTTAAAAATTTATTAATGGTATTGTGAGTTATTTAAGAATATACCCTATACACATATACAAAGTAATTTCCAAGAAAGAACGCCAAAAAAGAGATCACAAAACATCACAACAATATTTGAATGCCTTGCCATCAGGTCGAAAGATGTGACTTGTTCCAAGACAAAGAAAAACTGAAGTAAAGAATCATCAAAGAAACACTTAATGAGTGTAGCAAACTTATGTATGGGGATAGACAAATAAAAATAATCACAAAAAGAATTTATAATGAAAAACGTTTTACAGAAATAAAAAATATTAAAAATTAATAAAAACAAACTATACATAAAAGTAAACAAAAGATTAAAAGATGTTGTTAAAAAAAATAAATAAATCCATAATAATAAATAATTATTGAGATTAAGGACAGAATCTCTATCTCACAGGAGACAAATAAGTGCTTGTCCTGAGGTGCTCAAAGTGACATTTGTGTAGGGATCATGACCTTTACAGCGTACGAACATGTACGATATAAAAGATTTAATGAATTCTGGATTGTACTAGGAATACAAGGAGTGAATGTATGGTTTATTTTTTATATATAATCTATTTAAATAGCTGGTATATTACTTGGGGCGCCAAAGGCACGTGGTATCAAGAATGCAAGTGTTGACCACGCCTACTGCTATGTAACTTGTGTAATCTAACGGGAACTGGAGTATTCAAACGCTGCTTTTGCTGTTGACTCGTGAAAAAAAAAGAAATTAAATTATACCATTTAATTTTTAAGTTATTGTAGAATATAGGCACATTTAATTAAATCTTAAAGAAAAAGTAATGTTAATACTAAAGTAGTCCGTGGTTTAATCCCCACCTGGGCCTTGATTTATTCACGTGGGAGGTGAATAAATCTGAGTACGCCGTCCCTCGGAGAGGACGTTAAGCTGTCAGCTTGACGATGTCAGGAACTCGTTAAAGATCCCCTACTCGAAATGCACTTGAGTTAGGCAAATTTAGGACTCCCAGTGTAGAATCTGTAGAATCACTGATCAAACAAAAAGCCGGTAAACGGCTTATGTTATCACCCGCTAGGGGATCGGATTAAACAATAAGTAATATAATATTGATATGAAATCACAAATACTTTAACCATGAACCAATAAAAATTAGAAAATTTACCATAAAATGCAGCAGAAGAGTTTTCAGTGCGATGTCAAGGATAAACTAACCACGACTGGTTCAGACATGAAACGAAAACTCAAAGAGTTTGAGTTCAAGAGTTCACATAAAAGGAGTGGAAGAGTTACTGATGAAGTCCAAAGGTTCACTTAAGAAGGAAGGTTAAGACTTATCCCAATTTAAACAATGCACTTTTGTACTTTTATCTATTAGTAAATAAAACATATTCCACATAATATGTCAAACAAAGTATTTCTTTATATTCATTTGCTAATTATTTTGGTAGAATATTTCAAATATTGCCACTGATAATTTTGTTTTTTTTGTTAGTACAAATAAAACTTAGAAGTGGTGTGAAACCTGGTAAAACTATAAAACTGGTCAGAAACTATAAAAATGTATATTTATAAAAAAAATATCCACCATATTATCGTGGTTTGGTCCAGTGTCAAATAATTCTCAATTATACGTTTGTTTAAACTTAGACCAAACTTCGAGAATTACAAATAGTATAGAATCAATGATCAAACCACAGTAAGAAATGGGAAAACAAGACTAAGATCTTTCAACCGTAACAAGCGGTCTTCTTGATGGTTGGGTAGATCCAACCAACCCAACAGTTGGGGTTTTGACTCTGACGAAGACCGCTTGTTACGGTTGAAAGATCTTAGTCTTGTTTTCCCATTTTCATATTGTGGTTTGATCATTGATTGTTATTTCACGTGTTTATGTGAAATCTTTTTATAGTATAGAATATATGAGAATGAGATAAGACAATTTTAAACAGTTTTATACAGTTTTGTTACTCTGTCATCTGATGGAGTTTAGTTAATTTTATGAAATCAAGAACTTAACGTAATGGTCTTTGCTAAAATGTTTGTTTCTAAAACATGTCCATAACAATGAATTTACAAATAACTTTACAAATATTACTATGAATTGTATTCGTTTGTCGTTAATAGTTTAGTTCTAGCATATTCTGAAGCTATTTAAATTTTGAGTAGGCATCCTATAGAATAGAAAAAACAGAACCCGTATACACGTTTTTTCTGCCCGGTAAGTTGGTTATTATTTTGAGTGGTGTACAGGAGAGCAGGCTGCCAGTGTATCAAGTATCATAGGTAGGTAAGGTTGGGATCAGAATTGATGAGACGATGTCCCTTCGGCGATGAGTCAGCCACAGCTGCCTGTTCCGGTATCAGCCCTGCTTCCCCATATCCAATGCGGATTATATCACGAGATTTAGCCTCTACCTTCCCTAGCCTCTGCCTCGCCCTTCAGGCACGATCATATTCCTACACTGGTATAAACCTCGTATCAACTCATTTCAATTATGATTTGAAATTTGTACTATGAATAATGTACTAGAGCATTAGAGGTGATTCAAAATTATTAAGAAGATAATTATTCTTCTAGCTAATGGTTGCTAAAATAGTTTGAAGGTAAGCTTACTATACACTCTAGGGAAAGTAAAGCTATATTTACTGTATTAGCAGCAATGATGTATGTAATGTACATGCCAACGTCTTAATATGTATTCATTATTTAATCGTGGTTTGGTATAGCGTTAAACAATTCTCAAAAAACACTTTTGTTAAAGCTTTGAACAAACCTTGAGAAAGAAAAATAGATTACAATACATGTGAGAAGATAAGAGAATTTTAAACAGTTGTATACATGCTAACATGCCGACGTATTATGTGGTCTATATTCCTACGTACCAGCATAGTATGTGATCTACATACTAGTGTAATATGCAATGTACATATAAGTAAACTGATATGTATGCTAATACAAAATGTGATATATATACTAGTGCAGGATGTGATTTACATACCAGTGTTGTATGTGGTCAATGTGTCGGTCTGTGAACGATATACCAGCATATTATATACTGTACATACCAGTGCAGTGTGCAATATATATCTCAGTGCAATAGTGATATATATATTAGTGGAGTATGTGATCTTCATGCCACAAGTCTTGTACAAGTAAAACATGTAAAGTCAGTGTTGTATGGGATCAGTGGCAGTTAGATCATCAAATTCAGAAGTGATAGAAATTATTTTCAAGATGTTATTACAAGAGCTAACGGCATCTGAAAAGATGATGGGATTTATTGAGGATGGGTGACTTACTCAAATTTGTGGATTTTACACATTACAGATTAGTACTATAACCTATCTAGCAAGACGTTAGAATATTAGAGGATGCATACTTTACTCATAGCAGCATCACACAACATATTACGGTATAAACTTATATAAAATCGAAAGAAAAAGAAAAACATATCTAACGAATTCTGTTATTGATGATTACTGACTGTGGTATCTATAAAGTCTATAAAGAGAGAAAAAAATTACTATCTTATATAGTTTTTGGAAAAGTTGGGAACCCATGAGAAGCTAGTGTTAACTAAAAAAAAATGTAAAACTGTGTTAGTGTTTACTATATGTTGATGGCATGATCTAAGAGCCCTGAGCAGAGGAAAGGGTTACCTGAAGTAAGGAGGCTTAGGAGAAGAAGGGGCTAGCACCGTCAGAAGAGAAGCCCAGCTGCAATAGGCAGTCTTGGCGGCAGGACGGATAATTACAGCTAACGACAGCTCCGATTAGTAACTAACGTCCCATTATCCCATCCGGAGCATCGTAAATCAGTTGAAGATAAACTAAATACACAGGTAGGTCCGGCCATCCACATCCTACCACCTCCCTTATTTATTGCATAATCAGAATCTCCCTAATACCCTAAATTGATTTGATTAGAGCTTCCGGAGTCGTCCACGGCTCTACCTCCTTATTTAAAATTCCCCGCTTCAGACATTTTCTACCGTAGAGACCACTACAACAAGCCTCTTCATAAAAACCCTCTTCATTTTTTTTCCAAGCTTGTGCTTCTTGAAATTGAATACATAATTTCAAACAGCTGGCTTTGGAAAAACCGTGGCGCAAACATGATATAGACAAGGATCTACTACTTCACGCATCAATAAATTAAGCCTAAATACAAGCTAAATATTGTAAATAACCTTCCTATTTAAAATTTTCATCAATCGTAAAACAATTTAATTGAGTACATATAAAGTTAAAGGCTCTCAAATAAATTTCATAAAATCAAACACTAAATTCAAGAAATACAAATTTTCATTGGAACGATAAAATATAAAGCACCCTAATTCAAATTGTTTAAACTCTCATATTTAGACTTAAAATTAATATATATTACAGAAGCTTCAGTACAACAGGTTTAACAATCCCAAATAGTTCACAAATAAAGCTATTATTACATGAGACAAATGTTGTGTACAAGTATAACTGCATGATAGGGAGCTGCGAATTCCTACAATCCGCATACATTATCTAGACCATAGGTGTCAAACATACGGCCCGCTGGCCGGATCCGGCCCACCTTGGGGTTCGATCCGGCCCGGGGGATAAATCTGCATTATTATAAAAAAAAAGCAGTTTACTCTAATTTACTTAAAAACCTGCAGTTTTTATATTATCCACCAGTGTTTTAGTACATTATCCACTTTTCCTGTGTCCTCGCACCTTGACCAGCGAAATATCTCTGTCAATATGGATAACAGTGGATACAGAGTGTCGGATTTCAATAAAGATTTCTATAATTGACTTATTTTTCTTCGCACTAATTATAGTATTACTGACTGATACAAAGTAAAAGGTAGACTTATTGTTAGCTCAATGTAATTTTTCAATTAGCTTGTTGGTACGGCCCGCTTGAGATCAAACTAAGTTGTATTCGGCCCCCAGACCAAAATGAGTTTGACACCCCTGATCTAGACGGACCACCATACACTTGGCGGCAGAAGCTGCATAAGACCATACACTGAATAACCATAAAATCAAAATAACACGTGAAATGTGGATGAATTACTCAGAGGTTTTGTACAATGAAAAAAAAAATAAAAATAGATTACTCATTATGAAAGCTTTAATCATTTTTGAAACTAGACTTAACAGGAAGAATCAGAGAGCAAGCTTATCCAAAGTGTTAAAAGTACACATGGGACAACCATAACATGACCAGCAAGGGATGTTGCCGAACCTGGGGACACTAGGGACATTTGAGTGAACTACATTGAACGTGTCAAACCTATTGCAACCTCCTTATTGTAAAGTTTATTAATAGTTTTATCATGTGTTATAATCTTTGAAACTTTATTTAGGACATCAAATATAATTTTATATTTTTTGTTTGTTATGTAGTTTCATTTTTAATAATTTGTTAATAGCCTGAAGATGGTCAAAGAAGACCATTGGTTAAATTCTTATTATATAAGGTATCAATCAATTAAATAGGCTTAACAATTAAACCTGTAGGAGAATTGTTACACTTAGTACCTGATGAGTGTATGTGTGAGATTAGAAAGCTTGGGAAGTTATTTTAGAAAATCATTATAAGATAAATTGGCAAAAAAATTAATTGTATACGTATTATCGAAAGTCTGCTACCTAATTATATTCATATATATATTTATACATATATATTCTCAAAAAATTGTTCTTCACCTCTTCTATTCTATTGTATGTGGTAGGTTTTGTTTTTGAGGGCTAGGTCACATAAAAGAAAATAAACTCCTTCCTATGCCAACGTTTCGATGAATTTGTACATCATCTTCAGGTCTAAAATTAGAGTAAGAACTATAATACATTTACCAAAACAATCTACAACCTACATAGAGAACTAAATTATTGAGAACAACACCTACATGCAAAAGGTTATTTTACAATCAGAGTTGTTAAGTACACATCAATTTCAAAATATCAAACAAAAGGAAGTTAGTTTTACCTTGGAAAGTGTGCTAATGGTTATTTAAGTTACATGATAATTATTTGGTTATAGGTACGAAAAACACTACTTTGTTTAGTCATCTATCATTTTAACAAACACGGAGGGTGAACATATGAAGGTTACACTATAAGTAAGGTTGGTTTATAACTTAAGGTTATTTATCATCCATGTTACAATGATATGTTATTGTTATTGTGACTGGGGATGTGAAAGAATGTATAAATATGGGTATATATATATAATATATATATATATATATATATATATATATAAATATATATATTTATATAAACACGTGAAATAACAATCAATGGTCAAACCACAATATGAAAATGGGAGAACAAGACTAAGATCTTTCAACCGTAACAAGCGGTCTTCGTCAGAGTCAAAAACCCAACTGATATATATATACTCGTATATATATAGGTGTGTATCTAATCGGGATTCGGTCAAATTTTCTAGGTTCAAAAATAAACTCTCACTGCCGACGTTTTGGTATTATTTTAAAACCTTTTTCATAGGGAGAAGTAAGAATTTTTTGACTAAGTCAAAAAATATATATGTATAAAATAAATATAATAAAATATATATACATAACTTTAATTTATATATATATATATTTATATATGATTTAAAGATTTATATATAGATATATACATGTATTTCGACAGAGAGTCTTCTTTTAAGCATATATCGTTAAAGTTTATAGCAGATTCTGCTTGCAAAACTTTTGTACTAATTGCTTTTATTTTTCTCATGGTCTTCTTTTGTAAAAGTGATAATTGCCAAATTAAATTATCAAATGACATTCAGCAAAGGACAAAACAATAGGCGGTTGCAGTTAAAACACTAAAAACACTTGACTGTAAATATCTGCATCTAGTTACCTATTAAACTAAACCAAGACAAGCTTTTGGATCCATGGGTCATCATTAGGTTCTTAAATTACTTATAGGAACTAAATTTGCAAATTACATACTACATACTACATTTAGTTGATATAAGTATTCTACGAACCTGGTAATAACCGATGGGGCGAAATCTTGTTTTATATAAGTTTATTTTAATACACTTATAGTTACTTAGATACAGATATTTACGGTCAAGTTGTGAAGTGTTTTTAGTGTTTTAGCCGCAACTCCCTATTGTTGTGTCCTTTGTTAAATGCCATTTGATAACTTTCTTTAGTAAGTAAAATGAAATTCATATTTTATACTTCTGGAAGTTCTCTCACTGACGTATTGTCAAAATTTCTATTGTACTTTCTTATTTGTAACTAATTGCGCTTTTACGTATGTTTAATTCTTAAATAATTAATTATTTCTTATGTTTTCTTTTTTTTTATTTTGTAAGTCTATGAAAAAGATTTTAAATAAAAACCTAAACGTTGGCAATATGAGTTTTATAAGAACCTGAAGAACTGACCAAGTCCTAATAAACTTTAATTTTGTATATATATATATATAAAAGTTATCAGCCTTTGGAGCGATTCACTTCTTTTCCTGAAGACGAGGACATCGAAATATAGTAGTGAGTTCAGTGGTTTCCTTTCTATGTGTTCTTTTTTAAATTCTAGTTTATATATATATATATATATATATTTGTGTACAATGGCAGCAGGTCTTCCCTTAAGCATATGTTATTAAAATAAGCAGCAGCTTCTGCATTGACCAGTTGCATGACCCTAGCCTAAATGTCCAAAGTAACGATTTCAACTCTGTGCCTAGTTTCAAGAATTTTGACGATAGTTTCAAACTTGTAAGGGAGACGAGGAGGTGACTGGACCACAGGTAGATTTGGCCGACCCTGTCACCATGCATACCTTAGCTTTACTTCCTAAAGCACAGGTGTATTTACAAATACACACAGTATTTACGTAGATACTGTGGAAATATTTTATGGTAACTTCAGTGTATCAACCAAAAAATATTTATCTTAACCTGATGATGGCTAATGACAGCCGAAAGCTCGTATGTATTGTTTATTTAGTTTGTTATTTTCGTGATTAAAACGGCATTTTAAAGAAAGTGGTTTATTCAAGTGTTTTCGTGTTTGACCTAAAGTTTATTGTGTGTGTTAATGTCTTTTGCTAACCTTCTTTGGAAGCTACCAGAGTCACACCGCAAAGTGATACGAAAACTAGAGAGTGTCAACAAGAAACTGGTCAATGCAGAAGCTGCTGCTTATTTTAATAACATATATGTATATATATATGTATATACATGTATATATGTATGTAATTTTATATACATATAGTAAGCAAATCAGAGTAAGTAGGCAAGTGAGAGAGAGACACTCCAAAATTGCTGCTTGATCTCAAATATGACAGTACACTGTCATTTTTTGCGATATTTTCTTGTAAAATCTCTTATTTTAGGTCTAGATAATTAGATAATTCATTAACCTAGAAAAAGCTTATTTTAATCTTTTTCATTACTACATTAGTACAAAAGTTTTTTTAATTGTTAGTTTTAGTTAGTTAGTTAGTTAGTTAGTTAGTTAGGAAGAAATATTCTTTGGCAGAAATAAGAAACTTCCTACATGGCACAGTTTAGATAAGTTATTAATTGTTTGATTGCGTTACATTAAAGAAATAAACTAGCTAGAATGCTTTTAACAGGCTATAACTTTTATGATAAGAGGGATAGAAAGGAGGTGGTGAATTCCCGAGGTGTATTATCTGGGACCATAACCCAGGAAGCAGAGAGGCAATAAAGTGGAAATGTGGCAAAAACGATGCAAAGCAAGGCTTTTGCTTTAGGTATAAAGACTGGGAATAGGGGGAATTTTAATGAGTGTGTGTGTGTGTGGGGGTAAAATAAATGGGTTCGGTTTATTGGGGTAAGCTTATTGAGGGAGTTTTACTGCAGGCAGGTAAAAGGAATGGAGGAACAGACAAGTCCATCTCAACTGTCTTTTGAAGTAACAATCGCCTGCCACTTATTGTAAACCTCTGTATTTGTATTCAACTGCTGTATCAAACTAATACGACACATACCTTCCTTGATCAATAAGCCATCAACACTTGTGCATACAAATACACGCGTTTCACTTGCAATACAAACTTCACAAGTAACTTTAAATGATGAGAATGGCTAAGTATTGTTGAACGGAATTTAGCATTCGTAATAAATAATACATAATAAAAAAAGAAAAGGATTATATATTAAAAATACAAAATTACCTGAAGATGACAATTTCCATGTGCAATGAATAGAAAGCTTAAATATATTCCCTGTTTTAAGGAAAAACATTGATTATGTTCTAGGCAAAGTTATAATGTAAACGACCCAAAAAAAAAAGAAAAACAAAAGAAATAAATCCACTGAGGCCTTTTTTTCATGTCATCAGAGAGTAAACAAAGGAACGAAAAAAAGGTTATTTTCTTCATACTCTCTTGACATAAAGTGAAATGCCGCAGAGCATTTCTTTCTTTTTTTTTTTTACCCTCGTGGTTTGGACTTTATATATACATATAATATCACGTGTTTACTTGAAATCTTTATATATATATATATATTAAAAAGTACATTACAAATTACATTACATTACAAATATATATAAATATTTGTAATGTAATACTTAGTTTTTCTGTTTCAAAATTTGTACTTCTGCCTATTAAAAAGGTTTTAAATAAAAAACCAAAAGATTGGCAATGAGAGTTTAATTTGAACCTGAAGAACTGACCGAGTCTCGATAAACTTTAGTTTATATATATATATATATATATATATTTAAAAGTATCGACCGTGGAATAGAAACAAAACTAAAGTTTATCGGGACTCCGTCAGTTTTTTAGGTTCAAATTGAACTCTCTTTGCCAACGTTTTGGTATTTATTTAAAACCTTTTTCATAATCAGAGGTATAAATTTTGAAACTGAAAAACTAAGTATTAGATACTTCTGCCTATTGCTTTTATACTTCTGCCTATGAAAAAGTTTTAAATAAAGACCGAAACGTTGGCAAAGAGAGTTTAATTTGAAATTGAAGAACTGACAGAGTCCTGATAAAAAACATATTATTTTATATATATTCTTTATATATATATATATATATATATTATATATATATATATTTACGTCTCCGTTACTACATTCCTTCTCCTTTTTATTTTCTTCTTCTCTCCTGAAGACGGCAAGACTCCGAAATGATCGTGATTCGTGAGTGTTAGTCCTCTTTCTTGTGTTCTCTAGCTGTAACTTTAATTATATATATATATATATATAAAGATTTCACATAAACACGTGAAACAACAATCAATGATCAAACCACAATAAGAAAATGGGAAAACAAGACTAAGATCTTTCAACCGTAACAAGCGGTCTTCGTCAGAGTCAAAAACCCAACTCAGAACTCAGAAGACCGCTTGTTACGGTTGAAAGATCTTAGTCTTGTTTTCCCATTTTCTTATTGTGGTTTGATCATTGATATATATATATATATATATATATATAATATATATATATCACAAAGTCACAAAACATAGAAAGAAATCAGTAGGCAGTCAAGAAATGATTGCTTCATTTTTTCCGTGTAGCATATACACCAAACCTCAATCAGAATTATAATTGGGATTACCGACATACTTGAGTTTGTTTTCCTGTTTTGATCGATTTTCATTACTTTGGAAGCCAATTTTTTTTTGTAAGCAAAACTCTCTGGTTACCAGTAATATTTATGGCATGACATCCATACACAGTAACATGAGAGTGACATGCTGGTAAAATTCATATCATCAAACTTTTTTTTTGTTTTTTTTTTATGATAATACAGAACATTGTTGACTGGCAGAAGTTAATGGTCTTAAAGAGTCAATTTGTAAATGAACATGAGTAAGAGTTGAAGGTAGCAGATGAATATAGTGAGGGCCACCTGCCAAAATTAGCATCCCGCATTCACCTGCCATGCACGCGGCTACATAACTTTCACATTAGCACTAGGACAATAGCGGGCGGGGTGCAGGCAGAGGGAGCCACCTTCCTCTCTGGCTTCCTTCAGAGCCTCCTCTCTGTGACACTATTATCAAAAAACATTAACACTACAACCTCTCCTGACTTTTAATCAATTCTAAACTCAGTTCCACTTTTAGAATTGTTTATAAAGTTAACATTATATAATTACAGCATGAATCAGGCAGCATCGTCAAATAAATATTTATAAAGAAATTTGCCTCACGTAAAAACTAAATAATGTTTAGTAACATAAAAACTCCTTTTACTCTACTAAACTAACATAGAGTAATTATACTAAAATGATCTAAATATTTTCAAGGGTTGTAACTTTTTGCACATCACATCAGTTGTTAAAAACAAATTTGAAGGTTTGCGTTAAAAAAAATCAATTAATTTAATTTAATTAATGAGTTAACTTCATTTAATGCTGAACATAAGTTTATTAGTTAACTTAGTTTTCTAGTTGAATCTTTTAACAAGTAATCATTGTTGGTTCGTTTAAATAATGTATTTTAATTTTATTGTTAAAAAAATTCTTACTCCTGCTTATGAAACGAAATTTTTACTTTCAAAAATTGACTGAATCCCGAAAATTATTAAAATGAAACGATTACACGAACTAAAATAATAAATTCACAGAATCAATACACATACAAGAACCACAAAAAACTCATGTTACCTACTGCATTGTGATAGGGTAGAAAGATGTAAGTCACTGAGATGACAAGAAAAGACACGAGAAGTAAGTCCTCGCTTGTCTTCCATGCAACTCTCATATTTCTGCCTAGTGATCCCAAGCCCCAGTTCGAGCCCGACCCGAAACAAAATTTGGGCCGCGTTGGTCACAAAATGCAAATATTACTTTCGGGTTGGGTCGGGTAGGGCCTAGACTTCTCGCTCGTTAACTTTTTTTAAATATATATGAATTCATATATTATGTATACTAAAACGATGTATGGAAATTAAACTAAGAAATATTTGTTATAAAATAAATATTTTAGATAAAACAGGTGAACGAAAACTCTGATCAAGTCGGACTGAGATCCAGGCATTTATACCCGCAGACCTGGGCCGTGTCGGGCTTCCAAACCCGTGGACCTGAGCCGTGTCGGGCTTTCATACCCGCGGACCTGGGCCGTGTCGGACTTCCATACCCGTGGACCTGAGCAGTGTCGAGCTTCCATACCCGTGGACCTGAGCCGTGTCGAGCTTCCATACCCGTGGACCTGAGCCGTGTCGAGCTTCCAAACCCGTGGACCTGAGCCGTGTCGAGCTTTCATACCCGCGGACCTGGGCCGTGTCGGGCTTTCATACCCGCGGACCTGAGCCGTGTCGGGCTTCCAAACCCGTGGACCTGAGCCGTGTCGAGCTTTCATACCCGCGGACCTGGGCCGTGTCGGGCTTTCATACCCGCGGACCTGAGCCGTGTCGGGCTTCCAAACCCGTGGACCTGAGCCGTGTCGGGCTTTCATACCCGCGGACCTGGGCCCTGTCGGGCTTCCATACCCGTGGACCTGAGCCGAGTCGAGCTTCCATACCCGTGGACCTGAGCCGTGTCGAGCTTTCATACCCGCGGACCTGAGCCGTGTCAAGCTTCCATACCCGCGGACCTGGGCCGTGTCGGGCTTCCAAACCCGTGGACCTGAGCCGTGTCGAGCTTTCATACCCGCGGACCTGGGCCGTGTCGGGCTTTCATACCCGCAGACCTAGGCCGTGTCGGGCTGAATTTTTTAGGTCCGATTAACCGCTATGATGAAATAGTCGATATATAGTTGTGAGTGTTTGTAATCTCATTTAGTGTGTTCTTCAGTAAATTTAGTTTATATATATCTACAGAGTTGAATAAAAGAGGTGTAGGAAAGAACTGTTGTTATAGATGGTGGACTTGAGGCGTGATTTGTGTGATGGAGGAGGCTGTCTATTTATTGACTGGAGATGGAAGCGAGGCGGATGATTGGGAAGGGGCTGCCGAGGCCCGTCAGAACAGTAGTGCGGGTGAGTGACCATAAATCAAGCAACCATCTCCTGGCACATCTCACGACCGCCTGCTTATCACTGATATCATATGCTGCATTCCACTTGCGCGCCCCACCCACTCAGTCGCTCGCTCACCTACTGTCCCAAACAAACCAACCGCTTCGCCTCTTCTACTACCCTATATTCTTACTAAGCAACCGCACACCAATAATAATACACCATTATGAATTTCATTATTAATTAATAATGCGTTCATTGTTCATATAATCCAGTCACTGGAACAGATACACATCCCCAATTCCACACTGATGCATCCTCGACACTACATATACTATTTCTTAAATATTACATAGTACTAAAGTTTTAAAAAAGTTTTTTTTTCTTTAATTTTAATTTTTCATAGTTATTTTCCACAGGTATACTATGTAAAAGAGATGTTCAATTTTGTAACCAATGTAAAATCTTGTAATCATTTTGTTTGTATTTCAAAGTTCAAACTTAAAGATGCAGAATTACACAGAATTACAGAAGTATCTTCAGATACGAGCCGCTTAGGATAACAATTTTTTCGAAATCTGGGCCCAAATTTCAATTGAACTTTTTTTTATACACTAAATTAGTCTAATTGATACACGTTTAGCGTCTAAAAAACAGAAAATGTACTGTAACTGTCCTTTGATGAATGTAATTTTTAAAAAAATGATCTCAGCTGATCCTCCACAGAATGTTTTATTTATAGGTATAGTTTCAGGTCATTGTATAGTTCATTTAAACAGTATGGCTTCTTTCGCTCTCACTAGCTTTCAGATTGAATTTTAAGTCAATTTTTTTACATTTAATGAAAAAAAATTTCCTTTTGTTTTAAAAATCTGAATTTATTTTTCAATTATTGCTATATTAGCTTCAAAGATAATGCCAACATTTCTAGACTCTAGAATTAGTAGTTTAGGAGAAAAGAAATGGTGTCTAAAAACAGGTTTTTGGGGAAAAAGTGACTTTCCCGTCATCCAGAATTGCCCCCCAAACAATAGAGCTCATTTAAGCAATGAGGTCCATTTTTTTTTTTTGTAAAGTATCAACTTGATCCATCAAAGATTCACAAACACATATAAATCATCGAATAAATACCATGGAAATTAACTACGTCTAACTTAAAAGTAAAATAAATAACCAGAAACAAACAAATAAACGAAAGGTTTTCAAACGTTGACAGGCCGTCAAAAGAGGGACTCGGCGCCCATTCAAATAGGAGGAGGTGCGCTAACCAGGAGCTTCCCTCTTTTATGGTAGATCCGCTACAAACAAATAGCGTTAGTCTGGGTTTCATTTAAAATGATCATGTACTATTTCGCATCTTAAACTTTTTTTTTCATTACAATTTTTGGATATTTTCCATCATACAGAGAGAAACTCAAGATTAGTATTACTATAAAAGTGAACAGAATCCAGAACTGGTCAAGAGAAAATGAAATTTCTTAATATAAAATGAGTAAATTTCTAAATAATTTTTCCAGAAAAATAAAATATTCTAAATTTCTTGAGAACTCTAATTGAAAAAATGCTTCAAGAAAATTCAAATACTGTAAAATTAATTAAAACAATAGTTAAAATTTATGAAATATCATCTACTGTAAATTTCATGAGATCATTACTCGTTGAAATTGTTCATAAAAAATTAAATACTGTAAATTTCCTGAGAAGATTACTACTTGTTGAAACTTTTCGAAAAAAGTAAAGCATTGTAAATTTCATTCAGTCAAACTAATTTCGATTGCCTCAAGATATATTTTCTTCTTCATGATATGTGACATTTTTCAAAAAAAGTGCAATAGTATAAATTTCTTAAGATAAACACTACTAGTGAAAAAATGCTTAAATGTTAACAACGTGCTTTTTCTTAAATAATGTACTTTCAAAACATGGATTATTTTTTTCAAAACATAAATTTTTCGAACACATGGTAATTGATTGAATAAAATTTCAATACAAATAAATATAAGGCAAACATATTTTATTAAAAATATACGAAAAAGTAGAATTCAGTATAATTATTTTTATTTAGAACTTTTATGGCAATCTGTAAAATTTTCGTATAACAAGATAAGTGTATGTTGTTCATGTTATGTCTAGTCGGAGTAGACGGCGGACTAGCTTGTCACTGCTGTTTCACTCAGCCATTACATCCATAGAATGACAAACCATAAAAAAGGCATAACTTAGTTGAATATGGTTATTGTAATGCAAAGTATAATTTGACAAAGCGGAACATAAAGTTTACGAGGAATTGGTAGGCTTTGTTTTTTTGAAATATTTCATTTTAGATTAATGGTAAAAACCACTTAAGGTTGAGTAGTGTCTGGGTATTGGGGGAAGGGTGGTGTGTATGCTTCAAAAAGATGCATGTTTTCGCACTATGACATATGAAATAAGACAGAAAGTTGCGTGAAATCAACGTCTAGACTATAGCATAGAAAGTAAATCAGGGAGGGGAGAGAGGAAATTTTCAATTAGCTGGTATGTGCGTGGCTAGGCGGCGGTAATGGGTGTATCGACTGCAGTCAGACTCGTCTTTACGAGGTGACGTGCCCTACGTTTTCACAAAGCCTCTGCCGCTCCTTTTAACAACCTTCGCACTTTTCATTCTTTTTTTTTTTTTGCAAAAAAATATATAAAATGAATCTTAACAGTAATTTTACTATTTTAATTCAGCAACAATCCTATCAAAATTAATAATGAATTAAAAAATGTAAAGTGAAGCAGCAAACAACTTTAATTTATTTCTTTATAAATAATCACTACAATTAAATTAATTTCCATTAGAATTTTTTTTAATACATCATTATACCTTAAATGGGGCTAGGCTTGCACATCTCTTGACTGATAGGTCCAGGGTTCAATAACCACTCTTGCCCTCGATTTATCCATATTAGAGGCGATTAAATCTGAACATATCGTCTTTTGGATAGGACGTTAAATGGCGGTCTCGAGCTTGTACGATTTCCGGTACTCATTAAACAACCCTACTCTATACACATGTGAGTTGTGCAAAATTCAGAATTTCCAATATACAATTTTCATTGTGTGGTATCACAAAGGACCAATGATCGGAATATGTATGTTTCTAGTAGAACTGCCACTGGATCCCAACATAATCTATATTTGACCTATCACCATGCAATTAACAGCCAATGCTATTGAGGAAACCTTTTGAACAGGTGAATCCTGTCTGCGAGGAATGTCGCAGACCTCAGAGAAGTGTCATCTCTAACAAAACTACGTACGTCTTCACACATCTCAACTAACAAGTGTAACAATTGATAAAATGACCTTGAAGGCACTTTTAAAAGTGGAGTTTTAAAATAATAATTATGTTAAAAAATAACGACAAATTGGCTCAAAACTAAGGAAAACGAGTTCTTTTTAGCCAGTATAAAGAAGCTTGTAACCCATTAGAACTAGTGCATAAGTGTTGGTGCAGATTATATTTGAAAGTAGAAATATTCCTATTCTGCGGAAATAAACAGTTTTTTTTCTATACCAATTGATACACCCTTATAAAAATTAATTGAAATCTAACTAACGACTGAACATCCATTCATAAATGTACTGTGCTCATTTACTATTAATTGAATTTCAATTCATAATCGCAGGAAAAGAGATAATTTGAAAATAATGAAATATTATCAAAATTAAAGTTACTATATAGTTGTTTCATAATAATACCTTCATGAAAGATGGGTTAATATCAAAATGAAATCAAACCATTATACAGTTTAATATGCTTTCTTATTTTTTTAAAGATTTTTGAGGATTGGATAACATTATAGGAGAATTATCGTGAATAAAAATGCATAACTATAAAATTTATTATCACCATTGTTTCTTTTGATTTTTTACAAAAGTTATATGGTTTTAACTATTTTAATTTGAATATTTTGCTAATATTTTGTTAAATTTGATATTATTACAAAAATCTTTCATACCTCGTGTATCAGTGTTGTAGCCGTCCAACTTGTGCATCTTCATGAAGGACTCGTATTGTCGAAGTGTCCTGGGTATAAATACCTATTAAACAAGTAGTGTTACTATAGGCGTAAATATCGTATTAATAATGTCATTTTTATTTTATTTTTTTACAATTTAAATCTTCAAGATAGATTTTAAAACAAATAATTTCATGAAAAAATAATAGGAAAAAAATGGATTGTAAAATTAATAAACAAGAAAAAAATTGAGTATATAAACTAGAAAGTATGAATTGTAAACATGTATAACTAGAGCAAAGCGTAGGAGCATTAAAGTAATAGATTGGAGAACACCGTAAACTGTACTTAAGAAATTGAAACAAGTCTAACTATGCTAATCATTTAAATAAACAGACATGAACGAAATGGTAACGAGACTTCAATATACGAGTATTTCATAAAAACGAGACAAAAAAAACTAAGATAAATTCAATAAGTTGTAATTTATGGTATTTATGGTACATATAAATAGCAATTAATTTAAATTAGTGATGATATTATATATTTATGGTAATATAGCCATATCACTCTATTGATCATATCAACTTGTATCATATGGTAATATGATATGGTAATTATGTACTTATGGTAATAAGTTGTAATTTATGGTATACTAGCAGACGTTTACATCCTTGACGGGTATTTAGCAAAAATTCAGAGATGATACATAGTACTCGAAAATATTATTAAAAATTATAGAATAGTAGAAAATATCATTATTAAGTAAGTAAGACCCTCTGTATATACCACATTGTCTGACCTTCAGGTGTATGGAAGAACAGAGTCGGAACCTCTGAGTCTTGAGCAAGCAGCATACGGTTGACCATGTGGAAAACACTTGGTCTCACTCACTTCAATTCCTGCCGTAGACAGAGTTCAACCTTACAGTTTACTTACCGTCATTGCCAAACAGTCGCAGACGGAAAATGGCAACCGTTTAAATTGATAGAAACAGTTGCTCGGAATGAATGGTATGTGTGGTATACACAGACTCCCAAGTATTATACCCACTCATAATATCCCTCTATGATGTATCTGTGCAGAACACGAATTCGGACTCCTGTCCCATTGCACATTTATGGGGCATTCAAGTTTTGTAACAGTGTGATTGGTGTCCTACTTTAAGTTTTAACTCACGATCAGGCAGTCCAGGAGCAGTGACGAAGTCAATAAGTTCAGTTGGATAATGAACTGTTTCCTCATCACTAATCACTCTGTTTACTTACTTATATGGACTTTTCTTCAGCTTGATATCGCGTTAAAATTTTTCGGTCATTTTTCTTACCCGTTCATTAATAGGGTTGAGAATTGCTCTCTGACTACCTGTATATTTTTAAAATAAAAATATCTGTTTAGCTCGATAAAAACAGCTTAGAAGTCCATAACTTCATTTCAGTGCTGAATTTTCAATCCATTCAAATTTTTGCTTTTGAATAGATTTACTCGTATATAAACACACACAAATCTACTGTCAATGTTTCAGCTTGCCACGACTTTATGGTAGCTGATTTGACTTGTGACGAAATTTCAGGGACAAATAAACAAACAAACAAACAGAAATTTTTCTAAGAGTGGGTTTGGTTTCTCATATGTATAAAATGTAAATATAACTTGAAATGAGTCAGTTCTAAGCATAAATGTACATTTTAATGTATATAAATGTATTTAATGATCAAACCACAAAAAGAAATGGGAAAACAAGACTAAGATCTTTCAACCGTAACAAGCGGTCTTCGTCAAAGAAAAACCAAACCAAAAAGAGTCAAAACCCTTTCTTTCTTTTTGTGGTTTGATCATTGATTGTTATTTCACGTGTTTATGTGAAATCTTTTTATAAATGTATTTATATAGATAAGGTATATATAAATAGAAATTAATATAATTTACTATTGATCATATCAACTTGCTTGATGACTAAAGTTGTAATTTATGGTATATGAAGTAGTTAATCAATCTTCATGAATACATCAAGATCAGAGTAAGTCTTATGAGATAGTGGTTTTATGTTTAACATTATTTGTAAAAATTGCATTCTTCTAATGTTTTCAATAATTAAAATTATTCATTATGATGAGTAAGTGGTGTATTTGGCATTTTTCTGGGGAGGAATACAATGAATGTTGTGCGACATGACTGTGTGTTCTTGGAGACTTTGGCCTCTAATCGCCGTATGGCCCAGACACCCGATTGGGACACTTGACATCTCCTCGCTTCCCTAGCCACTCAACACCCCTCTACCACCCCCACCACCTACCCCTCCTCACACAAACCTCATCACTCTTCACATCGATTTCATGCTGACTCATTCATCTACCCTTATGCCACTCATTTTTTCTCCATCCTGACTCATTAAGCAAAAAAAAAGAAAAAAGAAATCTTTTCTCACCAAAAAACTCTTCACCAGTTATTCCTCAAATTTTAAATTACACGGTTGTGTGTAAAAAATTACACGCTGGGGAGACATGGCAATAGAAACACATGTAGCATACCTTTCGAATGTTCTTTTCCACTCCATTATTTTGTCAACAAATGTTAATGTTTTCTTATCTCGACGGCATATATTCAACTTTATTTCTCTTTCTTTATCAAAGTTTATTACAGCGTCAGTAAAACAGTAATGCTGTCTATATTAGTGGACATCTTTAGGGCTGCACTAACATGAAAAAAAAAATGTATAACTTACATTATTTACATGAACATATATAATTACGAATACGAATCAGAAAATATGATGGTAATTAAGTATATTCACATAAATAATATAACTAATTTTTTTTTCTTGTTATTGTAGTTACTTTCTGTATTGATCTATCCCTGAAGATGTTTATGAATACAGACGAAACGTTGCCTTAAAAATGTTTTACTATTTGGCGCTAGACTAACATCCAAAAAAGAATACAACCAATTTTATAAAAAAAAACAGTACACAATACAGTTGTTCATGTTATTTCAACAACTTATTATTTATTATAACTATTTATGTATTTATAAAAATTAAAATGCATGTAAAATATGAAAAAAAAATGAAATTTTGATTTAGAAAAATTAAAAAAAAAGTATTAAAGGTCAATATATACGGAATCATATTAAAATGAAAGAATTATATCAATATTATTATTATTAATATAAAAATTCCATTTTAATTAATACTCTAATGTTAATATTAATATTTAAAAATTTAATTAACGTTACGTTAGGGGCAGAGTTGCTGATTAAACCCAAAATTGACCAAATTTAGCCCTATTTAATCTCTTTTACCTCTCAAAATTGTGAATTTCGCGGAAATCCTGGCGCGTTTTTATGATCCTTTTGTCCTAATTTAACTTGTTTACAGTATGCTATCTTTGTCTCTTTTTATATAAAATTTAGTGTTAAAAGATGCGTATCTAGTATTTACATGAAAATCTCTGTAAAAGTTTAATATGTAGTTTACTCTGAGCATTTTATGCATATTTGTTTCCTCTATGTATGGTATCTACTCAAAATTAACAAAATTTTTTGCAAACAACTGGTTCGAATCAAGTTTATTGCTCGTTGATAACTTGTTCAAACGACATCTAAAGGTTGATCTGACAGATCAACATGACAGATGGAGATAAGATAAATTGTTCTGTTTTAACTTATCTTTATTTTTCTCAAATTATTTCTATAAAAAGAACGATTAATCCAAAAAGAAAATGAAATAAAATCAATGAAAGCAGAAAAAGCGAATGTGCCCAGGGAGAAATGAATTTAGCTGTTGCATTAGATGACGATTTTTTTAGAAATCTTTGGTTCAGCTCATTAAAGGAAATATTGCTTAATCTCGATTAAAAAAAAATATTGCTTAAAATTTTATTTTTCTTATATTGTCACTTCTCTTTTTTTAAGCTCGTTTGGAAATTTTATTCCTTTTTTTAGCCCATTTTCTGCTCTATTTTAGACCGAATTAGCACCTTGCAGTTGGTAACACTGCTACTGGGTATCCTTAAACCCCATGAATCCTTAAAACAATTTATCCTTTAACTTTGGAGCCATTAACAACTATTACAATATTAAATGCAATAATAGGTATCCTTAAAATATGTATGTCCTTCAAAAATGAACCGTTTACAGTTATAATTAACTAAATATTTATGATGGAAAGCGACTGTAAAAAAGGGGAAACAGAAGACTACCATTCTGTAATAATGATAGTTCTAAAGTTGTTGTAGTAATAAACTAAATTGTTTTAATAAGGTTTTTAAGGTTTCTACAATTCTAGAATCATTAGAAATGCAGAGCAGAATAAAATGTTGTAACTCGCAAAAAAATCAGTTTTCCAGTAACTTACAATAATATCTGAGATCAAGTTATATATTTTATCTTTCCAAACCTATAATAAACTAGGTTTGGCTAAATAGAGAAATTCATCCTTATAGTTTACTCCTTTATATCATTTGAAAAAAAAAACAAAGAAAAAAAATCAGATTTCAAAGGTATAATTATTGTAAAATAGTTCCTTTTTACTGAAATGCAACATTTTTTGCTCTTTGCTTTGGTAATGATGGTAGACAATTGTAATCTTAGTATGAAAGTAGAATAGTGTAATAAATACAATTAGATTGGCTTTTGTATAATAATTTTAAGTGATTCATTCTATTGTAAATGAATACCAATTTTATTACTATTCATTCAGATTTAACTGACCTTCATTTATATACTGAAGATTATGCTGGTTTGAAGGAACAGGATTTTATCCTTAAAATCAAGTTGAAATAATATGGCTTATAATGCAGTTAAATTTAAAGCGATTTTTAGAGGTCCAGGTAAGCTGAAGGGTTAAGGTGCTCGCCTCTAAACTGGTAGGTCTGGGTTTCAATACCTACTCTGGCCCTCAATTTATTGACTTGGCAGGTGATTAAATCTGAGCTCATCATCTTGGGAGAGGATGTTAAACCGTCGGTCCCGAACATGTAAGATGTCATACTAAATACAGTTAAGTTAGAATCAATGTAGAATCAATGTTCATTGTGTGGTATCACAAAGAGCACATGCTCTGCCTATGTGTTTTCCCTTATACGACAGCCAGTGTCAACTAACCTCACCTAACCTAGGTTATTTCAATTTCTTTTACAGACACATGTATGAATGAATAATATCCCTGAGATTAATCAAATATATTGTAAAAATAATAGCTGATGATCATCTCTCCTTACACGAATTCTATAATAAATTGCCATTATTTTTAATTTAGCATTTAAATCTTGCTCACTATGGAATTGAAGTCGATAAAATTCTTTTTTATTACAGGAAACTATTTTTCATTAATTTATTTTTCATTAATTTATATGTCCTTGTTGTCATTACCGATTAAATTCATTACTTGTGCAATTTGTTATAGTGTCGTATTTATTCACGATGGGGGATTTCAAAAACCACTGTCACCAGACAATAGAGCTTTATATTAAAAACAAAAAACGCGTTCAAATACTTAGTGTTTATCTTCAGGTTTACATTTGTACTGTTGAGGATGTTATGGCAACAGTGAAGATATAACTTGAAGAAGAACATTAAATGTTTGTAAATCGTTGTTTTGTTTATAACATAGAGGTGTTTTGTGTGCAAAGGTAATTGTTTTTTAAGTTCTTCATGATTACTGATTTATTTTATTTACTCAAATATACTATTGTTTGTTTCAGATGAATTGAGCAGCAGTAGCAGAGTTTCTTGGAGTTGTTGTTGAGAGAGGGAAATGAGGTAAGGAGGTGGACAGGCAGGCAGACGGCTGTCTGGTCAGAGGTAAACAACAGTTAAGGACCGCTGAATCACACAAATCAACAAGCCGTCCCAAGGCCTGGAGTAGGCAAGGCGACTCCAACTCAGGCTGGGACCTAACAAAACAGATCCGCCTCTTTCTACTCAGGAAAACCCTCAGTCCAACTGCTATTGGACATTTATCTATTTCATCTTATATAAATCAATTTCACTTTCCTATTAGACAGTCAGATTAGACAGTACAAGTCCGCAGTAACGAAACCTCAATCTGAAGATCATGAATGCCAAACCTGGGGTTACCTTTAATAATTATAGGTGTGTTCTCTAATCGGGGTTCGGTCAATTTTCCAGGATAAAAAATCAAACTCTCGTTGCCCTATATATACATTTGGGTTTAATAATTATAGTTAAAAGAAGATATATATAGCTTAAAAACAAAAGTGAAAAACATAAATAGAGGCATGCAAGACTCACTAATAGATTTCTACTGCCGTCATCATCAGGTACAAGTACCTGATATTTCGCCTTATATATGAGTACCTTATCTCATATATTTAAAACCTATGAGAAAGGTTTTAAATAAAACTGAAAGGTTGGCAATGAGAGTTTAATTTGAACCTGAAGAACTGACCGAGTCTTGATAAACTTTAGTTCATCGAACAGCCGCAGCTGACTCAATATAAAGATATATATACATAAATAAAAAGATTTCACATAAACACGTGAAACAACAATCAAAAACTTCTTTCTTTCCTCAAACATCCCTTTCTGGACATAAGTCCTTTCCTGCGCTTTCACCCTTTTAAAATACCACTCTTCCCTCCCACTCTTGTCAACCCCTCACCAGATGTTTTCTGCATCTAGTGTTTCAGTTGAGTTTTTGACTCTGACGAAGACCGCTTGTTACGGTTGAATCTTGTTATATATATATTGATAAAAGTATCCAACGTGAAATAGAAACAAAACTAAAGTTTATCAGGACTTGGTCAGTTCTTCAGGATCAAATTAAACTTACATTGCCAAAGTTTCGGTTTTTATTTAAAACCTTTTTCAAAGGCAGAATTATAAACATTTGGAAACAGAAAAATTAAGTATTACTTTAAAGATTTTTTACAAGAAAAATAGCCTGTCGATTTTAACAAATGTCTAGTTTGAAAGTGTCTCGTGTTCATTCAAACTAGACCGTGTTTATTCAAATCTTATACTTCTGCCTATGATAAAGGTTTTAAATAAAAACCGAAACGTTTGCAATGAGAGTTTAATTTGAACTTGAAGAACTGACCGAGTCCTGATAAACTTTAGTTTTGTTTGTATTCTACTGTCGATGATTTTATCAATATAATAATATATATAAGTATATATATTATGACATAATTTATATGTAGTAGTTTACTCATAAATATATGTACGTTTCGGAGTAAACTGTAGGTTCACAGTAAGTAGAAAAAACACACTTACAGTCTGTAATTTTCTTTTTAACCGCCATTTAGCCGTCAGGGCAGAAGAGATAGGGACACCAAGAGCACTTGCTATTGTGCACAAGTGTGCTTGGTTTGCCTATCTATCTGTCTACAATTATATATATATATATATATATATATATATATATATATATATATATGTATACAAAACTAAAGTTTATTAGGACTCAGTCAGTTCTTCAGGTTCAAATTAAACTCTCAATGCCAAAGGCATTTTAAAGGCTATATTTTCCCCACAAATATAGATGAAAATAGAGTTGTCTCTTTCCTTATAGGAATTTACACTCAAAAATAATTACCAATGCTCTAAATACCAACCAACTATGGATTGAATATAAGGTAAACCTATACTTAGTGACAATAGATTGGCAAAAGAATATTTCTCTGACGAATTAGAGGAAGTTATGACACTAAATTGGGAAGAGAATATTCTGCTTTGATTCAGAGAAAGTTGTTACAGTAGATTAGAAAGAGAACACGTTTTTTTATGATGTAGAAGAAGATATTATTTGGTGACAGTTGATTGACAAGAAAATACTTCCCTTATGATTTAGAGGTAGTTATGATTTAGTGACAGTAGATTTACAACAGAATACTTCTCTTATCATTTAGAGCAGTGTTTCCCAAAGTGGACGGTACCGCCACCCTGGGGGCGGTGCTTTGATATAGGTGGGGGGGGGGATGCAAAAAGGAGCGGGGATTCTATTTTCATAAATTGAAAATGTTCATGCAATATGATTTCTAAATTTTAGTGAAAACACAACATGTAAACTTCTAGGAAACAGTTTCTTAAAATTATGTGTTTTGATAATTCATTGTTATGTTAAAAGTATATTCTCACCTAAGTTTCTTTTATTGTGTATTCTTTTGCATAAATATGCTATGAAACAATATATCTATTGGATTCTAAATAAATATTCAATTAGTAATTATTTTAATTTAATTATTAAAATGTTACTCATTTGGTTATTTAGTCGAGGGATCTGATTATTATTCAAGGGTGTTGAGTTATTGGTTTATGGACCCAAGGGGGCGGTCACTCGAAAAAGTTTGGGAAACACTGATTTAGAGGGTTGAGAAATGATTGACAATTCTCTTACTGACAGTGGATTGACAAGAGAATACTTTTCTTATGATTTCGAGGAACTTATGATTTATTGACAGTAGATTGACAAAAGAATACACTCTTATAATTTAATGATAGTAAATCTGCAAGAAAACTCTTCTCTTATGATGTAGAGGAAGTTATGATTTAGTGACAGTAGATTGGCAAGAGAATACTTCTCGTCGACAAAGAGTCAAATAGGACAATTCGGAACGGAAGCCTGCCCCCTGGCAGAGCTAACTGTTTTAGATGGCTTCATGTCGAATGCCAATATTGACTGGAAAACAAAGGCTGCAACAAAGCACGTCTTCGCTTCCGTGACGGAATCCCTCCTTGTTTCTGAATGGGCTTTCCGATCATGGTTTAAATAATAAAACGCCTGACGCACCCACGCTTGCTGCTAGCTCACCAATGATTTCATCAGTTAACCTAAATAAATGGGCAAGAAAGTTTAATATTCCAAGGAGACTGCTCAATAAAATAGCTGGCCAGTGCGAGTTCGGTTTTGTAACGGCAATCCACTCGTCCAAGGTAATGAGCACTTGAATTTATCTTTTGCCTTACTTTTTCTGACACACCAGTAAATAAATCTGTTTGTCTCCCGATGCTTTAGCACTAGCCCCAAGCAAACCTCCAACAACTTCCTATTACAAATCAAATGTACATTTCATGATTTACATAGAAAATCCTTTTCAACATTTCTAGTTTAATTTAAAGTATTAAAGACTACCTTTCTTCGTAAATGTTCGTCTGTATGTGTGTGCTTTCAAAATGACTCCATTTCTACAAATACGTTTATCAGATATTTTATGGATATATACAAGAATTTAAAAATAATTAATTTTTAACCACTTACTTTTGAGAAAATAATGTAGTTTACTTATATATAAAGCATGCGCTAACCATCAAATGAGGAATATCTTCAGCATTAACACGGCACTTCTGGTAAATGCCTTTTTAAATGTGCTCTTTGGAATATATAAATATTAACTAATTTACAGTTTTAATTATTCAATACAATAAAATAAAAACCAATTATAAATTAATTCTTAATTGAAAATATTTTTTTTTAGAACTTGTACATTAAGTGTGCCTGCGTTATTGACAGCTGAATATAGAAAAGTAAAAATTAGCAAACCTTATACTTATAGTTTTAGAGTTTTTCTGTAAAATTTTAAGCGATTGTATGACGTTATAATAAAAAATTTTTGCGCCTAAATGTTTACTGAATGTAATACATAAAATATAAGCTTAACATTAGAAGCCGTTTAGTAGTAATGCATAACAAAGGAGTCTATTTCTAACACTTCAATATTGTCCAAAAATAACATGAATCATAAACACAAGACAATTAAGATCTCATATTAAGCTCTGTTCAAAACTGCAATATATAGGCTCCTTGGAGCGTCTTGCTGGACAAATCTATCATACCATGAAACATAGATTTATATTTTTGATTGGCATGAATATTTCATTCTTCTTACTTCTCATAGTAAGTCATTAAATAATTTAAAATTTTTCATTAAATCTCAAACGTAATTTTAGTCAGTAAATTCTGTTATAAAATTTCCAAGTCTTTATAAGCAATGCATAAATATATATATATATATATATATATATATATATATATATATATATATATATTGGTTTCACAGTAAACTATAAACACAATAAAGACACAAACACACTTACTGTCTATAATGTTTGGTTGAACCATCATCAGGAGAGTTGAGATAGGAACACCAAGCGCACTTGCGATGCGACAGTTTGAGACCAACAGTGTCGTCACACGCGTGCCCGGTACAAAATAAACTAAGAATAAGCAAAGAGCTATGAAATAGAAAGTGAATATTAACAAAATGAGGAAATATAAATAAAAAACATAAAAAAATCGTCATTATTATTTTTTAAGTTATTAATTTTTAAATTTTTTAAGTTTTTATTATTTATATTCCTCATTTTCTTCATTTTTACTTTCTATTTCTTAGTTCTTCGCTTTTCCTAGTTTATTTTTCATACTTGACTTGAGCCGGGCACGTGTGTGACAACACTGTTGGTCTCCAACCGTCACTTCACAAGTGCGCTTAGTAAGCCACCTATCTCAACTGTCCTAATGACGGTTGAACCAAAAATTAGAGACAATAACTGTGTTTGTGTATTCATTAAGTATTTATGGAGACTGTGAAACGTTTACTGTCCTTTTTGGATCGTTTTCTTGTTGACTATATATATAGATATATATTTGAGTTCAAAATTCAAAAGAGTAACACACAGAGTTGAGAAACACACTTAAAAACCCATATATTCATTTATATGAAAATTATATTCATATACATAAAATATATAAATTATATATATTATATACATTTTTGATTAGAAAATGATGTAATACAGGACTAAACTGGACCAACTAAGGACCAGCATTCACTTGATAGATGTCATTCTTTTTTTTACAGAAACATCTATTACATCTAATTAGCTTATTATACAAAATTATACCAAAGATAAATATGAAATGCCAATGAAAATTATTTATATTTAGATACAATTAGTCTGAAGAAAAACACAAAATTATTCAAATCATTAGAATAAATTGATTAGAATTATAAAATAATGTTAACAGATATTAGTAATAATTGAATAAATTTAAGCAGAAGTATTTCTTGGATGTAATATTTTTGGAACTAACTTATAATTTGCAAATTATTAATGGAGACTATATTTTTGCCGTATAATTACGCAAATCCGGATTGACAAATTGAGCAAATCATAAAGTCTGCTGAATTTGCAAGTTTGTGTCTCTTAGTTTTCAGTTTTTTTTTTTCAGGACTTATTGAACTTAATATCAACGAATATTAAAGTACTTCTGTCTAAGAAAATAAAGTAACGAATCATAAGATATATTTACTTTTAATGACTTTCGAAAAATAAATTATATTAGTCATGGAAATAGTGTTTTTTGTATTTTGACTTTTTGTTTTGATGACCTCTGAGGAATACTTATAAAATGTTTTTTTTTGTTATACCTTTTTTTTTATGTTGTCTATAAGTTTGATATAGTTTGAAACACGCAACAGTTCACATTTGCTCGTTTACTTTCATAAAAATCATATTTTTTGTTATATTTTTCAAAGCTGACTTTAGGTTTTCGTCTTTTTGTGCTGTTCTAGGGGCTGAAAGTGTGGCTTATATTAAGTTGGCATCTATTTTAATAATGGGCGAGCCACATTACCAGATTGATTTTAAATTGCGTGTCCTGAATACCAAATGAATGCAGGGTATGGATGATTAACGGGTACCTAACATAGTACAGTCTTTGGACCTCAAGAATTGCGTGTCCTGAATAACAAATGAATGCAGGGTATGGATGATTAACGGGTACCTAACATTGTACAGTCTTTGGACCTCAAGAATTGCGTGTCCTGAATAACAAATGAATGCAGGTTATGGATGATTAACGGGTACCTAACATTGTACAGTCTTTGGACCTCAAGAATTGCGTGTCCTGAATAACAAATGAATGCAGGGTATGGATGATTAACGGGTACCTATCATAGTACAGTCTTTGGACCTCAAGAATTGCGTGTCCTGAATACCAAATGAATGCAGGGTATGGATGATTAACGGGTACCTAACATAGTACAGTCTTTGGACCCCAATAATTGCGTGTCTTGAATACCAAATGAATGCAGGGTATGGATGATTAACGGGTACCTAACATAGTACAGTCTTTGGACCTCAAGCTCGGTGCGTTAACGTTTCCAAGAGATTAAAATTGACTCAGATTTGTTCACACCTGATCGAAAAAAAACCAGTGGGAGTTCGAATCCGGGTAATACCAGTCTAGAGGCGTGCATGCAAACTACTGAGCTACTTTGGCCACCATTAACATGAATAGTAGTCCTTATTGTTTGGATGAATACCATAGTTTTCACACAATATTGAATAATCAGAAATATACTGAATTCACCATTACACTAGTTCACGCTCATATTATTCACATTATCTGCTAACTCATAATACATTTTTCAGTTCGTATGAAGCTAATATTATAATTAACAGAAAAAAAAATCAGAATTTATAGATAAAAGGACAAGCCATTTTTGCGTAAAATATAAAGAAATTGTCATATGTTTAAGTCTGAAAGCTCGTTACCTTGATCCCTGCCTAACCTTATGAACAATAACAATGAATTTTAATACGACAATAAATTAATTTCAAAATATGCTGTTGTGTTAAAATTGTTTTAATAAGAAAAATCACCTCTGATAAATTTATATTATATGTATATATATATATATATTTATATAAAATATGGTATTAATAAAAGGAAAAACAATCATTTCTAAAATTTTTCAAATTCAATATTCTTACTTTAAAATAATTTAATTATTGAATCACAATGACATAAAATAAATAGATTCCCTATGTATCTAAAAATTATTCTATAAAATCATTTTACTTACATTGGCATTGTAATATTTATTTAAATTATTTCAAATAGAAGAATTAAAAAATATGTAATATGCTGCAGTGTGAAATATTTATATTTGTAAAGAATGAGTTAATTACTTAATTATGAAATAAAATATATAATGTACAATATAAAATGTAATGTGATGTAATATAATATCATATACAATATATAATGTGTAGCATAGAATATGTAATATGATATAATATAATATGAAATGCAAATGCATTTCAAATTCACATAGAACAGGTTAAGTTACTGGGAGGTTACAAAAGGTTCGAATGTGTGTAATATAAGAAGAGGTTAATTAAAGTAGTTTATCCAAAAGTATGAAATAAACTGTGAATGTGAATATGACAACATTATTAAGAAAGAAATTGTTATTTATGAAAACTTCAGAAGAAGGTAAAAAAAATGTAAGATACGACTTGTTATCCTGGCTGATCCAACAATAGAAAGAAGAAAATGTTAGACACCTCAGTGTGACAAGAGTTGAGGCAGATATTGAAACACTTTGTCTGCTGGTAATATCGATATTGAGTCCATTAAAAGAACAAAGAGCTCTGTTTTAAATGCACGCCACAAAACGTATTGAATCATTAATATAACTTCCTTCAGATTATTTATCAGAGAGAAATTAAAAAGAGCCGGATAAAAAAAATCCCTTCAGGTAGAAGGTATAGTGAAATGGATAAATGATGACTTGCAGGGGGTGAAACAAATGATTTTTTTTTTACAATAAAGATGAGTAATTTTTCATATATTTAATAAGCGTGTTGAGGGTTTACTCCACCTGCCAGCCAAGCACCTCCTGGGGCTTGTCTACGAGTATACCAGTCGTCATTCTGATGGCTTCATCACCCACCTGCGTCATGCTCTTTTCAATTTAACCCAGAAATGAACACTTTTGTCTACAAAGTCATCAAAAATCCCATCTGCCTTTCAGTTCATTATTTTAACACTATTCAAGTACGTGCAGCGCTCTTATACATTTATAATTTTCAACGTCCAAACTACAGAAAGAAAAAAATGAAAAAGAACTAACATCTTTCAACCATTACAATCAGTCTCTGTCAAAGTAAGAAACAAGCTAATTACTTATTATAATATTAATATAATGTGGCGTATAATATACAATATAATATAAGGTATTGTTTTCTTGACCACAATTTACTAATAAAAACTTTTTCTTGGAGTTTGGTCAGAATTAATATACTGAATCAACTTTTCGCCAACGTTTCGTCTTTATTTTAAGACATCCTCAGGGCTATAAACGAACTAAAAACAATGGACATTTGTTATATCTACTTTACAATCATCATAAAAAATTCAAAAAACTTACTTACTCAAGGCTGGCTTGAATTTGTTATGATGATTGTAAAGTAGATATGACAAATGTCTATTGTTTTTTGTTGGTTTATAGTCCTGAGGATGTCTTGAAATAATGACAAAACGTTGGCGAAAAGGTGATTCCGTATATTAACCCTGACCAAACTCCATGAAGAAGAAAAAGTGTTTATCGATATAATATATATATAATTAAATTGCTTCCTAATTTCTCTTCGCACTATTTTTTGAGCTAACTTTTTCATCTTTTTTAACTCATATATTTTTGAAATAAAGCAATACAAAAGATAAACAAACGCTTTGGTCCTCTGTAATAACTCTCAAAAGGTCGCCGAGGACCCAAAGGTTGATTTTTATTATTCATTGTAGCATTTCAAAGACATGTGGAGTGAATGAGTTCATCGTTTGCAGTATTATTACACTGATTACATGACAAATGGTAGAAATAGGGAAGAAAGTTCGAAAAAATTATCGGAAAATAATATGAACAGAAATTGGCAAACAATTTAATTGTTTATGTATTAACGAACGCATGATAACTAAATATGCTAATATAATATGCTATGTAAAAGCATTTAAAAGCTCCATAGAGCAGGTTCAGTTACTTAAATCTCAACTGAGTTTTACGCCAGAGTGAAAAAAAAGATAAGAGTTTGTAAACCGTTTGAAGTGACACTCACAGTTGCCAACCTTACAATCATAAAACCGTTGAAAATAAACGAATAATAAAAAAAACTATAAACAGAAAATACAAGGAAACAATAAGGATAAAAAATTATTATAAATTAAGAAAGTCATAATAGGTAAGACATACTGATATAAAAACAAAATAATATTTGTTTAATGAGAAAAAGTATTGAAAAAAAAAAGTTTAATTCGGTCAAATCCCAGTTGATATTTGACTCTGACGAAGACTGCATGTTTTGGTTGAAAGGTCTTTCTTTATTTTTCTTACTGTTGTTAGGAACATGCTCATTGTGAAATCTTGTTGTTTACATTCTTGTAAACAATGAAGTTATTCTGCTCAGAATAAGAAAAGGAAAAAAATGAAATTAACAAGAATAATTAAAAATTTCAGTTAATTTAAATTTTCAAAAGATAAATTAATAGAAATATAAGATCTTTTTTCCCTGTATAAAGAATTCAGGTAAACATATAACGACATATTTTATGTTCTTTCCTTTATAATTGCTATAGTGATTTGTAAGCTGGTAAGTCCAAAAAAAGGGAACAAATGAATTTGTATACATATATTAATAATTTAGTAAAGAACAATAAAATACAACAAACATACAAAATGTGAGAGCACTACACTGAAACGTATATGTAAAACAAATATGTTTTCTATGTTCCTATAAATTATTCCACAAAATTATTATAATTTCAAGTATATTAAAATTAGTGTATACAAAGTAAATCTTTTTAAATTCACTAAATACTTCCATTTTCATCTATGAAAACAAATTATATTGAATTTAATTTTTAAAAGACTAGGTTAGGTTAGTTTGCAGTAGAAGTCCCACAAGTGAACACTCATAGGCCGAACATTGGCTCCTTCTGATGCAGAATGAAAATTGAATCTTCATCTTTGGGAATCCTAAATTTTTCCTAACTCAAGTCTATTACGGTTAGAAATCTCTAATGAGTACCTAACATCGTACAGGTTCGAGGGACTGACGGTTTAACGTCCTCTTAGACCAGCGCTTCTTAAACTTTTTTACTTCAGGGCGCACCTATGAAACCAAACCAAAACTTTGGGGCGCATCACTGTTTTTAATATAGAAAATTTAGTCCTGTGATTTGATAACAGGAAAATGATTGGAAATTAAAATGTATAGTTTTTTTTAAGAAAAAGAAAGAAAGAGAGAGAGAGAGAGAGAGAGAGAGAGAGAGACAGAGAGAGTGAGAGAGAGGGAGGGCTAGTAAAAATGATTTAAATCCCCGAGTAAAGGCACAGATGAAGTATTATCCATTCATGCTTAAAGATTAAAGAAATTTACCTTCCAGTTCAAAATATGAAGTAGCCGAGACTTGACTCAGACTTAAAAACCCCATACTTGGTGTTTTCTCAAATAAATTAAAATGGTGCAAAAACTAAAATATAAATCTGTTATATGAACTTAATCTTCCATTATCTTGGGGCGCACCTGGTACCTTCCAGGGCGCACCGTTTGAGAAGCACTGTCTTAGAGAGTAGACATGCTCAGATTTATTCACAGAGGGGGTATCAAACACCGAAAATAAAAGTTCAGAGGCGAACACATTAACCACTGAGCTATACGACCTTCACAAATGTCATTAAAAATACCTGATTTTTTCCATATATGTAGAATTTAGGCAATAAACGATACGTTTTATATTCTTATTTTCATATTTACTATAATGACTGTGTTCTCTTATACTGATACTATATTAATGTGCATTTCCAATATTTCAAAACGAAGCTTTTATTTAAAACGAACAAAAGTATATGCAGTAGGTTTTTTTTCAGACATAAACTATCTTACTTCGTAGGTGTTTCCCTTCCTTATCTGATTCCCAAGCATATAGAAATTGGAAGCTGACCCCAGGCAATAGAGAGATAAAGAAGATCTACGAGTCCAGATGCTTTATGTCCAACTTAAATCAATATAAATTTTCTTTTAATAAAAGCTAATAATTGTCATAAAACAATAACGCCTTACTAGCAAAGGGATTTTATACGTAAAACATGGGGTCAATATACATATCCTTTAATATTTACTCGTGTCCTCATTGATTATTAAAAGGTTTTCATCATAAATTTCGTCATCATTTGCAAAACACTTTTGAGGGAGTCATAAAAACACTGATATGTCATTTGAATTATTTTTTTTATCATGTATACTAAATATTGACGAAGTACACACACACACTATATATATACATATACATATATATATATATATATATATATATATATATATATAAACTCAAAAATTGTTATTGACCTCTTCTATTCTATTCTATGTTTTGTTATTGAGGGCTAGGTCAAATAAAAGAAAATGAACTCCTTTCTAGGCCGACGTTTCGATGTATTTGTACATCATCTTCAAGGCTAAAATTAGAGCAAGACTATAATACATTTATCAAAACAATCTACAACTCACATAGAGAACTAACACACATTTGTTTAAGACCAACAGATACATACACAAGGTTATTTTATAATCAGAGTTGTTGAGTACACATCTATTTAAAAGTATCAGACAAAAGGAAATTAGTTTTACCTTGGAAAGTGTGCTAATGGTTATTTAAGTTACATAAGAATTAATTGGTTCTAAATACGAAAAACACAACTTGTTATATTCATCTATCATTTCCACAAAACAGGGCGGGTGAACATATGAAGGTTACATAAAGAAAGAAATAAAGTTAGTTTATGACTTAAGGTTATCATCCATGTTACAATGATTTAATATTGTTATTATAACTGGTGATGGGAAAGAATGTTTGTATAAATATGGCTAAACTTTTCAGTATCTGATATTAAACAACTCTGATTATAAAATAACCTTGTGTATGTATCTGTTGGTCTTAAACAAATGTGTGTTAGTTATCTATGTGAGTTGTAGATTGTTTTGATAAATGTATTATAGTCTTACTCTAATTTTAGCCCTGAAGATGATGTACAAATACATCGAAACGTCGGCCTAGAAAGGAGTTTATTTTCTTTTATTTGACCTAGCCCTCAATAACAAAACATAGAATATATATATATATATATATATATATATAAACTGAAAAGAAAATAAGTGGTTGTGGGTTAATTTAATTTGACTTTATCTTTTGTAGAAATGTGGAAAACACAAGGGCAAAGATATGATAGGACTTGAAAAAAGGGTAAGGGCGTTTGGTCCAACTGGTCGATGGACATAGCGATTTTTTCCCACCATTGACGTGAGGCTGGCGTCCGGAGATGATTTAATCTGCCACTGGACGACCCAGGTGCTCACGGGGCATGGGGACTTCCGAAGTTATCTACACCGCTTCAAGCGAGTGGAAGATCCCACATGTCCCTGTGGGTGGAGCCCCGAGACGATCCAACATGTGATTGAGGAGTGCCCCCGATACACTTATGAAAGGACAAAGGTCGAGCTAATAATAGGCAAAGAGGCAAGTGAGTTTTACGAGGCATCTTTCAAAGGAAAAAATATCAAGACATACCTAGAGTTCATCCACGAGGTGGGAAGAAAAAAGAGGGCCATCTCAATCCAGCGATTGTAAATTGTTGTGAGGTATTTGATTGGTAGTGAGGCAATAGAGCCACCCTTGTACCGGGGCTTTAACTGTCGTTTTGTTGATTTTCGCCTCCCGGTATAATTACGTGAATTAGTTAGTTAATATTGGTCTAATGCGCGACCTAGAATCGTGATGCCTGACTCCGCGAGGTCCACCTCGGACACCCCAAGTTTGGGTGGCTAAACTTGGAGGTGACAAAAAGGGCAACACGTTAAATCGTCGGCCTGATTTGATCTTTAGGTGTTATGGCCGGAAGGCTAGGGAGCACAGCGATCAAAACAGGTAAGGGCGTTGGTTATGTTTTGAGTTCTTGGATTGCTGATCTGTAGTTACTCTATTAATTTGCGCTCACTTGCTTGGTTAATTCCTTGAATTTGAGCGTCCCTTTGTTTGTTCTGGACTCAAAGCAGATCATCATAGGTTTATACTTTCATTGCTGCAATGGGAATAGACTTTGCACCACCAAGTCTATATGTGAATCAAAATGTTATAAGAATTATCCGGAACAGCCAATCAAAGTTCAAAGTTAGTTAACAAACACAAATAAAAGAAAAACATACATACTGATAGTCTCTAATTTTTTGTTTAAACCTTCTTCAGGGATCAAAAAAGGAGAAACAAAAGGCACGACGCAGAGACTTTTGTAAACTTAACCATTGAATTCTAAAAAAGAACCGATTTATGGAACAGCTAGTCAAATTACACAGAAAACGTACATAGTAATAACTGATACATCGCACTAGTATATTACGACTCTAGACGTCACCTGGGAAGTAGTGGCACTACAAACTGTTTGTACTTGTTTTCTACTAACAAGTACGAAAACCAAGTAGAAGGAAGTCGGCTAGAGGCATAGTGCTGCTGCAAAACTAGGAGGACATAAGGAAGTAGCTATAGCAAGGAAGTGGAATTAAAAAGAATTATAAGTCAATGTAAATAATCAATTTGTCAATCAAAAAGAGAACAAAGAAAGCAAGAACACATACAATTAAACAAAAAAAAAGTTATATTTAATAAAAACATGTTACCTATTTATGAATAAAATTAAAAAAAAATAATTTGAAATAGGTTTTTTATTGAGTAAATGTACTTGTTAAACAATAAAAAGTTCTATGAGGGAGTAAGAAGTAAAGAATAGCATGTTGGAGGGAAAGCTGTAAGTCGTTATATTAGCAGGTATGTACTCGTAAAACAAGCTTACCGTAAGTGAAGACACTCTATAAAATGAAGGTTGCTCGTACAAGGGTCGTAACTTGACCTGTAGTATTGGGAGCAATAAAGAGAGTGTGCCAGTTTCTTATGACCGACCATCATAAATGACTCGGGCAGCTGGATACGACTCCGGTCTGTTCTACTCGTATAGAGAGCTTTCTGTGAAGCGCAAGCGAATGCTATAGGATCTGATGCTTTGCTCATCCATGGAAGTCAGCTTGTGCTAAATTATTAAACCAAACTGATGATTATAATTTATATGAATACATTAGAATTAATTATTGCAATGGTTACATAAGATAATTAAGATAGAGGTGGTTAGATAATATTATACATTATAGATAATATACTAAATTAATAGCAGCAAAGTGATTACTGTGAGAGTTACCTTGGATAAAAGATTTACAAATCCGTGGTAGTCAGCTGGTACTAAACTTTAGCGTAAAGTGATGATTATAATTCATGAGAATACATTATCATAAATTATTAGGATTGCTATATAGGATAATTATGATGAACGCATTATTAAACATTTTAGATAATATACTAAATTATTAGCAGCAATGTGATTATTATAATAAGACAAAATTAATTAAGCATTAATTATAAGTGTGTCTTGGATATTTATTAGGATAGAATATTTACTCATCCATGGTACTAAACTATTACCTAAAGGTGATGATTATAATTCATAAGACTACAGTAGAATGTTACTAAAAAATAATAATTTTTAGAATGGCTACTTAGGACAATTATGATTAACGTATTCCTATTATTATAGCCTGATTTTAACATTTATTAGCATCAAAGTGATGATTATAATCAGGCAGAGTACATTAGGAGCATTATTGAAAAGAGCTGTTACGGATATTTAGGATAGACCGATTAATCATCCATGATAATCACTCTTATACTGTATTATTAGCATCAAAGTGATGATTATAATCAGGCAGAGTACATTAGGAGCATTATTGAAAAGAGCTGTTACGGATATTTAGGATAGACCGATTAATCATCCATGATAATCACTCTTATACTGTATTATTAGCATCAAAGTGATGATTATAATCAGGCAGAGTACATTAGGAGCATTATTGAAAAGAGCTGTTACGGATATTTAGGATAGACCGATTAATCATCCATGATAATCACTCTTATACTGTATTATTAGCATCAAAGTGATGATTATAATCAGGCAGAGTACATTAGGAGCATTATTGAAAAGAGCTGTTACGGATATTTAGGATAGACCGATTAATCATCCATGATAATCACTCTTATACTGTATTATTAGCATCAAAGTGATGATTATAATCAGGCAGAGTACATTAGGAGCATTATTGAAAAGAGCTGTTACGGATATTTAGGATAGACCGATTAATCATCCATGATAATCACTCTTATACTGTATTATTAGCATCAAAGTGATGATTATAATCAGGCAGAGTTCATTTGAAGCATTAATTATAAGATACTGCATAATTAGGATGGACCGATTAATCATCCCTGATAATCACTCTTATAATGTATTATTAGCATCAAAGTGATGATTATAATCAGGTAGAGTACATTTAGAGCATTAATTTTAAGATACTGGATAATTAGGATAGACCGATTAATAATCCATGATAATCAATCCTATATTGTATTATTAGTATCAAAGTGATGATTATAATCAGACAGAATACATTTGGAGCATTAATTATAAGATACTGGATAATTAGGATAGACCGGTTAATAATCCATGATAATCAATCCTATACTGTATTATTAGCATCAAAGTGATGATTATAATCAGGCAGAGTACATTTGAAGCATTATTGAAAAGAGCTGTTATGTTGGAGCATTAATTATAAGATACTGGATAATTAGGATAGACCGATTAATTATCCATGATAATCAATCCTATATTGTATTATTAGTATCAAAGTGATGATTATAATCAGACAGAATACATTTGGAGCATTAATTATAAGATACTGGATAATTAGGATTGACCGATTAGTTATCCATGATAATCAATCCTATACTGATTTGTTTATCTCCCCTGTAAAGAAATCTAGGCACATTGATATATAAACTTTGGATCTTACCAGTCCAAAAGGCAAGCTTGTCAACCACTAAGCTACTCTGACTCCACTTATATTAATCAACTGCAAAATATGATTTCAATTTATATTCAGATTGAATAAAAGTAATTGCTTTGCTATTATTCATAACATTACTGTTTGAACACAGATAGATTAATAATTTGTAAACTAACCCCACATGTCTTACCTTGGTTGGCTAAATGCCAAAGGCATCTGGTGATCCAGCGATCCTATTCCCACTCAGCTGATTAAATCAAATAAACAAAAACTAAAACATAGTTCTAATAAATCAAAGCTCATCGTAAGGTATTTCATTACTTCTGTATACTACAGCGCATGCTTGGTCTATACTGTTCTTATATAAACGAAACGCAGTCAGGTCAAAGATATCAGTAGTAATAATATACCTCAACTAAAAGTGGCTTAATAATGCATTCGGTACAAATTGCGTTGAAACATTTATAAATATGCATCATTCATCCAAGAAATATTTAACATGAAAATTTGTTACTGCATTAATTACATTCAATAATAAATCAAATAATAACTGATTTCTATGAAATATACTTTGTCTATATAATAGTTGGTTAATGTTTATAGATTATTTGTCCTGAACTAAAATAAGTTAAATATGTCGCATGAAGTTTATTTCTACTTTTAATAACTGATAGCTGAATTCCAAAATATAAGGAAGCATAAAGTAAGTGTTATCATATAATTGTTTTATCTTTTAACATAAATTCAGATTGAGCAATAAATTAAACAGCAAAATTATATTTCATTCAAAAAAAGTAGTGTAAGTCTGACATAAAGTATTTTTGTCAGTATTTTTGCTAATATTAGTACTTTTGACATCCTATCTTTATATATAAGATCTAAATAACATCAGAGAAGCAAGACTCCGTAACTTGCCTAAGAGTAAATACTTAGAATCAATTAGCAGTTTACTCACGTATAGAAGGAAAAGTATTAAATGATATCATCTAAATCATCGCTATAATAGCAGTCTTAACAGAGGATATAACTTATTAACGAAAACCCATCTGACAGTGCAACATTTGCTAGCAACGTCTTGCGAGAGTGTTTAAATGATGAAACAATACTTTGTTCTGTGTAGTGTTACAAAACAGTAAGAAGAAGGTCAGGCATGTATATATATATATAAAAGATTTCACATAAACACGTGAAATAGCAATCAATGATAAAACCACAATATGAACTGGGAAAAAAAAAGAATAAGACCTTTCAACCGTAACAAGCGGTCTTCGTCAGAGTCAAAAGCGCTCCCCTCTATCTTCTAACCTCTATTACATTCAAGTCTTCTATATCACCCAACCACAATATTATGGGTCTGTCTCTTGTTCTTGCTCCTCCATGGTACCAATTATAGATTTTCTTTACTATCCAACAGTTTTTAATCTTTTCTAGCTACTTAAACTATTTTAAGAGTCCACTATTAATATTGCCAACCTTGATCTTGATGCTTTTGCAGATCTTCCATCGCCTGTATATCCTATATACCGGATTTTTAAAAGATACGGATATTTTACAAATTTTTTGATTGATAGATATATATTTACTAAATGAATAGTACAGTTCAGACAAGATCATAAACAGTAAATGCTCTATATCTACTGTCCCTAAGTGGTACAGGTAAGTCTGATAGCCTTATAGAGACAGCGACTCCATCAAACTAGTTAGCGTCAGCCAATCGCCCACACAACTGCAACTTTATGGTTATGAAACTCAATTACCAATAATATATAAAATAAGTTAAATACAATAATTTTGCTCCTTTCCAGCTGAGCAGAACTCATTCTACACCTTCTGACGACGACGAGGTTGAAATGTCTGTTGTGTGTTGTTCCTACCTGTTATTTCCTTATAATCTTTTGATATATTATATTAACAGACTGTGTGTTATTTGAAAAAAAAATGAGATATTCAGATTATATTATTTAAATATCTAGAATAATGTTAAATCTAAATAATGTTATGATTAGAATATTATATTTAATTATATTAAATTATATTAGTTAAGTAAATGTAAAGAATAATATAATATTTAATTATATTTTATTCAAATAATTTTAATAATTAAATTTTTAAATGTTTTAAATACTTTAGATGAGAGCTGAAAACTCATGGTCTTTTAAAAATTGTATTCGATTAACTTTATTTAAAATATGTTTCTGTGTAACATTATGTAAGCCGTCAAAAGCATAAAAATACTATACTGTTAAAAACTGTCATTTGGTACTTGTTTACGTTTCAACGTTCAGCTTTCAATTTCTATATTAATTCTGTTCCGATTTTGTGAGTGATTGAGGCTCTGTTTGAAAGCTAGTCTCTCTGAAACTGTTTAAATTTTCCTTACTCAAGTATATTTAGTTTAGGGATCTTTAATGAGTACCTGACGCCATACAGACTTGAAATCCTGTTCAAGAAACTTCAAGCTCAGATTATATTTTCACCTCAAGGGTCAAAAAAGAAGGAAAAGTGTGAGCATCGAACCACAGTTATCTACCAGGTTAGAGGTGCGTACGCAAGCCTCTTGTTCACTGTGGGCCCTTATTAAACAATATAAAAATTTTATTTTCTTAATTGTGATGGTAAAGAATATTCTATCTAAAAGCAACCGTAAAATCCTACTTACTTCCTATTTATAAATTTTACTTGATGATGCGCTAAATTTAAAACCGGTTAGATGAATACAACAACGATTCACATTGTATTACGGATTAATATAATATCAAACGATTTCAAGAAAAGAACACGTTGAAAAAACATGTCACTCACATCAATATTTTGAACTCATCGTCATCAGGAGAAGAAGTAGAGGAAGAGGAATTATGCTGGGCTGGCTCAGTTCTTTTTGTGTAATTGTTTCGTATTTTGCCCTAACAGACTGTTTCAGTTTTGAATTATTGCGTGCTTCAACCCAGTTTTTCTATTTCCCGTAATAATATTGCCTCAATAACTTCCTGTGCTTATTTTTTTTTATTATTTCTATCCTTCCAAATTCCTTCTCCTGATGATGAGAAGGTGGAAATACTGAAGTGAGTTGTGTATTGATTCCACGTGTTCTTTTATGGTAATGGTTAATATGTTGTCCTAACGGACTTTGCCATGTTTTAGGTGTGTATAATAATATAACAAGAAATCACCGTTAATAATTTATGTTAGTCTGCCAATTTTTAATTGTTTTAGTTATTATTAAGTTACAGTATATAGAATCCTGATCTAAATGAAATATAATGCATATTCTGAACAACTAAAAAAGATGACACTAGTTAACCAGTATTTTAAACAACAAAAGACATTCGAATTAGTTATTATATTTTTTTGATCACACGTTGTATACTTGCAAAGGAAAATTCATCAGATTTTATTAGTTAAAATTTGTCAGATAATGGTTGGATTAGAGTCTAATCTAGGTAAAAAATGAGAGGATATACGAGTTGGTTATCTTATGCTTTAAAAACTAGTAGATCCTAGCTAGGTACATCGATAACAGAATAACTTAGCATTAGAGAGGTAGACTGGGTATATTGCTCCCAGACGTCATTCCTTCAGATTAGATTTCCTTTAATTTCTAGACTTGTTTGAAGCAAAAGTTTCAAATAGGATTGAACCTAGTCTATCTTGATACATTTCCTTCGTTTCAATACCATACGACTGATTTCAATTTACTGTAGAACCTGGAAGACCTGTTCATTATGTTTGGCTTGAGATAATTCAGAGAATGGAAGGTGAAATTATCCGCTGACGTCTCCGTAGTTGATAATATGCGAGCAGTATAACGGATACTGCTGCTGCTCAGCAATCCCATACTTCTCATTAGTTTGCCTCATTCCAATCCAGATAATATATATTTACAAGTCCTCCAACAAACTGCCCTCTTCCTCAACCAAACTATCTCATCATTAATCTATACGATGTACATTTCACTGGTTTTACAATTGGCAACATTTTCCTGTCACTTTTTCAACTATCTTTCATTGAATTATACCAACTCTTAAAATAGCATCTTAGTTATTTTACTAAAAAAATTACTCGATACATTTTCTTTGTCATAAAATAACAATATATGAAGTTTTTTGAATAACCAAACATTAAAAAAATATATATATCAGAAAATTGTTGGTAGCAGTCCTTCCTGATCGAAAGGACTATATTATTGAAAATGAAAATGTCGACTATAGGAGATATTTTTTATTGTGTATACAAAATAACCTGCGTGTTTTTTAAAAAAATTGAGAAATCAAGAAAACTTGAAGCATAAGCTAATTTAGTGTAATTTTCAATAATATATAGTGAGATATATATATAGAAATATCTTTGAAGGTTAAAGCAGCTTCTGTGCTGATTGGTCAATTAATTCTTCAGGTTTAAATTAAACTTTCATTGCCAAGGTTTCGGCATTTATTTAAACCTTTTTCATGGGCAAAAATATACAATTTTTAAACAGAAAAACTACGTATTACATTATGGATTATTTTACAAAGAAAACAGACTGTGGATTTCAGCAACAACTATCTAGTTTAATGAACACGTGACACATGTCCATTGAAATTTCAACAGAATGTTACGTGTTCATTCAAACAAGACAGTTGTTGTTGAAATTTGCAGACTGTCTTCTTTGTAAAATAATCTCTAATGTAACACTTAATTTTTCTGCGTAAATTTTTATACTTCCGTCTATGAGAATGTTTTTAAATAAAAACTCAAATATTGACAATGAGAGTTTAAATTGAACCTGAAGAACTGACCGAGTTGTGGTAAAATTTTATTTTGTTTCATATACATATACATATAAGTAGTCATGCGGACTATAATATGGCTCACCCGTGACTACCATGGAACCTCAATAATAAATGAGTCACATTTTCTGCCCCTAGAATATCACCAAATGGTGAAATCCTATAAGTGAACCCACTGGAAAACGAATAAAAAGGCTATAACCTTGATTTAAAATATCGCGTATAAATCTTTTATATTAGATAGAAATTGATTACAAGCATGCCTTTTCATGCAGTACGTAAACAATTAGGAGAGGTAATTCAACTGTTATACAGAAATTTTTAATTACGAAAAGAGAAATCAACCATCAAGGAAACAATTGAACCCATTGAGACTAACATTAACTGGCTTGTTTTCAACAAAGCTATATCCTCCATCTTGAGTACTTGCAATGGAGTCAGTTAAGTAAAATAAGTAGAAAGAGAAATTGCCGACTAATATTGCATGAGATCTGCAATAATTCCAACATAGCCATTGCTCTCGCCTGCTTGAAAACGACACTGCTGCCGATGCAGCATCTTCTTGATGAGTGCCATAAACAGACAGTCGAGATCAGTTACACTCTAACACTCTATATTAACATCAATTACACCTTAAATACTTATAGCATTTCATATACTTTCATATTTGTATATTTTACTAGCTGGTCTACCCGGATTTACCCGGGAAACAATTTAATTCCAACTCTAATAATAAATTACATATCACGAAAACAATTTAAATTTTTTATAGTTCCGTTACACTTAACTTTTTTGAAATAAACGAAATTAAATTAATACAGAATTAAAATTATAGATTACGCAAAAAAGATATAATCTAACACTGATTATAAATTGCACACATTGTCTAATACAATTGGTACTTGATAGTTGATAGATTAGATTAAACAAATAATAAAAAGAATATTTTTTGCCGAACTATTGTTGAACATCAAGAAATGTTGATAAAAGTCTAAGCTCATTAAATGTGATATGTCTTATCCGTTAAATATAATGATACGAATTTTAAACTCAGAAATCGTTTCAATTAGGAGCCAGTTAGTTGAAGAGGCTAAGCCATATCACATTACATTTCATTCAATAATTTCAATTTGAAGACTTTACACAATGTTTTAATTTCTATTAAACATTTTCAAATTTGATTTAATTAAAATTATATCAGTAAACAAAATTGTCTCTTAAAAGTTTGAATAACAATATTTTGATGAAATATTATTTGTTTATGAAGAAGCATTGTATCGAAAAGTGTCAATTGAGTTATTATGTTAAGAACTGTATTTATACTCACAAATACATATAGTGATTAAGTTTTATATATGTACATTTTGATTTGAATATTTCTTCATCCATTTTTTATGCTGTTTATATTCCGTTATAAGTTTTACTGATTTAGACATTCAGTATTTGAATTCAGTATTTCCAATTGAACAAAGCATGTGGAAATATTATCATAAAGAATAACCTACCTGCGGCTGCCATTACCAATTAAAGTCAAAATGTAAACAAACAGGTTATACAGTAAACCTTATCTATTATAATATTTTTGGAATATTACCTGAACCACAACTCCGATTTTTAAAAAACATTACATAAACCTTCCCGAGGATATACCTAATAATTTTCTAAATTTTCACGGCGATTGGATGTATGGTTTTTGAATCTATCGAGTACAAACAAACAGACATACATTGATTTTTATATATATAGATCTATTAAATATATTCTTCGCTACTATAATTACTTTGTTTCATACGCAAGTTACTCAGTATTGAGGTGTGCCAAGTTAGCTTAGTGGCAACGTCTTGCCATTGAACTGGTAGGTACGTGGTTCAATACCTACTCTGGCTCTCGATTTAATCGAGTGGGAGATGAATAAATCTGAGCACTTTGACTCTAGGAGAGGACGTTAAGCCATCTGTTCCAAGTCTGTACCATATCAGGTTCTCGGTAACGATCTTTACTTTAACTACACTTTAGTTAGAATCACTCATGTAGAATCAGTGTTCATTGTGTGTTATCAGGAAGGGCCAATGTGTTCGAACTATGTGCGTTCCCTTGTGGGAGACAACCACTGCAACCCAAGTTAACCTAAACCCAACCTAACCTTACTTAAAGCTAACCTTACACGACTTACTCAGTATTGATACTCTTTCAATAAAAATATTACAGTAAAAATTATTTTATAAGGATAATTTTTAATATCCCATATTAAAGATAAGAAATAAATATTAATCCTATCAAAAAAGTTAATAAGAGTGCTGCAGGTACTATTTAAATAATTAATTAATTTATGACTTGTTTATTAATTGTTCGCTCAAGATATGGCATGAATTTCAAACCTAAAGATCTAAAAATAAAATATATATATATACATATAAAATTTGTTTCCAATGTCCAGAACTACATGCTTTCACGTTTTAGTTCTCTTCCAGGAGGGGAAGTGTGGTGTATTTATTATTTGGAAGCCACTTTAGGACTTAGGCCACAATATTACTTCTACACTGGGAGTCTTGGATGAAGAAATATTCAAATAAAAATATACATATATAAAACTTAATTACTGTATGTATTTATGGGTATAAATACAGTTCTTAACATAATAACTCTTAATATTACATAAGGACAAATATATTTAGAATTTAACATTTGGAACTCAACTGACACTTTTCGATACAATGCTTCTTCATAAACAAATAATATTTCATCAAAATTGTTATTCAAACTTTTAAGAGACAATTTTGTTTACTGATATAATTTTAATTAAACATTTAAAAATTTGTGAAGTCTTCAAATTGAAATTATTGAATGAAATGTATTGTGATATGGTTTAGCCTCCTCAACTAACTGGCTCCTAATTAAAACGATTTGTGGGTTTAAAATGCGTGTCATTATATTTAACAGACAAGACATATCACATTTAATGAACTTAGACTTCTTTCAACATTTCTTGATGTATTTTTCGGCAAAAAATATTCTTTTTATTACTTGTTTAATCTAATCTATCAACTTCCAATATTATAAGACAATGTCTGCAATTTATAATCAGTGTTAGATTAGAAATCAAATCTGACATTTCAGTTCAAGTTTATATTCTATAATTAATCATTTTAAACCACTAATACAATAGTTTATTATATATACATTAGAAATTTCATATATCTGTTTAATGCATAAGTTTCAAATAAATTGTTAAAACAAAAACGTAAAATAAATTGTTAAAACGATGGCTTTGAAATTTTGATTTGAACCTCGAAAACTGACCGATACCGGATAAATAAATTTCGTTATATATATATTTACTTGATAAATGGAAAGACAATCCAAACTGGACACAATAACAGTTCAAAATTGAAGATAGCAAGTACACAAAGTAAACAAACTGCATCTGGTCTCTCAGATGCAGTTTACAACGTGCTTGGTCTCCCTTTCTCTTTACTCCTGAAGACGGATTACCCGAAAATTTGAGTCTGTAAGTATGTTTCTTTTACTTTCTGTGCTACCTATCTTCAATTTTGAACTGTTATATATATATATATATATTATATATATATATATATATATATTCAGGTAACTCACCACAAATTAAAGAAGATAGTCGCTCTAAGGCCTTTCGCTTTCACGTCGTCAGAGAGCAAGTGAATACAAGTTGTAAGCAGAATATTTATATCACGTGTTATTGTGACAATTTTCTGTATATATATATATATATATAAATATTAATCAAAATCAAAATAACACTTGATGTAATGGATGGATTAATTTAACACAGTGAAAATAATTTACTTTATTTAAATAATTTAATTTAAGTCAAAATAAAATTTAAAATATATTTTATATTTATATAAAATTATAGACTTTATATATATATATATATATATATATATATATATATAACTTTAAATTACACAAAGCACGACACAGAAAAGAGAATACAAAGAAAACTTACAGAATTCAATATTTCGAACTGTTGTCCGTCATCAGGAGAGTAGACTAGAAGAGAGGACGAAGTGAGAGAGATCTCCCCACGTCGAAGAACGGAGCGCGAATATATCGCGAATATATATATATATATATATATATATATATATAGTAGGTGTGCTCAAACTAAAGTTTATTGGGACTCTGTCAGTTCTTCAGGTTCAAATTAAACTCTCATTGCCAACGTTTCGGTCTTTATTTAAACCTTTTTCATAGGCAGAAGTATGAATTTTGAAACAGAAAAACTAAGTATTACATTACAAATTATTTTACAAAGAAAAATAATATATGGATTCTAACAACAACTATAGTCTGAATGAACACGTGACACTGAACTGAACAGTTTACACAGTTCACAGACACACTCAGACGCACACACACACACACACACACACACACACACACACACACACACACACACACACACACACACACACACACACACACACACACACACACACACACACACACACACACACACACACACACACACACACGCATACACACACACACACCACACACACACACACACACACACTCACACACACTCACTCTCTCACACACACACACGCACACGCACACACACACACACACACACACACTCACGCAAACACCCAAAACATCATAATAGGACTTTGGGGACCTTTTTATTATTGCAATAAAATGATTGCAGTTTAGTCTATAAAGATTTAAGTTATGTATTTTTAGCTTGTTATATATGTATTGTATGATAAAATGTTTGATAATCATTTTGAAAAATCAGATTGTATCGTAGGATTGGTTTTTGAACCGCTCTATAGAAAATGAGATTAGTTAATTTATTTAAACAATTAGTTAATGGTTTGTGAAGAGATGTAAGTCATTATTAAGTTATTATGTCGTTAGGGGGGCTGATTGGCATGTAGAGTGATTATGGCTGTACCTCGAAGCAACTTGAGCAAGCGACGCAAGGATGCTGTAAGAGCTAAGATTATCTGTAAACCATTGTTTTGGCCTCCACAAAGAAGCCCATTCAGTTGGCTTTATTAATTCACTCTTTTGAAGATCTGCTTAAAAACAATACCCTGTTTAGGCCTTTGTTCAATGTTTTTTAATTGGGCCTCTTCTTAAGCATAATCAGCCTCTAGTTGACGATGACGCGAAACAATCCAACCTACTAATGAATCTGGTTGAGTTTTGACGTTAATTTAAAATTGTACCATGAGGCTTTTTTTTTTTGTTTATCAGTCTCAAGCATCTTAATTGGTTTTGAGGTCTGAGTTTTCTTTTCCCTGGATGACTAATGGACCAACCTTAATTTAAATATTATAACCGGAGGATGGTAGAGGTAAAAACGAGTCGTTTTTTTTACAAACTAGCGATCCAAAACCACTCCCCCCCTCCTTCCCTCTCAGAGTCTTCACGTTTTATTTCAACCTTCCCTCCTCCCCCCAGTTATTAGAGCTATCCTGTTTTTAAGAAGATTGAGAACAAAAATGCCTGAGTTATGACTTGAAAATGGAATGGTCCTTTATTGATAAGCTAACCCTCACAGTAAAAAGCAATCCATAGACCTTCATAAGCCTAATGGCACCAGACACAAGGTTTCTAATTTAAATCAACCCCAACACACACATAACTCCTCCACTGTCTCGACACTGTATCATTTCATTCAAACCATTACAAACAACCTAACTCAATAAAATACCTTTTGTTATTTTTCAAATTAACTCTTCCTTTTCCCATTATATTTCAAACCTAACATTTTCTTATAATTATCCTTCAAAATTAACACAAAGTTAATTATCACTTTCTGATTAGTTACAGTTTGATAACATCAGTTGGTCATCATGAAAATTTGTCCCCAATTGCTATAAGTAACTTTTATGGCTTTATTTATTAGGTAAGTTTAAGCTTTTTTTCTATTTAGACCATCTGGGTCAAAACGAATTACAAATATAAACAAAATGATTTCAAAACACATTACGATGTCATATGTCAAGGTTCAAAGCACAATAACAAATGAGGACAAAATACTAAGATCTTTCAACCGTAAGCAGCGGTCTTCCTCAGAGTCAAATCTCTTATTTCACGTATTTCTTGTAAAATTTTATTATCGGTGACATATGTATAAAAAAGTATGAAGTTTTAAGCTATATTATCATGCCTTGTATACTGGAGTTTCACTGATTTCAGACGACTCAAACACCAGTATTTGTGTTACGAATATTTATCAAATTCTTAATTTAATTACTTTTCACATAATTAACATACAGTTATGCAGATTGCTTGGTATGCATACTCTAGTGCAGAGGTGACAAATTCAAATCCTTCTAACAATTATAGTAACTCGAGTTGAAGACTGTCTTGACACCTCAAGGGTAAATTAAGGCCATCCTGCGGGCCACAAGTTTAACACCCTTACTCCAGTGACTAGTGTAACATATATTAACAATATGCTTTATAATTCATACAGTTAAATCAATCATACATTACGCTGTGAATTTATGATGACGCATTTTATGTACGATAGCTGAGTAATTCAGTTTATTCATAAATAATGCTATGTGCTGCTTGCAGTTCTTATCTTTCGGTTAAAAACCTTGCCTTAAGGAATTTCTGAATCTCCTGTACTTGATATCATGACGCTATTAATTGCAAGACCCTGACCTAAGGTACCAGGGTATTTACCGCAGTACCTTGAGTCCTCACCTACTCAACTTTCGGGGTTCGATACTCATTCTGGCTCACGATTTATTCACAATAGAGGCAAAAGTCTGAGTCCATCCTCCCTCAGAAAGGACGTTTTTTGATGTAACAAAGTGAAGAAATACATGCATATTGTTAATACCACTGAGGTTAGTATGATTTATATTAGAAATAGGTAAAACCGTCATACCTCGTAAGATGATCATGGAGTTGGAGCACTTTCGGACGTTGTCCATCTTCGATCGTAACAAACCTACTGGGCTGTTATATAGGGGGTTGGTTATCTGTCAAGTCCACTGCTATCCTGATATTATTATTTTGATTTTTAGTTTTTAGCTATTACCTAGTTTGGGTTTTTTATATTTTTTAACTTCGTCATCCTGCCTGTCCAGTCGTCTTTTTATTTTTATTAGTGATTTACATAAAATTTCGGATTGGTAGTTTATTTGTTCATTTATTAATTTACCCGCATTTTTATGTTTATATATTTCTATCTGTTCAGTTATGTTGAGTCTCTGTCCTTTCTGTCCTGTCTGTAGTAAGTCCATTGTATTTTCTAAGCTGTCAGGTGTATATCTGTGTTCAGTCAAGTGGTTTGCAAAATTTGATTTATTTGTATTATTTAAATAGTCCTTAAGATGTTCTTTAAATCTTATTTTTAGGGTTCTTCCCGTCTGTCCAATATATATTTGGTTACAATCACAACATTTTAATTTATATACCCCGCTTTTTTCATATTTATTAATTACATATTCGGTTTAGCAAGTTAATATTTGACTTATAGAATTATTAGTTTGAAATCCTACCTTTATGTTGTATCCTTCTATTAAGTTTGCTATCTTTTTATTAATATTTCCTAGGTATATTATAGATGCGTATTTATTATTGCTAGGGCTTTCGTATTTGTTATTAATTTTATTTTTTCTGTTTTTTAATATTTTTTCTATTAAGCTTGTATTATAACCGTTATTCGTGACTATTTTTTTTTATAACAGCTCAAAGGTTTGTTGCGATCGAAGATGGACAACGTCCGAAAGCGTTCCAACTCAATGATCATCTTACGATGTATGACGGTTTTACCTATTTCTAATATAAACAGTGAAGACAACTCACTTTGATAATTAATTAAATGTCAATTATTTATCGTTAAAATGTGAAAATCACATACAAAATCAAACACTTTTTCGGGAATATCTTCTGACAGCGTTAGTTGCTCTTATCTTTTTCATTTAATTTACACAGACACTCTAATCTGATGGTTAAATTTACATGTAGAAGGCACTCGGCGATCTAACGCTATTGATTATTTCAAAGCAAGGAAAGAAAAAGAAGTGGACAGGAAGATTAATAACTGTGGAAATATCCCTTTATTTCTTTAAGTGGATTGACAGAAAGCAATATTGTCCTGATTACAAAATGTTATCTATTAGTTAAAAGCTTTCTCTTTTTCTAATCTTAAAAGGGAGAGTCAGATGTGACGAAAATGCTAATTATACAAGTTTGTCCTTTAGGGGAAAATATCACTACAGTTAAAAGGCTAGGAGCACTGCCTTTTTTTCCATGCAAGAATTTTTTTGTAATCGTTAGATATACAAAAATATTCTATTTAATGTAATAATGTATACACAAATATATTGTATTGTTATTTTCAATTAATCATAAAAGATTAAAAATACAAGGCAATTTCATAGGAGGCAACAGTCCTGACCTTGGAATAAAAAAACTAGGTGTCATATGTATTGATTATAAACAATATCTGAAAGTCGTATAACTAAATCACCTTTTGTGATACACAGAAGTGTTGTAATGTAAATTGAATAAGAAAAATAGAAACGAAATAAAAATCTGGCTTGATGTACTCAAAAAACAATTGTACTAGGAGCGAGGTGCAAATTTTAAATGGCAGGGTGTCAGAGTTAATTGCTTTAGGGGATCGAGTTGTCTGTTCTTTAGCTGCTATATATAGAAAACAAACTTCGTAATTGGATAATGAATTTATTGCAGTCCTCTGGCTCTGTTATTTAACATTTCAATTTTATCAAGCTTAAATGAAATAATCAAATAGATATGCAAAAAAAAGCTATAAATTTATACTCTTGATTGAATAGTTTTTGTTGAAAATAGAATAATTACTGTTTTATTGCTGTATATGACCAGCTCAACATATTCAACAGTTTCTTCTATTGAAAATCAATTTGTGATTTGACATGGCCTATAAGGGAATAATAAAACTAAACCTAGGTTACAATGAAATACAGTCGTTGTTAGCACTACAGAGGGCGGGGTAAGTTATGGTAAGAACGGATTTGTTGCTCATGACGATGGAGAGTGTCCGAAATCATAATACATCAGTGAGCTGCCTTATCTGTTTTATAATATACCTTGGAGTAATACGTGTTAGTTTATTAAAAAAAGAAACTGTATATTGTTTTCTATGTTAAAAAATGTAGATTACGCCTTAGTTATGTATACTTGGGTAAATATCATCTCAGAAATCGCCTAGTACTGGAAATGATGACTATATTCGAAGTAGTGTTGATTGACACCATATATTTCAGAAATATTCTTGTGGAATAATAATCTTAAATAAACCTTGCGAGTGGCGAATATTTTTAGTTAAACCTCTGCTTGAATGTAATTTGTTCGTTTTATTCGCTATTTTTTCTTACTTTAGAGCTATTTTTTATCTTTAAACTAAACCCATTAGAATGAATTAATTACTTACATTTTTTGTATGTATTATCAGAAAACTTTCCTGCACCATTTAGTTCGGAAAAACCAGGGTCAAGTTATTACAGTACACAAAAATCGACCAAGAATATGTCGGAAGTAGTTTTTATTGTTCATCAACAACAAATGTCGATGTTACAAACTCTGGACAAAAAAAATTAAGTTCAAGTGAAGTTTAAAATGATTTAAATTAAAATAATGAAGAATAAAGGTAGTAGAGAACTATCAATACATATTTTTAAAAAAAACACGTTGTTTTAAATTGTATTGAACTCCTTGAATGAGTTAATCTTTTCTCCAACGAAATATTGTTTGTATACTAACACATCCAGCTAGGGGGCCAGGACTGTCCAATTTTTACCTGATTGAAACTTGTAAAAATTGCTCCAATGGACTGGTGGTCCGGGATTTAATACCCACTCGATTTATTCACGTAGGAAGTTAATAAATATGAGTACGTTGTGTCTCAGAGAGGACGATAAGACGTCGTTTTCGATCTTGTACGATTTCAGGTACCTATCAAACATCACTATTTCATGTACCTATCAAACATCACTATTTCAGGTACCTTTCAAACATCATTATTTCAGGTACCTATCAAACATCACTATTTCATGTACCTATCAAACATCACTATTTCAGGTACCTATCAAACATCATTATTTCAGGTACCTATCAAACATCACTATTTCAGGTACCTATCAAACATCACTATTCTAAATACACCTGAGCTGGACAAAATGTAGGACTCCAATCACAAAGGGCCAATGTTTGACCTATATGTGTTGCCTTGTCGGCCTACCACTGACACCTAAGCAAACCTAAACACTGGCCCCTTCATATGACACGATGAATATTATTTCTACATTGGAGTCTTAAATAACTCAAGTATATTTAGAGTAGGGATCTTTAACGAGTACCTGTCACACTATAGACACGGGACAGAAAGCTTAACAACCTGTCCGACAGACGACATAATCAGATATACTCACCCTCCGTATGAATAAATCGAGGGCCAGGGTGAGAATTGAACCCCAGACCTACCAGTCCATAGGCGCGCATCTTACCACTGGGCTAACCCAGCTTCCATTATATTTCTATTATATATAATTCGTTAAATTAATAAAAACAACATTGATAAATTTGTAGACTCAGTAAGATAGTTTAAAAACCATAATATGTACAACTTATTTAAAATATAAGTACCAAAATAGCTTTTTATAACATTTTATTCTTAAATGTTCATTTGTGAACAACTTTTATATTAATAAAGCCTTGGAAGTAATGTAGGTTAAAAAATAAACAGAAAAAATGTAGTCCATTCTTATGACGATTAATTTATCTTTTCAATTCGAATATATCGTAAGATTAATTTATGTAGTATGGATTTAAAATTTTTAAATGAGAGCACAGGTTCAACTTTTAAACTATTGCAAACTTATCTAAAAAATAAATAATAAATCCACTCATTTTTTCTAGAATCAAACTTATAAGAAAAAAATATTCCGATGATAGACTAGTTTAAGGATGTACGTGACGAACTCACATACTGATAAAATTATGCTTACAAGTATTAGATGTCAAGAACAGATATGTTTGTTGTAAGCGAAAGATTGGAAAGCTTTCGAAATCGGCCAACGAAGGACTTACTTGTCTAATTTGTTTTAAACGCTCCATCAGATCTGACCATGGCATTTTGCTGACAAAACAGGTTTTTTCCACAAATTGAAAAAAGAAACACGGGGGATAGTAAGATGAAATATATCATTCTTCAAATATCTTTATCTTGAAATCAATATATGCTTCCGACACGCCTAGTATTTATCAATAAATATAAATTATTAATATAAATCAATCACAACAAAATTTAGATATATGAAATCAATAATTAAAATGTTTTCAAATATTTTGTTTTATTTGTAGAATAAAAAAAATATGTTGGTTGAAGGTTCCAAATATGTTGTAATATTTGTAAGCTTCGGATACTCCAAAAAATAAACATGTTTCCCGTACATCCAGTATTTATCATTAAGTACGACTTATTAATATAGTTTTATTAATTATCAATATATTAATACAATTTATATATATATATATACAAAACTAAAGTTTATCGTGACTTGGTCAGTTCTTTAGGTTCAAATTAAACTCTCATTGCCATCGTTTCGGTCTTTATTTAAAACCTTTTTCATAAGCAGAAGTATAAATTTTGAAACAGAAAAACTAAGTATTGCATTACAAATTATTTTACAAAGAAAAATCGTATGTGGATTACTACAACAACTGTAGTCTGAATGTAGACGTGACACTGAACTGAAACGTTGGCAATGAGAGTTTAATTTGAACCTGAAGAACAGACCGAGTCCTTATAAACTTTAGGTTTTGTTTCTTTTCCACGGTCGATACTTTTATCAATATTTATATATATATATATAAAATTGATGTATTAATATAATTATTAACTTATTAATATGTAGTTTTAAATATTTTGTTTTATTTATTAATTAAAAAAAATATTAGGGTTAAAATTGTGTAATCATATTTTTAAACAAGCTGCACGCAGTCCAGATATTGCCAAAAATTAAGCAATGAACTGGAGAAAAAAATTATGATTATTTTTTTTTTGTGGAATGGGAACAACAAAACTCATTAATGATCTGTACATTTATTAACTATATATTTTCAAAATATTCATCGTGATCAATTTTCGTGGACCAAAACTATAATGAAATCAAGAATGGCACTCAATATTGAATATCAAATTGAATTGTTTCATTGATAGCATCGGAATTTTTATAAAGGATAGATTCATAATAATAAAGGATAGATTTCTTGTTTGAAAAGAAAGTATCACGGGTTTAAGACAGGATTTTATAGTGAGTGAGAAAATACCATACTATACAAGAAAATATCGCAGTTTTAAGACATGAGTTGTTTAATGAGTGATCTGTCATACAAAGAAATGTTACAATTTTATACAAGAATTATATAATGAGTATCATATTGTATCATACAAGAAAAATATCACGCTTTTAATAAATGGATTGTATAGTGAGTGATCTATCAAACAAGAAAATATCACCAGTTTACTGAAACACATGATACTAGATTTTCGAGATTGCATGATTTTTAAGCTTTATCGTAGGATAGGTGCAAAAATTTACATAATGATTAAAAGGTTGAAAACAAAATTCACTTACATGTCCACTTTGGATTCCCCACACTGTAATGGATAGTACCAAGGATTCACAAGTTATATTTACCTGAAAAAAATTAAGAAAGTTTAACCATCAGAGTTAATGGTTGATATAAAACATTATTAATTTCAGTATCCTGTTTGATGATTAGAGTTTCAGAGGGAAAATCAATAAAACTGTTTATTTTACAATTCGCTTTCAAGGGAATGGTTACTGTATATTCCTTTTTCTCTGGAATTGAACCAGAGATTTTGACTACCAAAACTCAATTATCACCGTAATTATAGTAATATATTTATTACTAACAATAATTACAGTAATCTTTAATACAAAAATTCAAGAAGGACCAATATGAAAAAAAAAACATAATGAAAAAACCTATGCGCAAATCGCACCCTCTTATTAAAATTGCAAACTAATCATTATTTGATTTACCTTCACCGTCATGGAATTGAAAATTACAGTTTTTGAGAATCTGAGAGCAGTTTATGTAGACAAGTACGAAACTTGTTTTTTTTTTTACACATTTATTAATTAATCGCAGTTATTCAATAATCTTCTATAAACAAATCTACTCGTATATGAAGAAAAATCTGCACAATAACAAGGTCTAATTTTGTCGTCAAATAAGCTAATTTACTACTAAGAAAGGAAATTTTACAAAATGCTAGAATCAGCTAAAAAAAAAAACTAAAAAAGAAATAATTAAATAAAAACGAAAGACTTTAATAAAAAAATATATGAAATAACAGAAACTCACTACTATATTTCAATGGCGTCGCCAGGTATATATATAAATGTACGGCAAAGGGTACATTCATATCAGCCTTTTTAATTGAAAATTAAGTTTTTATGATGAATAAATTTAATGTTTTTTTTTTAATTCATTATTTTTAAACTAGTCAGTACAATAAATATTCGTAAAGTATAATTTTATATTCACATTAAATACACTCACCAACAGCTGTTACTCAATTGTATGTAAATTGGCTTAACCCTTAGAATTCAAAAACCAATAATTTCTAAATACAATATTGCTTCTATAATTAGTAAAACAAATTATTTTCAAGGTATAATTAATTTTTGATAAAAAAAAACACGTCATATTTAACAAAGATCTAGATATATAAAAGGAATACCAAAACAGATGTTCATAATGTTTTCCAATTCAGAATTAATGAAATGCACAATAAAAAATATAAACTCAACAGTCATTATATCAAATAATTATTACTATTATGTCTTATGGCATTGCTGGTAACCTGACTATAAAAAAGTTTACATCCAGTGCTAAAAATGAGTAATACAAGATTTTTCTTGGAATCAAATAGTGTAGCAGTTCATTTTATTACAGCTATAGCTATCTTACTTCATTTCCTATGGAAATGTTCGTTCAGTTAAATTAAAAACATTATAAAACAATACAATTGTAGAAAACATTTTACTGATCACTATTTTTGTATTTGATTAATTTATTTTTATAAAATTTGCATAAAACTACGGACTATATAAACAAACTAGAATTAAGTATGAATGTTAAAATATTTTTCAAGTTTTTTTTTTTATAATTAGTTAACAGTGCATCACTTGTACACAAGATTACTTTCATTTTTTGATGTATTTTAACTTTGAAAAAGTATTTTCTGTGGTTTGTAGCATATTTAAAATATTTTATGGAATTTTCAGAGGTACTTAAACTTCTTATTTAAGCTTCATGTTTATTTCTATGTTACTGTTACAAATAGAACTTTCAAGTTGACATGATTCCTCCTTTTCATTCATGTCAATATTAGTGCTAACACAGTATTAAATGAGGATTTCAGCTTTCCTATATTCTATTAGTAAGTAAATAACACATAATCAGTAATGGTAATATACTGTATATATTCTTTTATTAAGTTTAATGAAATAATACATATATATGATCAAACCACAATAAGAAAATGGGAAAGCAAGACTAAGTTCTTTCAACCGTAACAAGAGGTCTTCGTCAGAGTCAAAAACCCAACTGACTCAGTTGGGTTTTTGACTCTGACGAAGACCGCTTGTTACGGTTGAAAGATCTTAGTCTTGCTTTCCCATTTCCTTATTGTGGTTTGATCATTGATTGTTATTTCACGGGTTTATGTGAAATCTTTATATATATATATATTTGTTTGATAGATTGAAGGTCTAGAAAGGTACAACTCTGACGCTCATTCCTCAAGAGATTATGATGCTTCCCTGATGATTCTATATTGGTATTCCTATATTTACATAACTGAAGTGTGTTTAGAGTAGAGAGCAGCTGACATGGTATAGGCATCAGATCGTCAGCCTAATGACCATCCAATGAATGAACTATTCATATGTTTTCACCTTCTAAATGAAAAAATCAATGCATAGGGTAAGTATCGAACGTGTATCTTCTAGCCCAGAGGGGAGCACGCAATCTACAGAGCTACTCTGGCTCCCTATAGTGTGCCTTACTACAACACAAAAAAATAAAACAAATTCAATAAAAAACCCACTGTAGAAACAAAAATGTTCTTTCAATTATAATTAAAAGGTAGAACAATAAAAACAGCAGAGCAGCTTAGTTTGTTTTCACAGCTGGTCGCGAGTAGAATAAGAAACTATTCACAAATGTTGATGTTCATTTAAAGAAAAAAAACTTTTTCCCTTAATAAGAAATTAGTTAAGCTTTCGAACTAGAGGCGTTCGAGAAGATTTATTCTAAGAGGAAATATATTTGCTAGGATTGGTACTTACAGATATAATTTGTGTTTTATTATAATGAATGAAATGAGATTAGCGATGTTAATCTTATATGAATGAGGTGAAACTGAGGCAGCTGGTATTGTACAGTGCTCAGTTCTCGAGAATGCCCAGGTCGGGTGCCTGAACGAAGGGAAGGATATTCTGCCTAAATAGGCAGAAGTGAGTTTTATCGTCCATCTCCGGTCGACGTTTTAACTTCCTGTGAACGTGATTCCACTCGATGGATCTCCCACGTCGAACACAACCCCCCACTACTTACTTCTTTCTTGTCATTTCAACACAAAACATATTGCATTTTTGTGGCAAGAAAAAAAGAATCCTTCTCTAAAAACAGCATGTTCCTCAATGTAGTTCAACTTTGAATGTTTGCTTCAGAACTATAATTAATTTTTTTGAAATCTTACATAAATGATAGTTTGGATTTAAGAACCCTTTTTAAAAATACCTTTATTCAAATACACCATATAAGATTTTAGTTTGGCAAAATATATCATTTTCGTCATAATTACCATCAGTCAATACTTCAAATCACTGCTAAGGATACTTAACTAAGCTCTGCTTAAATGTTCTCACTGTGCTTTTTTGGTAGAAGTATTATTTTTTGTATAAGTACTCGTCGATGTATTGATATCGAAATATTCCAACGTACATTACTTCAACAATAAACACGCCAATAACTATATCGTTTCTTTCCACACCTGCATACCATTCCTTATTATTTTCATGTGGTGATTTCATTCATAGCTCAATCTGCACCAAGAAGCATAATAAGTTTGCTTTTTTTCTGTATGCTGTACTGTAAAAGGAATCTGTTTCTGAACAAAAAATCCCTATAACTGAATAACTTAAAAAAAATTTTTACACCTCCTAAACACCCAAAATTAATGCAAAGACAATAAGGGGTACGTGGAAAACTCACAAGTTGATTTTTCCACATCTCACCCCTCCATCACCTTTCTAAACAAACTATGCCACTAATTGAGAAGAACAAAATAAATTCTCTGTTAATTTAATTACAGCAAAGAGTCTATATCAAAAAATATTCTATATACCGATTGTATTACTCGCAAAGATTACCATTGCACCAAACACTTACGTTCAAAGCTTTTGTTCTTTTGAATTTCATATTTATTAAGATTTCTTTTTATTATTATATTTCTTTTTTTCGTTGCTATTCTTCTTCAGCATTCTTACTACTTTTTTTCGTTTTTGTTGTGGCCACCTGTACATATTCTCTAAAGCTGTCCAGTTGCTTCGTCTTCTCGCCACTCAACTTCCTTTCCTGACGACGACCATTAAAAGGGTCGAAATATTGCATGTGAGTCATAATTTCTGTTTTTCATTCGTGTTTTTTAAATTTTTTTAAAATATATTTATATGGCAACATTGTCAAGGATTATTGTGTCAAGATTTTTTTTTTTTTTTTTAATCAAGTATTCAGAACCTCGGTTCCCAGGTGTTTTCGTTTTATGTTCGTTTCTTTGGTAGATACGAGTATCAAGTATTAATTGAAGTTGTAACTAAATACATATTGTTTTCATAATCCCCATATTGGTAACCCCGACGTGATGTGAACATGCAAGCTTCTAATTGCGTTACTAGAACAGTACAGAATGCCAGTTTAATTGCTTTTATTTTTATATTTTATTAGCATATATACTGGATCTGAGAGCATCGTATAACACAAACAAATAATATAAATTTAGTAATGATATTACCATAATTATTAGGTTATGAAATTTTTCAACATATTACTTGGCTATTATTTAAGATATACATTGTTTTAATGAAATAATCAACTAAGTAGTGACTGACACAAGGGGAAGATAACAGCTGATTCAGAATGCATTTTGTTATTATATTTGCAACATTACTGGATGGCCTGAATACATTGTCCTTGGTGTGACAAATGAATTATCAGTTTGATCCTCAGATAACAATACCAGCACCTCAATTTCATTCATTGGAAATCTAGCATCACTTAGTATGGATAATTAATCACTCCTGTCATTTTCAATGCGATGTTATTATCATTAATGAAGCAATGCACAAGAGCCTTACTTTAATTTAACTTGAAGATATTTTACGAGCTTTTAATAAGAAATCAAGTGATTTTCTAAGGCTTAGTTTTTATATTTTTAAATATAATCCATATTTTATATATAATTATATTTCTTTAAAAGAAAAAAAAAACTGATGACGTTTGTGTATATCGTAGGCGGCAATCAATGGAAGCAAAGGGAACAATGCATCCGCTATCATCATAGAAGCAGCAATAAAGTATTAAATTATTTTTCTCTAGACAGATATTCCATCATTCTATGGAATTATTAAAATCAGTGTAAACTATGCGATGTTTAATGCTTCCAGCTTTTATTTCCTGAATATGCACTGACGCATCTAGTAGAGGAAAGACGCCACAAAAAAATCCGCGCAGTGGAATCAAAAGGGATATCTGCATCCTTCTGGATGAAATTCTTCAGCATGTTACTTTGATGAAAATCCAAAACATCAATATTTTTATTGCAGCCTTTGAAGATAAGGAAAATCTAATATTATTATTTACCCTTAAATTGGATTCATTGATGAGTTTTGAATTGGTGATTTTGTAAATTGGTGAGTCTCTCATACAACACTCAAATAGCAAAGGGGAAGCAAACTAGCAGTCTGCTTCCACCAAAAAAAGCGATTGTATATCGTTACAAAGGCATCAAATTTAACTGATTTCAGTTTTTTTTTTTTCATGGATAAATCACCAAATAATGTCAAAATAAACTTTAAAATTAATATATATAGTGAAAATATGGATGACAGATATGAAATAGTTTAATAAAAAAATAAAACATACCATGTTTTGCGGAACTACGGCAACTCCATGTCTTCAGCTTATTCCTCATTACCGAGAAAGTCCATTTAACTGTATATATTTTTGAACGATACTATAAATTAAATATTTGTAGTATAGCATAATTCACAATTATACACGAAATTTGCAGGGTCAAGAAAAATGAAGCAGTTTTGAGCTAATTGAAATAGAAACCGCTTTTTTAAAGAATATCAAAAACGATGCATTCTACAATGGTGTTATTGGCAATATCACCCAAAAAAAAAGAAGGATTGAACTAAAATTTAAAAAAAAATGGTTCAGTTTTTATTGTATCGATATATTTGAAAAGAAAATATAGTATCAAATATATCGATTTAAATGAAATTTCTACCTCTATGAAAAAAATATCTACTATCGCTTCTCCAGTCGCAAAAGTCACTGCACGCTTCTGGTGTATACTTTTGAAAATAGTCATAGTATTTCCCTTATTATTTTTATTCAAGTACTTAAAGGAGGGACAAAATGGGTTTTTTTGTAATGAGGACGTAAATTGCAATACTGCTGATTTCTGAACCGATCCTACACTACCGTAATAGTATGCATCCTTAAACAAGTTGAGAAAAAATAATGAAACAGTTGTATTTTTTGGCATGTTATGCAAGAATGAGAAGGCCAGGTTAGCTCAACGCTGAACTGGCTGGTCCCATTTATTGACACGGAAGGTGTCGTCCCTTGGAGAGGACGTTATTCCATCGGTCTCGAGCCTATACGATATCTTGATAAAGATCTCGACTCTAAATACACTTGAGTTTAGGACTCCCAAGGTAGAATCATATTTTTTGTGTGGTATCACAAAGAACCAATCTTCAGCATATGTGTGTTCTTTTGTGGGACTGCCATTGCAATTCAACCTAGCCTTTGCAAGAATCAAGGTTTTAAATTTAATGGTAAGCTAAATGCTAAATAAAAGAAAATAAGTTATTGTCTGTAAGAGATGTAGGATATATCCAGGTGGCCGACTGCTATTAAGTGGTCAGTTTTAGAACTACGAGGCCTTGTACCTAGGGTTTCATATGGATTCGGTCGTCCCCCTGAAGGTAAACTGCCCTATATCCTTAGACCCTATCTCACTGAAAGCAAGAACCAGTTTTCAAGTCCACCTGCCTTGTGATGAACCTTACCCAATGGTGGGGGTCAAGGGTCTGGCACCCTCCTGCCGCCATACAGCCAACCTCTCAAGAATATATTGCCTCTCTCACATCGAATCCGCAGGGTGCCCACTCTCATAGGAATATATGCATGCAAACTGTTAGTACCACAGAAGTTACCAAGCATCCTATTATCATAAAAATCTGTTATGTCACGTTTATCGGTGTTGTAGCCAACGGTATCGTAAGTTGCGTAATTTTAATTAGACTTGAAGATCCACTGCATATGAAAATGGTCAGGCGGCTATAACATAGATTCACGAAGTATGAAGTATGAATTAAGAACTTTTATCATAACATGATAGAAATATATGACTAAATTCTAATCATCTTAACAACGTTAATAAAAACAAATAATGCAAAGAAAGTCAAAAGAAAAATTGAATAGATGTGATATATATCTAAGGGCAAAAAAAGTTCAAAAACTTGTAAGTACATTCTTATAAAAACATAAAATAATTTGTTAAAGGTTAGGTTAATATAAAAACTAAACTCATAGGTAATTGAGTTTAAGAAGACCTGAAATAAAGTAATTTGATGGTGATTTAAGAAGTTTGATCGGGGTTTCTAGCTTAGTCATCAATACGAGAAACTATAAAAGTGAAATATGGAATTGAATTTTTGATTCACGCTTTAAATTTTGATTTACTGGTAAGAAAATTAACTGATGTTTTCTCTCCATCCAGAGTAAATTATATTAATGCTGTTTATATGCATAGAAATAGATTTATAGTGAGGAATGAGAGAGCTCTATAATAGGAGAATTTCTCATTGAATTAGAGAAAACATTTGTTTTCCAGTTTACAAGTTGGATCATTAGACTTGTTAATTTTCAATCAAGAAGTACACATGTCTTTTATTTTCACTTGTAAAATCTTTCCTCTCAGATATTTTTTTTTTTTTTGATGTTTAGAAACATAGAATATTTAAAAATGCTTCAATTGAGGAAAATAGTGACTGTTTGACAAAATTATTATCTTTTCTTTGAATAATGGTTATGAGAGAAGAAATGGTTAAATTGAACCAAGATTTAACTTATTTTAGAAATTGATGGTGTGCTAGGAGCTTGCTCCACCTCTGTGAAGGGTGCGCAATACCCAGTATGTGGTACCACCGAACTCCTCCTTTCTGGACCAATAAAGAAAACTGACTCTGTCTACCACAAGTCAGAATTAAGTGGGGAGTGAGAGAGAAGTAATACACTTTAGAAAGCCTTAGTTCAGCTGACAGTACTTTGTGAAAGCCCTCTGTGCAGGGTTACACACAAAAGAAAGGTGGCTCCTATAGTATTCTAAGAGAGGAACCTGTAGACCATCTCCTAAAAGAAGGAGATACCTACAAAAAAAACTCTGATACTCCAGGTTGAGATTTGAGTGAGGGCCAAGAACCTTTCGTCATGAAAGAAAGTTTATTACTAAACCAAACAAAGGACTAAGCTCAGATAGAACGGAATTGTTGTTATGATCTCGTCTAGTCAGAGGATATCACTTAACCACATGGTATACGAAGTTGTTAGCCAGATCAGGAGCGCTCACCGAGTAAGATGCACTTCGATGGATGGACGTACGTGAGGTGACTGGACGGTGTCCGGGATGACCTGATGAAGATTGGTATTTACTCCTGTAGGAGTAGAACGCAGAACATGCATGAATGGAGTAGTGTTGTTTTGGAGGTAACAGCCCCATTTGGGTTAATAATAACTCTGAGCCAAAAACAACAATATTATCTCTGACAAATTACTACCATAAGTAAAGAACAACCCCAAATTGTGTTGGCTGCTGCTCTTAAATCAAAACGTAAGAATAATTTTACTTTCTATAATATTAAAGTGTTTGTATTTTTTCTATGAAGATGAAATACTATCTGCAGTACGCAATGCATTTTATCTTGCCTCGGCTAAGCAAAAAAATAACACTGAATATAAAATTTGTAAACAGAGATTAAAAATAGGTCATTTAAACAAAAATTGTAGAATTTTAGTGAAATATCTATTATGTAAAAGGAAAAGAAGGAATTTCACAATTACATACAGCAATCTGGTGCTTCCAACCCTAATAAAACTGACCCAAACAGCTTGACTACTGCCTTATAAGTTAATCCTAAAGGAGCTCCGATCACCTATTAACAAACAGAATTATCTACAAATGATTATAGAAGAAAAGGAATGTAGGTGAAAATGTTGATTAATTCAGAGCAGTCATGAAAGTTAGATTGTAAGGAATTTGGTGGACAAATTGAAGTTTTGATGTCAAGGGAAGATTGTTGTAAGGAAGGAATTAATTAAACGTAATAAGTGTCTTTCAAGACACTTGGTGTCAATGAAATTACTTTGTTGCTAGTGGAAGACGATTTATAGGCAAATTTACAAACTAGTCTTAGACAAGTTTTGCCATTTTTTTTTTTCTAACTTAATGATACTTGTTTATATGAATGTTAATGAATATGACCATTTTATTAACAAAGTTATCCAATAACGCAATAGGAAAACTACAAGACATGCAGATACTTCCAGATACTGTTTTTAAGGTAGATCTAAGTACTACTCCTTCTTAAAGATTTAAAAAAAGATCAAACTAAAGAGAAGGTTAGATTGATCACTGATATGCTACTGTTTAAATGAATATTTCAAAAAAGCATTCAATCTTATAGATGTTATGAGAATACTAGGTACCAAATTTAACAATTTCAGGTGTTATCGCATTGAGTTGTACTGATATTTTTCCAGATTTTCTAGACTAGATTTTCAGAGAAATTTGTTTAACTGATAATTTTTCACGACCTATAGTTCTATTTAGAGTTCCTTATGTCTTTCTTTAACTGGTCCTTCCTTTTTGTATGTTCCAGAATCTACAGCTCATTTAAAGTAGACAAATAATTTTATTTTATGTAATGAGCAACGTCTTACAGGTATACAGTACATAATGAAGATTAAATCTACATATTATCAAAAAATAGAACGTATAAATGTCGCCTATTTGAACTAAGTTTCCATGTTATTTAATTATACTACTAAATTTCTGTGCGATTTCAGAGTACATGACAAAAAACGAATAAGTTTAACTTTATGATCTCTAAAAACTGTAGTTTGCAAATCAATCATTCAGTTTTTGCGAAATACTTATCTTATGGTCCGTTAAATATATTTGAAAAATTTGATATGAATGCTGTTCAAGCAGTTCATGTGAACTGTTGCTATTGTTAATATTGTAAATATGTTTCTTGAAGGCTCCTACGCATATTAAAATAAAATTATCAATAAAATAAATTAAATTATTATTATTAATTAAAATAAAGCCAAATCAAATATGTAATGTTCCAAAAAAAATAAAAAAACACACCAAATTATACGTAATCAGGTGTGTAAACCTGATATCCCACGATATGTTTAATAATAAAAACATATTATGGCTTAAAATTAAGTAATACCTGAAATACTTAAACTATTTAAACTTAATGAATAAAGTATAAGATCAGACTCTAAAAAAATAAAATTAAGAGGCAATGAATGCAGAAATAGTAACTAAAATTTTGGATAATTGATACAAATAATTGTTTTATTCCTGAATATAAAATACCACGAAAAGACCAATTATGTTAATTATTATTATTATTAATTTTTGATTCGAATTAAACTGTTTGCCAGATTAGTGTAGCAAATTTAGAATTTATTTATGTAAATACTTTTACAAATAGTACGTTTTTATTTTAAGTTTTTTTTTTTAATTATAATTTTACTTTGTGTGGCTTTTGTTGCTTTATTAGAACGTAAAGTTTCAAGATATGATCAGGTTTGTAAAGGTTATACAAACAAGATGAGGTAACAGTTCAAAGTTTGACAGAATGAAAATAAAAAGATAAACGAAAAATTTTAAAAAAATTAGTGTGAAAAAGGGAAAGGGATAAGTAAAAAGAGGGCTGAAGTGGGCAAGACAGATTCTACCCCGACCTGCCAGATGCAGCAAAGAACTTAAGTACGTCGCCCTCTGTACTCCCACACAAACCCTTTCCCACGCCACTTGAGACCCTAGGCCCTATTTTTAAATTCTTCACCCATCATTTCACTTTTCCTCTACTTACCTAAATGACGGAAGAACTGGATTAACCGGCTTTAAAAAACTCCCCTTAGCTCAACCTTCACCAGTGTAACCAAAGCAATTACTGCGTCAAATTTTATGGACTCTGCCCCATGTTCCAAAGCTTAAAGTTTTAACCCTCTGAAATAAGTATAAAACAAACAATTTTCTACATAAAAAGTAGAAAGTTTTTTTAGCTATATAGATATACTGTAAAACCCATCATATAGTAACGAATTGATTTAAATAGGAAAAACAAAGTAAGAAATATATGTTCTGAACAAATAATCTCAATATTTTCGAGGTCTCCCATTCTATATTACATTTTTTTAGTCATTCATTATATATAATTTTTTTTGTATAAACTATATTACTGTATATATATTTTGGCGGTATGAAAAATATGAATGTATTTCTAAATAATATAGTAAAAGTTAGAACATTTCAATAAAACTGTTGTAATATTTTTATATAACAAGGTTGTTTATAGCAACTTTCATAAGAGCAGCAATTACTTTAAAAAATTGCACTGTTTCTCGATTGATTTTGAATCTTGTCCACATTCAGGAGTAAAAAAGCACAGTTTTTAAAGCACTGCTTCTATAAAATAAGCAGAAACTGTACAGAGCTACAAATTTTGTATAACCGTAAAAACATCCAGTCTTACTTTATAGTAAACTGTATTTCGTCAGATACAAAGATTTGATATGTAACTATTATGACAGAAAGATTTCCTAAATTATCTATGTTTCGCTCTGTAAGAAGAACAGGATCAAATAATGGCTAAGAATGAAAGAGATTTTAAAAGAGCAATTCTTAAATCCACTTTAAAAATTACTTACGAATTCTGTCATACTTTTACTAAGAATAATATTATAATTTTATAAATGCTACAAAAGTGAATATTTTAATAAAAAACTTAGAATTAATAAGAATGCCTAAGTTTAAGAAAAATGAGAAGACAGGATTCAATATGTCTTAAAGAGTAATTTTACATTGATTAAATACTTACTTAGTTAATACTAGTAAGGAATAAATAAATATGTAATTCTTGTAATAATTTAATGTTCTTTACATTTTCACTACCTCACATTTTGTATTAACTAAATATTGTTTATTTAAAAAAAAAATATAACAATATAATTTAGGGAAAATATACTCTTTACTCATCACGATAAAAAAAAACTGTTATCTTAGGATTTGCAATTTATCTTTTTAACTTTGTCAGCTTGTGAATTAACATACGAGCGGTCTACTTGATTACCAGATGAAGAAGTAACGGAGAAGGGTTAAGGTTCTGTTGTTCTGGTACATGTACTAACGGTGTGGGACAGAACGAGAGGCAAAAAGTGACGACTCTTCCTGTACGAAAGGAAAGGGGTGTCGGCCAGCTGGGCTCCCATATCTCTGCATCTGTTTGATAAAAATAATTCTCCACCTTGATGGTGCCGGTGGCTCATTTCGACTAAACGTGTCGCTCACCTTCCCATCTGGTCCACGCCTATATCCGTCTCCCTAGACTTCTGCTCTATAAAAAAAAATATATATAATTCTCCTTTGCTATTGGACAGCCTACCTGCTGAGTGGGAAATTACAATGCCTTATGTTGCTTTAGTGTCATATAAACATCTTTTAGTTTTACCATAATCCTCCATTTACCAATGCTTTCGTGTAATATCTTTTTTATTTCCACATGTTTCCGTAATTTAACTTCAACTTAAAATCAGTGGAAAGTTGCAAATCTATTCACCGTAACAGTAATTGGCGTACCACAACACGCATACACCACAAGGCGCCTCTTACAACCCGAAGTTTGTTCATTTTCTATTTCTTCTTAAAAATTAAACAATTTACATTTAATCGTTCAAAGGTAACATCAATATCCTACTAAAAAAAAAAAGAATTCACATGTTTGTTGTGAAACTTTATATATATATATATATATATATACAATTAAAAGAAACGGTCCAGCGGACTTTTTTAAATAAAATAAATTCAAAACAAAGGAAACACACAGAAAGACACAGACATAACTCACATCGATATTTCGACCATCGTCGTCATCAGGAGGTGTGAAGAGCGAAGAGTCCCGCAGGAAGGCAGGGCGGTGACTCAGACTCAGAGTCTGAGTCTGCGGGACTCTTCGCTCTTCACACCTCCTGATGACGACGATGGTCGAAATATCGATGTGAGTTATGTCTGTGTCTTTCTGTGTGTTTCCTTTGTTTTGAATTTATTTTATTTATATATATCCTCCATATCTTCTATAAATATATAATAACCTCCAGGACAATGTGGAGCCCTAGCAACTGCTCGATATTTATTCATATGTAGAGAAGTTTATACAAATGGAAAAAACAAGGGATACACAACAGACTTCCCAGCCCTGAGGAGGACATAAATATATGTCCAAACGTTGGCGAAGAAAAGTTTTTTAATATCCAGACCAAAACCCTCAAAAAACTTCAAAACCTGTAAATATAGAGTGGTCAAGAAACAAACAGCACGATGTATATAAACATTGATAAAAGTATCGACCGTGGATAGAATCAACACTGAAGTTTATCGGGACTCGGTCAGTTCTTCAGGTTCAAATTAAACTCTCAATTCCAAAGTTTCGGTTTTATTTAAAACCTTTTTTCATAGGCCTACAAAACAGAGAAAATATAAGAAAAAATTCAATCATTCAAAAATCAAACATACATAAAAAAGAGCAATTACTTACAATTAAGAAATTACAATAGAAATTTTGACAACAGGTTAGTGAGAGAACTTACAGAAGTATAAATTTTGAAACAGAAAAACTAAGTATTACATTACAATTTTTTTACAAAGAAAAATAGTCTGTAAATTTCAACAATTGTCTAGTTTGAATGAACACGTAACATTGAACTAAATTAGACAAGCAAGGTAGCCAAATTTGACCAGACAACTATGAGTAAAAAGTCACGACAAAAAATTTTCATCCATCAACAATGTTTAACTTAACACACCCGAATAAATAGTACTCGTATATAGATTTGAAATGTCACTTCTATAATTAACGATGACTGGTCCTTTCTAACATTCCTTGATATAAAAATTATAAGAGGGGAAAATTGTAATATTTTAACCAATTTGTACACAAAACCTACCAGTGCTGGAAGAATACTAAATTATTATTATTCCCATTTTATGAACCAGAAATTAAATTGCGTTAATAAATCACTTAAAGATTTACTTGTTAAATCTATTTGTTTTTCAATTGATAAATATACTATACAATAAAAATACTATTGTATCAATTGAAGAATAAATTGATTAAACAAGTAAATCTTTAGGAGAATTGTGGACGTCTGAGATAAGAAAGCTGTCTCGAAAAATTGTAAGAAGAGAAATAGGCAAAAAGTTTAATTGTGTATGTATAAACAAAGGTCTGCTACCTAATTATATATATATATATATATATATATATATATATAATTATATAACTCCCTGTTAGCAGGAGGTTAGTTCGTAGGCTCGAATCTCTCAGTCTTAAGATCGTGAATGCCGAGAATGCGGTAAATTTTAATGATACTTGTTTAAAAGAGGATCTGCTGCCTATTTATACCAATATATATATATATATATATATATTATTAGTTGCGTTATTGACCGATAGGAATAGAGTTTTTGCAGGTCAATTTGGTTCGATGTATATGGCTGTTGAAAGGTCCCAGTTACTCGCTACCCTGCAAAGCCTCCGTTCTTCTGCAATTGAGTGTAGAGGTTGCTAGGTCACTCTTTAAAATAGCAATATTGGTGGAAAACCTGATCTTGCACTTACAGTTGATTTTTACTCCTGAGTATCATTTTACATCCCTATTATGAAATATTATTATATATATATATATATATTTTATATATATATATGTAACATATAAAAAGATTTCACATAAACACGTGAAATAACAATCAATGATGAAAGCACAATTAGAAAATGGGAAAACAAGACTAAGACGGTCTTCGTCAGAGTTAAAAACCCAACAGTTTGGTTTTTGACTCTGACGAAGACTGCTTGTTACGGTTGAAAGATCTTAGTCTTGTTTTCCAGATTTTCTAATTGTGGTTTGATCATTGATATTTAACATATCTCATTTTTTTTTAAAACGATCCAAAATGGATTGAAGAAGAACTTGTTTACATGAGTTATTAAAAAAAGAAAAAAAAAGAAAACACATTTACAGTACTTAATTTTCAGTTTCAACCTCCTTTAGGAGAACAAAAAGAGAGATGAAGCTCACGACGCCGCGATGGTTTGAAAACCGCAATATTCCTTCATTAAAATTAATTTAAGCACCAAAAAACCGTTTTATTAATTATGAATATTCATTAAAACTAAACATTAATGATAAAATAAAATTTAAATAAATCTTGTTAAAAGTCTCGTTAATTGATTAAGTTGCTAAGTAAAAACTATTTTTGATTAACGTTCACCCTTATTCGTGAAATTATTTACAGTTCTTTATTTTTCACGACTTGCAGTAATTGCTTTCACGACTTAATCTACCATGATAGGGATTAAATACATGCATATATAGACCTATTTGAAGATGCATTACGTACGAAACCGGTCGATCTTCAGGAACAACAATTAATGAGGTTTGACGGATTTTTTACAGAGTTATTTACTTATATATATATATATATAATAATAATGAAAATAACGCTGGATGTAATAGATGGATTAATTTATCACAATGAAACTAATTTTGTAAACAATGATCTAAGGTCAACACATTGTCAGAAGAGCAAGTGAACTAAAAAATAAAAATACTGGTTAACCTGGTTGATTGAAGTTTCTAGAATTGTTGGTAACCCTGAATGTGTTTAATGATGAAGAATTCTTGATCTGTTTAATTATTCAATTTATATATGTATATATATATATATAAATAGTATACTTTAAAAGCATACCACCTTTTAAACACATTTTGTTAATTTCCTTGTTATAACTAAGTATGTCTCCTACATACCTTCTTTAATTGTCTTATAAGAGTCTCCCATTTCATTCGTAACATATGCTACTAATATGTAATAAATGTTACCAAAGAAACGGAAGACTCTAATAAGACATTTAGAGAAAGTATGTAGGGGACAAACAAAGTTAGAAATAAGCAAGGCATTTAACGATATATATATAATACACAATAAACACGTAAAATAGCAATCAATGTTCAAACCACTATAAAGAATGAGAAAAGAGATTAAAACCTTTCAACAGTAACAAGCAGACTTAGACAGAGTCCAATCGTGAAAAATCTTAGTTTTTTTCTCATTTCTTCTTCTGGTTTGAACTTTGACTTTTATATATTAGTCACTTATTTGATAAAAATACGATCTGAAACGGATCAAATAAAGTTCATAAAACTAATTTTTTGTTTGAACCGTCTTCAGGAGAAATAAGAAATAAAACCAGGCGCATTGGAACAGAGAACACAGACGGTCTTTGTAGCACTACACTTAGTTTCCCCCTCTTATCATTCGTGAAGACGGTTCAAATCAAAAATTAGGGACTGTAAGCGTGTGTTTTTAATTTCTCTATGTTTCTTGATCTACATTGTAGTATATATATTTTTTTCTTCGCCCAAAGTAATACCCCTACTTTGAGGGAGTTTACTGCAATATTTGTACATGCTCCATTATATATATACATATATATATAACATATATTGTTGAATAACGCCCCATATTTGGCTTGTATCTATTTCTTACACAATTTCTCCAGTTTCCGGAATTCCTTCCTCGTCTCTTCATTAAAACTATAAAGCTTATCACCAATATTGCTAGTCGACATGTTTCGAATGTACCATATTCATCATCAGGACAATAATGAGAATAATAGTAGGATTGATAGTTTATATATATAAAGGTGGATTACTATTGGAATGTTCACAGGACATCACCCTGGGTCACGGGGCATTATGGGGGATTAAGGCAGGGTGGTTGGACTCACTTACTACCTGGCTAATCTGGTTTGGCCTGTTAGAAAATAATTTTAAAATTCGACAAGAATTATTAAGTTGGATATTTATGGCTGGCGTAAATATACAATTGAAGACTATTATATTTTACAAATATATAACAATATATCATATATATATACAAATAATATATATTTATATATATATATATATATATATTATAATATAAATTATAATATATATATATATATATATATATTTCTTTAGAGAGGTAACATGTAATTGTGATCGATGCTAAATTGTAAAAAAGCATATAAGAGAGAAGAAATCACCAATTGGTAGTAATCAATATAAATGGTTCTGATCATTTGTATTTAGTCTTGTCAGTGCTTAGTAGATCTCGGAGTCAACAGATTTTTAGTCTTTTAATCGTGTTCGTAGAAATCTGTCGGATGATATTTAGCTGCATGTAAGGATTTAGATTGGCGAGTAAAGATTCATGAAAAACGAAGTATCCGGATCGGATTTCTTGGCGAATAAAAGGAGTTTTACTTCTAAAAGTAGGTTTAAAATAATCCCTTCTATACTATACTTTTAAATAATTTAACGTTTTATGATTAAAACTGTATAAAGTACTTTACACACCATGTTTATTTAGCAAGTGCTGTTACATTAAGAAATGAACTTTTATTTTTGTTAAAATTTTGACTTGAATCAGTGTTTGTAATGGAAATAAAAGTTTAAAATTCTACTAAGAGAGCTGAAGGAGTTTTGTATTGAATAGTGGTTTTTGCTTAATGAGGTACTATATAGGAGCTGCAGTTTAAAACTCAATAAAAGTTAGCCATACGGTGAATAAATGACATAAAGATTTAATACGGATGTTGGATGCATAAAATAATAAATATGACATCGCATGGCTGTAACGAAAACGGTTCTGCAACTGTAAGTAGAATTAGAATTGCATTTCTTTAAACATATTTAGAGAATTATGATATTTGTTTAAGCGAAATATTGGCGTGCTGAATTAATCGTTACCAGTTAGAAATCGTACACTGTTTGCAATAAATTTTTCCTTAAAGAGGAAGAAAATTTCAGTTTTTACGGTGAGAGGTTGATTCCCAAGGCATGGTCGTGATTTCCTTTCTTCTGATCCCCAAAGGTCGACTATTAGTCTCATAATTCACCTAAATTAGAAGTAAATCAGAACCGATGACCAAAGATTTTGTACCACCTTGATCGTGACCCAACAACTAAAAAAAAAACTCATTTTCTTCCGTATTTGTCCATTTAATATTAGTTTGCGTGATTTATTATATTAACTAAATGCCACAGTATCCACGATATCTCTTTACTTAGAAATATATAAATCTCCTAAGTAACTGGTTTTTAAACAGTAACTGGATTTACTTCACGTGTTTAGCATCAAATTCAACAGTGCTTTCTCCAATGAAATTACTGCAATCATGAAATAATACCTTGTGGTCTATTATGTATTGGCTTTATACATACATTTTTTATGGCTTTACAATAACAAAAAATGATTAGTATTCCATGGTAGGGACAGTATATGATGTATTTTTAAACCAGACGAACGAACGCGATTTCATTGTGATCTACAAAACAGAAACAAAAATAATAGAGGAACTTCTAGTACTTGCATACTGTTAGTACGACAGAGGTTAGTTAGTAAATATGATATTATCATAGAAATCCTCCAAACCTCGTGAGCCATAATCAGTGCGAATACTTGACGAGCATTACGTATGTAATTGGTCGAGACGTCTTCAGCAAAGATTCACAAGCTACGATAGATATGTATAACAAGACGATGTAATCTTTAGAAGTTGGTGGACACTATATTATTAATTAAATTCATTACACCTTGATGTCAAAATCAATACTGAAACTACTTGAAGGTTCACCTCGAGTGAAACAAATCGGGAAACTACAGCAACCATGCGCAAGGAATAACGGATATGAACAATATTATGATGTCAAATATGAATGTTCTTAAATTGATATTTTATTATTCTCTTTTGTTTTAACACTTTTAAAAGATATTACACAATTCCCTTGCTTTATGTTAAAAAGATTAAAATACTTGGAAATATATTGTAATATAAGTATTAACTGTTTCCTGTTTCTCTAAATACACTTGAGTCAACCATAATTTGGGACTATCAATATAGAATGCTCATTTGATGATATAACAAGAAGCTTATTTTTGTCTTCTTGTGAACTTCAAATTAAATTTAATCTCTATTTATTATCCACTATGCCGATATGATGAGAAAACAATCTTTGTTACTAGATAATGAAATAGTAACTATGATAAATAAATAATATTAAAAGTATTTAGTGAATGATATTAATAATAATAATAATAATAATAATGAATAATTTGGATGCCAGAGTGAGGATTGAACCCCGGACCTACCATTCCAGAGGTAAGCACATTGCCACTGTAATATAAGTTCCCGTTCCTACCCTAGTCCATCTGTAATGGATATACAGTAATATACGTCTCTGATGAAGGGTTATTATGCTTTAATGCAAAAAGCTCCGATAAACGAATACAAAAACCAGGCGGGACTGCAATGAACTTCGTGAACGATACAATACAAATTAATAAGACTTTCGTATCGTTTGTCTCACCACTCCTTTAATGTTCCACTCTTGACTGGCAGATCAGGGACTCAACCCCTTCCGGCCCTCCATGTAGTCATTATTATTAACATCATTTACTAAATGCTTCCAATATTAATTAGACAGTTACTAGATTTCTTTGTCTTGAAACAATGATTCTATCTTCATCATAATTGGCAAAATGGAGAAAGCTACAATTAATTTTTCCAATGATTTATTATTGTGCTTGCATGTAAGATAGTTGAGTTTTGACGAACCCTGTTATTTGTTTTTATTTGAAAGGAGTTTTTGTTACAGAATAAACTTTGTGATACATACATAATGAGATTCAAATTGAAAACTTTTTTATAAAAGGCAGACTTTATTCTGGCAAGCAAGCCTTATTCAAAGAGTTAGTAGATAAATCTGGTTTAATAATGTCACTATCTTTGGATATCTGGATCGATTTCTTAGATAAACTGTTTTCTCAAACTTATTCATCGTTTTTAAAGGTCTGGGAAGAGATTCGACGACGCGATTGTCTCATCCCGCCCTCGGCCTAACCTTCACTTATTATTTTTTTTTCTTCTTTGTCGTGGGAGTAAGTTTGACTTAAAGCAATCCAGAACACTCAACATCACTTTGTGTTTCCAAAACTACTACTTATTATTGTTATGTAGTTCTCAAAAGCCCATTGCGTGTGAAGACTACAAATCTAAACAACTGCAAAAAAAACGATCCCTATCTCTCAACCCAGTTTACTTTTCTTATACTAACAATTAAAGCAACTTTGGTTTAATAATTTACAAGAACATGTTAAACCTTCTAATTTAAAATCAATATATTTCATTGTTTTCTCTTCAAACTGAAAATATAAAAATTTTATAAATTATTGTTTGAAATTGTACAAATAGATTTCACTGTGCCCTGGACATAATAAAAGTTCGATGCCTTAAAATTTAGTGGTCATCACAAGCCCATAGCAGTGAAAAGTTTTCGATTAATATGAGCTAATTCAGAAGATACGTGACTTACTTAAACTTCTTGATATTTAGTTGTCATTTTGGTAGTCAGGTTAGCACAGTGGCAACGTGCTTCCCTTTGGACTGGTAGATCAAAGGTTCAAAACCCACTCTGGCCCTAGATATACGCATGCAGGAGGTGAATAAATCACCTCTATGAGAGAACGATGAGTAGTCGGTCCACAGTCTGAATGGTCTCAGGTACTCATTAATAATCCCTACTCTAAATACACTTGAGTTAGGTAATATTCAAAACTCCTAAAGTAGAATATTCATGGTGTCACAAAGAGCCAATGTTAGGTCTGTGTAAGTTCTCTTGTGAGACTGCCACTGCAACCTAACCTTGTTGTTATGTTCAATCCTTAAAATTTCAATCACCAGAAAATATGATATTGACTTGTATTTTTTTTATATATTTTGAACTACTTTTATACAATTAAATAAATTTCTAAAATAAATAACAGAGCATTCTTAGTTTTGCCATTTTATCCCTGTAGTTCATTTCGTGGAATAGGTTACCCTGTGGAAGCGTTATTTACAGTCCTTTATTATCATATACATACAAAGAAAATTATATATTTTAATTTATTAGGTCTATTTTTATATTAGATAATTGTTAAACTTTAAACAAGAAGATTCTTCTGATTCTGTTTTTATCAAAGCATCTGTTAGTAAGAGAAATGTTATACTTTAAACAAGAAGATTCTTATAATGCTATTTTTGTTAAATCATTGTTAGTATAAGAACTTTGGTTAAATAACAGAATAATCTTTAAAGTTTAACTAGGTTAAATTTTAAGTATGATTCACGACTTTTGGTCATATTATTTACTACTTGCAATCATAATGTTATAAAATACACTTACACTAACAATAAAAAGTTTTATCAAATACCATTAGTTTCGTATTGTGGTATAATATGCCACAATACGCTATTTAAGAACTAACGAGGTCAAAAGTGTCAGGCTATTATTTAATATTACTATGGTGCAGAATTATATATATAATATTTGGAAAACAAGTGGGGTCTGCAATAAAATAACACTGTACCTGGAAAATAAACTGTATGTTTTACAATCCATGTATGCCTCATAGCCATGCTTTTCAATTAGAGTGAAGCCATTAGTATATGGATAACCCACCATACTGTTATGGTTAGCAAGGATGATTGACTGTTCTTAGAATAATATATAAAGACTATGGTATTAATGTCTAAACCACAATAAGAAATGAGAAAAAAGACTAAGATCTTTCAACCGTAACAAGCGGTCTTCATGAGAAACAAATCCAGACTAAATCTGCAGTCAAAATAGATTTTGGTGTTTTTTCTCATTTCTTATTGTGGTTTTATCGTTGACTGTTATTTCAAACGTTTATTGTGAAATCTTGTTATAGACTATGTTTCTTTTCCTTCAAAGTAGTATTCCTTACTTGGAGGGAGTTTATTGCAATATTTTCAGATGAGCCATTTTTTATACTGCATGTATATAATATTGTTATACTATGTTATATGACATATGGGATTTAAAAATTTGTTAACAGTTCAGTTTTCTTTGGTGACCAGTTTAATCCTTGTAAAATTGTAGTTTTCCGAAGATGGTGTCTTTTACTACTGAGGAGAGCACAATGGAAGAGAAGGTGATCCGGGGTTTGGACACTGAGATTATCACAGCTGCATAAAGCTGAGTCATCCATTTTAAAGTGATTGAAGTAACTTTTAAATTTACCATATCCGGTTAGAAACATAGTTAATCGGTAGTTGTTTAAATGAAGATGTTAATTAATAATCTGCTGGGTACTGTAGGAACATATTGCTTGGTGTGAGATGCTTTTGGAGTTACAGACTATGGTATATATAGTGTGTAGAATGTGGCGATATACTGGAATGACAAGGCGAACACGAGGTGCACTGCTGCCAGCCCACTGAGATTAAACCAAGCAGGAAGTTGTGTTGAATTGAGTAGAATATTGGAAGGTCATTGACCCTGAGTGAAGAGGAGTCATCTGTTTGGTGGAGCCTGAGACGGTTCTGGCTGAACACTAGGCTTCCTTGTTTTAGAAAAACATCCTAAAGTGGCTGTATCTCGTTACTAGAGATAATAACGATAACTCCACCGAGGCTTGTTCAGCATCATCCAACACAAGCCCTCCACGACCCTGTCCACTTCTTTCTCGCTCCAGCTTGTTTCCTTTTAATATTCCACTCAAACTTTCAGTCCCTCTTATCACACAACCTTTTACTGACTATATCAATTTTAACACACGTCATAGATTCATAAACATATACCATATTATATTAAATTATCTATAATGCGCTTACTCCCTTTACTCATTACGTTGGATTTAATAGAAATATTTGTTTACACCTTAACCCCTCTCTGAGAGAGGTAACATTGTTTATGAAGTTTTTCTTATCTGTCTGTGCAACATAATAAAAACAATTTTTTCTTTACAATATCAAGAAATTGTGAAATGACAGTCGCTTCAATATGTTTATCACATTGTGATCTAATAACTGCTACAATGTGTTTATCGCGTTGTGATGCGCTAACTCCTGTCATGTATCTACAGCATTGTTATCTGCTAACAAGCGCAATATATTTGTAAACTACTAACTGCTACAATGAGTTTATAGCATCGCTTACTGCACTGCGCTAGAATGTTTTATTACATTGTGATCTCCTATTAGCTACAATGAGTTTATCGCATTGTTTATTGCAATACGCTAGAATGTTTTATTACATTGTGATCTGTTAACAGCTACAATGTATTTCACTTATGGCATACTAACTAATAGATATATTTGTCATATTGTGATCGAAAACGGCAACAATATTTTTATCACATTGTGATCTACTAACGTCAACATATTGTATAACTATTACAATATGTTTATCACGATGTGATCCACAGTGTTTTTATCAAATTATGATCTACTAAGTGCTAAATGGTTCCATTTAATTTTATATACTACTACGATATACTCATAACATTGTAATCTGCTATCTTTTACAATACCTTTATGGCATTTCGTTCTACTAACTATTGCAATGTGTCATCACATTTCAATCTACAATCTACTACAATGTGTTTATTTACTTGCGATCTGTTAACACTGCTTTTATTTCAGTTCAAAATACTATTACAATATATTCATCACATTGTGATATACTGTCTCTTAAATGTTTTCATAACATCTTGATCTCCCACCTGACAAAATGTGTTTATTTGTCAATCATTAAATATAAAATGGAAGTAAATTGTAACATGAATTGCAAATAACATACTATGAGTATAATAAATTATAAAATATAAGAGATTATAAAACTAATAGCTATGCGAATGTGAGACATTTCGAACCAGAAGCGTGACCAAAAAAAAAAGAGCACAGATATTGCAAACAATTACACTCTTTGACTCTCAATGTTCGAACCATATGCACAAAAATTTAGTTACAATATGATTTAGTCACAACCATAAAAATTGTGAAGATTAGATAATAATGATTAAAACTTCACTTCAAGAAGTATATATTTAGAATCCATTACGAAACGTATCATGAACCTTCATGATGGTGTTAATTATATATTTCAATATAATTTTATATATTATCAAATGTAGCAGTTACACTGAAAGTTTGTTTGCTTTATATGTATCGAGAGTCTTCAGGGAAATTTGGTTTTTAATTAAAAGTTATAAGAAATTATTTCATTTCGAAAGTGTGGCAACAATGTGGCAACGACGAATGAGTTAGACATATAGTTAAGGTTGCGTGGCTGTCCCACAAGAGAACACACATGGGCCAAACATTAGCCCTTTGTGATATTACACATTGAACATTCCACATTTCGAATCCTAAATTTTGCCTAACTCAAGTGTATTTAGAGCAGGATCTTTATTAGGTAACAGACATGGTGGAAGCTTGGGACCAATGGCTTAACATCCTGTCCGAGAGAAAATGAACTTAGATTTATTCACATCTCACGCGAATAAATCTAGGACAAGAGTGCATATTGAACCCCGGACCTATTAGTTCAGAGGTGAGTACGTTTGCTTTGGACTAAACTGGTTCCTTGCTATTCATATATATTAAAAATTATATTCAAAATGATTTACTAACAAGAATTTGAATAGAAAAAAATTATAGAGTACTACATAAAAACATATTTGGATAATAATTACAAGGGCTGATTATAATTCATTAGTAATTGTTTTTTTACTCATTTTTATATAAACCTTTGAATCACAGATGTTTTTTGTAGAGCTGAAACTAAAATAACATTATATCAGTTAATAAAAGAGGAAATCGTTACGTTTCTTTACAAACCTAGGTGAGAAAAAGAATTCCCTCTGTTTGGAGAAACAGCGTTAATAGCAGTTATTTTAAGAGCACAATAGCATTATTTTCAGTTCGCGGTTCAAGAGTCCCTCATGATGGATTGATTTTGTACTAAGAAAGCTTCGACAGTTCTTAATTCAATCTCGAGGATTGATGAAATTCCGCAAAAGGGGAAGTAGATTTTCTTTCTGTTCTTTTTTTTTACCAATGTGAAAAAGTTAATGACTATTTTTAAAAGGGCAGGGGGTGAAGGTCGGAAGAAAGACAGGTTTGTAGGAAGTAAAACCCCTTCATGTGAAAAACAGAAAGGTGTTTTTGTAAATTGAATCCGGTAAAGCAGAAAAGAAAAATGATGTTTTGAGTCGTTTATAGTGTAAAGAACGGTGACGCGCTGCATGGAAAAGGGGTAACCTTAACTTCATTCATCATCCCAACAAAAGGAGATTTTTTTTTTTTAAAGAAGGGGAGGGGGAGGCTGAAATCATTACGCTCTGAGCCGCAGGGGTTGATTTTTTCCGGGTAAAAAGAGGAGATTGGTTTTCCATCCCTGTCAGACAAGCAAGTGGGCGCAGTTCACACGCGTTCTGACTGCCTCTTTTTCTGCAAGCTGCTGGAGAGGCAGGTAAGGGGAGAAGTTCTGGACACTTGCCACACGCTTGGGCTGCAAAACACACCCTCCTAATTCCCTTCATAACTCACTCCACCGTCCAACTTCTACAGTATCTTTGTATACTCATTATATTATATAACAAGATTTCACAATCAACACCTGAAGAAAAAATCAAATCAAAATCAATCATTATGGTTGAAAGATCTTAATCTTTTTTACCATTTCTTACTGGGATTTGGACGTTAATTATATTATATATATAGACAAGTTTATCAAATAATAATCAAATATGTACTTTTATTAATAAGTTGAAACTGTTTTTGTGAAATATTTTATTACTGTATTATGTATTCACTAAAAATTGGAACGACCAAAACTGGACAAAAAACGACGATCCAAACTGGACAGAATACGAGTTCCAAATCGAAGAAGAGTAACACACAGAGTAATGACACACTATCTTTGCCCAACGGGTAAACTGATATTTACACCTTGGTAACCCAAAGGTTTCTTCGCTGTTCCGTCTTCAACGTGCTTGGTCTCCCACTCTCTTTTCTCCTGAAGACGCAGTGCCTGAAAATCCATCTGTGTAAGTGAATTTGTAAGTGTTTTTCTTTACTCTGGTTGTTACTCTTCTTCCATTTTGAATTTGTATTGTATTATATATGTATATGATGATGGGTATTTGCAAAAGTTGGTAGCAGTTCTTCAGTCATAATTTCTCCGATTTCAGCAAGTCTTTTCTCGTCTCTTCATTACAATTCTATAATTTACTACCTATATATATATAAAAACAATTAAAAAGAAGATAGCACACAGTTAGACACAGGAATAACTCACTTCCATATTTCGACCATCGTCATCATCAGGAGGAGAAAAGCCCCGCAGGAAGGCAGAACGGCGACTCAGCCTTTCTGCAGGACTCTTTGCCTCCCGATGACGACAATGGTCGAAATATAGAAGTGAGTTATTCCTGTGTCTATCTGTGTGCTATCTTCTTTTTACTTGGGTTTTTATTTAAAAGTCCGCTTGACCGTTTCTTTTAATTACTATATATATATATATATATATATATATATTATACTATATACCTCTTATTATATATTACATATATATATATTTTTACTACACATATATGTACTTGCCGTTTTTACTATATATGTTACTTGCCGTTGCGTCTACAAGGTGCTTGGTCTCCCGTTCTCTTTTTTCCTGAAAACGGATTACCCGAAAATTTGAGTCTGTACGTGTGCTTCCTTACTCTGTGTGTTACTATTCTTGAATTTTGAACTCGTATATATATATATATCATAGACTTGGCGTTGCGTCTACAACGTGCTTGGTCTCCCTTTCTCTTTTCTTCTGAAGACGGATTACCCAAAAATTTGAGTCTGTAAGTGTGTTTCCTAACTCTGTGTGTTACTATTCTTGAATTTTGATCTCATATATATATATATATATTTTACTTGTTGACTTGTTTTGAATGTACTACATTCATCATGAGGATAATAATGATTATGTTTACGGATATTATTAGAATACTATTAATACTATTAGAATAACCGTTATGGACTGAAATGTGTTTTTTTTTCTAAGTATGTTAATATCTTCATGGAACAAGGACCAATTTAAGAAGACATTGAAGAATTATTTCTATAATAAGAGAACCATTGAGGAGAAAAACAACTAAAGATAGTATTCTATAGAAACTAGTACTCTTAATTACATTAGATTATATATATATAATTAAAAGTCGTTGCCAGTCTTCCGAGCGACTCACATTTGTCTTCCTCATGACAAGACCGTGGAAATATAGTATGAGTTTCTATTTCATTCCTCTGAATTCATTTTGTGAATATAGTATATATGTATATATATAATCAATGATCAAATCGTTTGATCAATCAGTGGTTTCATCATTGATTGTTATTTCACGTGTTTATGTGATATCTTTATATATATATATATATATATATATATAAAAATGATCAAACCACAATAAGAAATGGGACAACAAGACTTATAAACACGTGAAATAACAATCAATGATTAAAACCACAATAAGTCTTGTTTTCCCATTTCTTATTGTGGTTTGATCATTGATTGTTATTTCACGTGTTTATGTGAAAGCTTTATATATATATATATATAATATATATATATATATATATATATATACTATATTCACAATAAACAAGTGAAATAAAAATCAACATCTAAACCACAGTAATAAAATCAGAGAAATGACTAAGATTTAAAAAAAAAGTTGTCTTCATCAGAGATTCAATGATACTGTATGTCATACATTATAATTTGATACTGTAGCAGTATCAGGAAGATGCTGACGAAGGCCTCTTGTTTTCATTAAAGTTCACACAGCCATTTTTCCAATTTCTCACTATGCTTTGGGCGTTGATTTTTATGTCATGTATTTATTGTAAAAACTTATTTCTTATATATAAACGTATAAATTTCTCTGATAATGTGATACTAATTAAATTAATAAATTCTGTAATAATAATAATAATCAAAATAATAATAATATCAATATGATTGCGGATAAGAATTGCAATTGTCAGTTTCAAATATTAACTCTAGAAAATATATTTCTCTGTTATCTGCTCTCTATTAACATACAGCTCTCAAAAAACCTGTTTCGACCATTTTTTCTATCCTACAATTTTTTTTCTATCTTACAATTTTTTTTTATAAATCTAATGAAATAGATGAGCATGAAGTAAAAAAATAAATTGATTGACTCTACTGAGTAAACTAGATTTTTTTTTTTTTGAAAGTTCAGTTGTTTTTTTTTAAATACTTATACCTCAATTTAGTAAATGTAACTTTATGGATTGGAATTTATGTAAATTTTATTTATGTAAATTTATGCATTTGTAAATTTAACAAGTGTTGGGTATTTCTATCAACGTTTTTTCTTTTTGTTTCATATTTTACCATATTTATCTACCCTTCATATTATTTGAATCCAAAATGTTGTACATCGTTTTACTAGAATATACAAGAAAACACACAGCATCAATAGAAAACATTTGTACATTAAAGTTAAATTCAATAAAATAAATATAAAAAAATTAATTAGATTATACATTTATTACTGATAATTGTATAATAATTGAAATATATTTAAAAATTACACAAATTTAATTTCTTTGTAAGATATCAACTTGAAAATTTTTATTAAATATATTTTTTCTATTAAAATTCTTTTCTGTATCTTTATAATTTTTACTTGTATTGAATAGATTTACTTCAGTAATTTCTCTCTCTCTTTCTCTCTCTCTCTCTCTCTCTCTCTCTCTTTCTATATTATTATATATATATATTATATATATATATATATATGATGTAATTTTTTTGAGGTTTGAGGTCCAATGATTTAAACTAGTCCTTTTTCCGACGTTTCGATATATATTTATGTCATCTTCAGGGCTACAACATGATTGTTTTACAATTAGCACTACTATTACTACTATTTGGTAATTTATTACATTTTAATATGTACAGTAACAGAGAGGAATTTATTGATAAATCAGTTATTACGACTATGGATTATTTTGTTATATAACAAAATAATTATAACAAAATAATCCATAGTCGTAATAACTGATTTATCAATAAATTCCTCTTTGTTACTGTACATATTAAAATGTAATAAATTACCAAATAGTAGTAATAGTAGTGCTAATTGTAAAACAATCATGTTGTAGCCCTGAAGATGACATAAATATATATCGAAACGTCGGAAAAAGGACTAGTTTAAATCATTGGACCTCAAACCTCAAAAAAATTACATCATATAAATATTGGGTCAAGAAAACAAATCATGATGTATATATATATATAATAGGTGTGTTCTCTAATCGGGGTTCGGTCAATTTTCCAGGATAAAAAATCAAACTCTCGTTGCCAACGTTTCGGTTTTATTTAAAACCTTTTTCATAGGCAGAAGTAAGAATTTTTTAACTAAGAAAATGAAATTTACATTATTTAAAGGAACAAACAATGTAAATTTCATTTTCTTAGTTAAAAAATTCTTACTTCTGCCTATGAAAAAGGTTTTAAATAAAACCGAAACGTTGGCAACGAGAGTTTGATTTTTTATCCTGGAAAATTGACCGAACCCCGATTAGAGAACACACCTATTCTATCAAACGGTCGATATATTATTGAATCTGTTATATATATATATATATATATATATATATAAATATATATGTATAAAAAGATTTCACATAAACACGTGAAATAACAATCAATGATCAAACCACAATAAGAAAATGGGGAAACAAGACTAAGATCTTTCAACCGTAACAAGCGGTCTTCGTCAGAGTAAACAACTGAAAAAACCCAGTTGGGTTTTTGACTCTGACGAAGACCGCTTGTTACGGTTGAAAGATCTTAGTCTTGTTTTCCCATTTTCTTATTGTTTGATCATTTGATCATTGATATATATATTATATATATATATATATATTATATATATGCATAGGAAATTTATAGTTATGAGTATCAATGGCTATAATAAGATTATTGTTGCAAATAATCATACCATAGCAAATCATCGTTGCATTAAACTCATTACAGTCATATAGTATTTGTATCAAGTTATTCATAAAAATTTAAAGATTCTGTTAAGTAACTCATTATAATTTCTTAATAACAGTAGCAGGTAACTCAAAATAATTACTTAATAAATGTAGTAAGTATTTCATTATAATTGAATTGGGTAATATTTTATTTGAAATTTTTTAGAATAACATATATTGAAACTAATTGCTTGAAATGTCCTATTTCTCTTAAAATTACAAATGTTAGGGGAAAAAAAGTATGATTGAGAGATATATAATAAACTACACACGGCGAGATGAAGGGAGTAAGACACGAAAAGATAAAAAGTGACTCTTACTGTCCGAGAGGATTTGCAAATAATCAGTTTCAAATGTTAACCCTGGTATATTTTTCTCTCTTATTTCCCCTGTATTAACATTCTCTTCTCAAGAAAACCTGTTTTGCTCAATTTTTTTCTAGAATGTTCATTTTTTTTTAGGCGATTGTTATAAATAGATAATTATCTTAGTTGTAACTATATGAATCACTGGCAGTAAAAGGTAATTTAATCATTGCCGCACATAACTAATTATAATTATTTAATAATAACTCAAACCTTCTTCAGGGTAACAGTTACAACATATAGTTATCTGTGAGCTTAAGAACATCAGTGTGAATTATTTGTAATACAATTCAATATATGAATGGTGAATAACACTATTGAATTTTTTAACAAAGGGGAATTAGCTTCAAAAATGACTTGATTAATCTTGAACCATAGTAAAACATGACTACATAGTAAAACATGACTACATAGTGAAACATGAATCAATTTATAACTAGTCATGACTTTTAAATACCTGCACTGTTGATAGTCGATCTACGTGACTTAGGAAGAACTCAGGGTTGAAGGCTCATTATGCTTAGTTACTAATTTCAGTAGGTAACACATTATGAATACTCAATAATTGTAGCAAATAACAACTTAACAATTATAATAACTATTAACAATTTCAGGTAACACATTATAATTACTTAATAACTATAGTCGGTATCTCATTATAATTACCTAAAATTGTTTGTAAATCACTGTGATAATTAATAATTACTTAATAATTGTAGGTGGTAATTAATAAAATTCCTTTTTATATTACTATTACTAGTTTTGATAATTTTATTCATTTATTATAATAAATATTATTTAATAATAATATAATTTATTATTACTGTAATAGGTAACTCATCATGATTATTGCAGAAGAAGTATAGTAGCATACATCTCAGAAACATTATTCAAGGAAGTATCATTAAATAATTTTAAATGAAACATAAACAAGTAATGACTATTAGTAAAGAGTTCTAACAGATATAGTGAATAGTCTGGTATTTTATTCTTCATAAATATTGTATATATGGCATTTCAAAAGCTTATTAACAAAGAAGGTACAAACGTGAAAGAAGAGCGTAAATCTTTTTGTAATTGTAATCTTTGGAAAAAGGATCTCTTTTTGTTAAGAAACATCTGGTAGAAGTTTCAAAATGGATTATAAAAATGTGAAAAAGAAATGCTTGTTGAGGGAGTATCACCCGCTCTTTTGAAAGCATCGTGGCCCTGTCAGCAAAGGGCTTTGTTGATTCTCTGACAACCGTACAACCAGTCGTTTATCGCTATTTCTTCGCCAAACCTGACAGTTGGAGGCCTCAAGCGATATTTTTTTTTTCTAAACCTTTGACTAACTTCTAATCTTATTTTATACTGTAATTGTGTTTATTACATCAAAATTCTTACTGGTATGATTTCTAAAAATTTGAGCGAATCCAGTAAATGGTGCACAAAATTAGCTCAGAGAGGAAATTCCTAAGCTACATTTTCCTGTCTATATTGATTAACTGTGAATAATTGTAAAAACAGGTTACATATATTGGTGCAATAATTGACAGCAGTATCACCTCCAAATACCATACTTTGAACAGAGTACACGGAGAGAGGATTTAATTAAATTTGCTCTTCACAATGGAGTCAAAGAATTCTCACAGATAGTAAAGAACAATATTTATTATATCGTACCTATGGCCACTATTGTTTATGGTTGATCTGGTTACACGACAAGAAATAATAAAACTACCATTCAGTTAGTTAATTAAGTGCGCAGGTCTAAAGTATATGTTGTACAGGCAGTATCACGAGAGAACGCATATAGATTGAACATTGGCCCTCTTTGATACCACAATGAATATTCTACATTGAGAGTCGTAAAGTTAGCCTAATTCAAGTGTATTTAGAGGAACTATTTTTAACTCTTTACCAATAAAAATGGTAAGTATTTAGTGCATATGAATTAACAACCCATTTGATTAGAAGTTTATTACTAATAAACTGATAGAGACTCATGTTTAGATTTCCACTAGGTCGTGCACGCTGACTAGTCACGCATGTTCAGAGGTGAGCAAACTTCTGCCGGCTAGTGACATGTTCTCAACCTTCAGTATGCTTCTCGTGAAATGTTGCCTGAATACTTTAATTATTACTGTTCACATAGTATCTGCTGATATTAAAAGAGAAGAGAAATTTATTTTTCATAAATATGGTAATTATTTAGTGTGTATGAAGTTGCAGAGGCTGTCCCAAGCTAGAACACACCTAGGCAGAACATTGACCCTTTCTGATACAACACTCTGAATATTCTATATTAGAAATCCTAAATTATGCTTAACCATGTGTATTTAGAGTAGAGATATTAACGAATACCAGGTTTGGAATTGACTGATAAACGTGAATAAACCAAAGGCCAGAGTATTGAACCCCGGATCTACCAGTCCAGAGGAGATCTGGACGTTGGACGTTGGACGTTGCCACTGGGCTAACCTCGCCCTGTGCGGAGGGATTACGACTAAGAGTACTTTTGGCAGCTCAGTAATGTGAATTTTCAACGCTATTTCAGGTTGGAATCAGTCAATAAATTCAATATTTTAAAGATGATTAATAAATACGCTAAAATCCATCATAACCAAAACCATTGTAGAAAACAAACCCTATATAAATTTCCTCGACTCTATCAATAATGAAAGTTACTTCATAATATCAAACTAATTACATCCTCGAGTTAGTACTCTTTTCAGAACTCATTTATTTTGGAAAAAATATATACTGACAAACCAAACAAAGCTCAAGTGGTATGTAAATGCTGACCTCATTCTCAGGGAAGAACACATTATTCAGCAGTAAATGTATCTATCACCCGGAGCGCCAATTACGAGGTGAACGATATTGCGCGGATATATTAGTCGGCCGCTGTTTCTACATATTAAACCAACCATTCCATGAAAACCGGAATCATGTTCATATTTCAATATCCATACCATTACACTTAATAGTACCACAACATTTTAAATCTCTGTCAATAATGGCTTAACAAACATGCTGAACAGTATTGATTTACGGCTTTTGTTGTAAATAATGAGGTTTCCCTTTTAAACTCAACAGTCATTTAGAAGGGCATAAGAAAGATATAGGGAATTAAACATAAGATATAATATAACTAAATCTATTCATATACTGCAATTAGAAATTTAATACATATACGTAAGACTATTCATTATAACTTTCCAGTATAACAGTTCTTTACAACATTTGAACATTAAATATTCTGTTATATTCCTAATAATTTTCTTCTCTCTCTACTGTGCCAGAACATGTAGGAGAAGAGGGAAATGAACGAGCAGACGAACTTGTGAGGGAAGCTGCTCAGAAACCTCATATAGGTCCAGAACCATACTGTGGTATAGGACAACACGCTCTACAAGAACTCCTTAGGAAAGAGGATAGGGAAAACAGGAAGCAATACTGGGATTCTCTTCAAGGACACAGACAATCAAAGATTATTTGATTGTTATAAATTATTATTAAATAAAGGTTTAAAATAGAGAAACATTATATTGATAAATGACACTGTAGATTACACTGATCTCTGAGGTATTATTTATATGAGTGAATATTTTTGTATACTTGTTAAAAAAAATATTATCAAAATATTGACTTATTGATGGTAATTTTTGGGTGATGAAGTAGGAGTGGGGTGTTGTTGAGAATGGAAGACAATCAATAAGTTTGAGAATAGGCAAATCTTGGATGTATGGAAAGGAGCAGGAATAATCTAAGAATATAACAGAATATAAGGAATATGAATATAAGGAATATAACAGAATATTTAATGTTCAAATGTTGTAAAGAACTGTTATACTGGAAAGTTATAATGAATAGTCTTACGTATATGTATTAAATTTCTAATTGCAGTATATGAATAGATTTAGTTATATTATATCTTATGTTTAATTCCCTATATCTTTCTTATGCCCTTCTAAATGACTGTTGAGTTTAAAAGGGAAACCTCATTATTTACAACAAAAGCCGTAAATCAATACTGTTCAGCATGTTTGTTAAGCCATTATTGACAGAGATTTAAAATGTTGTGGTACTATTAAGTGTAATGGTATGGATATTGAAATATGAACATGATTCCGGTTTTCATGGAATGGTTGGTTTAATATGTAGAAACAGCGGCCGACTAATATATCCGAGCAATATCGTTCACCTCGTAATTGGCGCTCCGGGTGATAGATACATTTACTGCTGAATAATGTGTTCTTCCCTGAGAATGAGGTCAGCATTTACATACCACTTGAGCTTTGTTTGGTTTGTCAGTATATATTTTTTCCAAAATAAATGAGTTCTGAAAAGAGTACTAACTCGAGGATGTAATTAGTTTCATATTATGAAGTAACTTCTATTATTGATAGAGTCGAGGAAATTTACATATGGTTTGTTTTCTACAATGTTTTTGGTTGTGATGGATTTTAACCGGTTTTGCTAACGGGTCACGCAAACTTAATAGACATCTGCGGAAAATGGGCATTAGCAATGATGGTTTATGTAGGTTCTGCAAAGTTGAGGAAGAAATACCGCTGCATCTGCTGGCTGATTGTCAAGCCACTGTGTTACACAGTGGCAGGTGCTTGGGGACACTCAACAAAACCATAGAAGAGCTTTTACCGTTGGACCCAGGAAAAGTGCTAAGCTTCTTGGAGGCGTTGAAGCTAACTGGGGTTCTATAGTACAGAAGGGGGAAAGTACAATAGTTCTTAGGACACACTGCTACAATCACCCTCAATAAATAAATAAATAATAATGTTCTTTATTATAGGGAGCCAGGTTAGCTCAGTGGCAGCGTACTCGCTGGACTGGTAGGTCCGGGGTTCACCACCCACCCTGGCCTTTGATTTATTTACGTAGGATGTGAATAAACCTGAACACGTCGTCAAGCCGTCATCCGGAGCCTGTGCTACGTCAGGTCATCCTTAAAGATCCCTACTCTAAATACACTTGAGTTAGCAAAACTTTAGGACTAAACTTAAAATTTTCATTGTGTGTTATCACAAATGGCAATGTTGGGCCTATCTGTGTCCATTGTGGGACTGTCACTCCAACATAACCTCACCTATACTCCTTATACGGTTTGCTGAAAAGTATAATCATGCAACACATTTCCTTTTAGAATTCACACCAGAACAAAAAATATTCTAGCTGCTTAAGATCCTATGTTATGGGCTATTTCTAGCCAATATATAAAAATATTTCTAATATAATTGATTACATTTAAATATTCTTTTTTTCCAAATCCCTACTTTACTGCAGTTTAGACGCTCATAATATATATATATATATATATATAATATATATATATATATATATATATATATATGTTTATATTACTGTATATTGGTAGCAAGTTTTCTCTTAGTTGCACACATATTATTATATATTCAGTAGCTTCTGTATAAACGACTTTTTTTTTTTTATTCCAACCATTTCCAATATAAGACTTACCGGTTTTTATTGTTCTGCCTGAGGACGACCACAGTTCAGTCAGTGTGGTCAAAAGTTGACAACACTCTCACATGACAATGTTCATTGGACACCTATTATGGCGGCTCCAACTTGAAGAAAGAAAAATTGTTAGAAAAATAAAAAACTAGCAAAAAAACGTGAATACAGCAGCTGCTGTAAAATATATATATATATATATATATATATATACGGTGAATCACAAGAACAGAACTAAGAAACAAACACACTTTTGGAGACCAACCGTCGCTTCACAAGTGCGCTTGGTGTCCCTATCTCAACTCTCCTGATGACGGTTCAACCAAAAATTAGAGACAGTAAGTATGTTTGTTCCTTAGTTCTGTGTTTGTGATTCACAATCAAAGGGACTTCTTCTGCCTGATGACGACGAATGTCGAAATATCGTATGAGTCTTTTTTGCGTGTGTTTTTCTTTGTTTTTCTCTTTCGCGTGTGAACTATATATATATATATATATACACATAATACAATATCAAAGGTAAATTAGAAACAAAATTAAAGTTCATCAGGACCGGGTCAGTTCTTCAGGTTCAAATTAAACTCTCATTGCCAACGTTTTGGTTTTCAAACACCTCAAGTTTAATTTGAACCTGAAGAATTGATGGAGTCATCATAATCTTTAATTTTGTTTATATATATATATAATCGTTCAAGGAAACGAGTACATAATATAATTTGACTATAAATAAATAGTCTATTATAATTATTACTATTACTAACCACAAAACTATTATTTAAGTTGTTCTAGAAAACCAGTACATAATATTGGGCTATTATTAAATAGATTATTATTATTAATTATATTGTTATAAAATAACAATAATTTAAATTTAAAATAAATAATTTAATTAACTATTGTTATAAATAATAACAATAAATTATTATTAAATAAAGGTTTAAATTAGAGAAACATTATATTGATAAATGGCACTGTGATTACACTGACCTCTGAGGTATTATTTATATGAATGAATATTTTTGTATGCTTGTTAAAAAAAAATATTATCAAAATATTGACTTATTGATGGTAATTTTTGGGTGATGAAGTAGGAGTGGGGTGTTGTTGAGAATGGAAGTCAGGGGTGGCTAATTTACAGCCTAGGCTTACACCTGTCTGAGGTCATCTGGTCAGTCACTCTGAAAATTGTCCACAATTCTCCCCATTCAGTTTCACCCTTCGCAGCCCTCTTTCTACATCATATACACCTATGCTATATTACATGTATAGTTCACTCTAAAGCTCCTATAACAAAGCCACCATTTTAATAAAGCCTAATAGAGATTTAATTCCATCTGTCTTATGTGTATAAAGGAAATAAACATTTTATTTGATATAAATTCATATAAAATAAATGAATATAAAAAATACTGAATATTCCATAGGCATATTGCAATATTTATATATTTAAATAAAATAAAATGATGAAAACCTATTTTAATCTGATGTCAGAAATTAATGCCAAAAATCACTAACTATTTTCATTTACTCATTTATAATAGTTAAGTTATTAGATTATATGCAATATTATATTATATTCCTATTATAGCATTTGGTTTATTATAATATTATAAAATATTCATATTATAATCATTGATTATATTATAATATTACATTATATTACATAATTAAATCTAGTAAAGATCCAGTGGATCTCTTACATAGTTTATTTGACCTCCTTCTACATTTAACATTTAAGACAAATTTTCCCATTTAGAACTTGAAAATATTTTTAGTATTTTAAAAACTTTACGAAGTTTTTGTCTGAAATGTCAATAACATGTAAGAAATAATGTCATTTTCAGATAATTTTTAATTTAAGATGAAGGATAATTTCATTTATTATTTTTAAAAGATTTTTTTTTATTTCTAAGTAATGTTCTAAATTTTTGGTCTTTTATCAAATTATTATACTGGGAATTTCATGGCCAGAGTTTTTTAAAAACTCACTTTTCTTTTCCTTAGTCGAACATCATGAAAAACCGATTTACTCTGAGGGAATATTATTTTTTCCCACGTGCCGTACTCTGTTATAAGTTTGCTGTAAATGTATATTGAGAAGAAATATATTGGTAATTAGCCACTTTTGCATACTCAAATCAAGTTCAAAGCCGACTTTTCTGTATAATTTTAAATTTAAATGCTGGAAGCTTGAAATTTTTAAAGATGATGCTATGAACTATTAGAAAGAACAGTAAAAAAACTGGAAATTAAACAAAAACACAGAAGCCCTTCTATAGGACAAAAAGTTCATTCCAAAAACTTCAATATACCCAATAATAATGTCATTCATAAACGTAAAAAAATCAGCATCTGATATTAAGATTTGTGGAATGATGCAACATATAGACTGATTAGAACACATTGTTAGACAAGCCCATCATATCATAAAAAGAATCAGAAATTATATGTTTCATATGCTCTATAGTTGTGGATTTTTTACATATACAATGTTTATTCATCTTACATCACATATAAGTCGTTAAATCATTTAAAAATTGTCATTATACTTGTAAATATTATATCGGTGAATTCAATGAAAAAATTCTAGATCAATCTAAGCAATGTAAAAAATAAAAAAAATTGACAAGTATAGTAGGTGATCCCTTAGTCTAGGATAAACAAACAGTTTTTATAGCGTTATTGCTCTTTGCGTAATTGAAATTTCATGAATTTTTTTTTATAAATTGCTAATTTCTTGTTCCATTTTTGGTCGAATTTTCATGATTTTTTAATGAGCCGTTTAGCGTCAAAAAAACATTTTCTGGAAACAAAAATCATACTGTAACGCCCCTTTGGTGAATGCAATTTTGAAAAAAATTATCTCAACTGATTCTCCACATAATGTTCTATTTTTAGGCATAGTAATTTCATTTTGATCTGTCAAACGGTATGGCATGTATAACTCTCACAAGCTTTGAGATTGAATTATAAGTCAACATTTTTACATTTTAATGAAAAAAAAATATTTCCCATTGTTTTAAAATTCTGAATATATTTTTCGTTTATTACATTTGTAACTTCAAAGGTAATGCCAAAATTTCTAGAGTTAGTAGAAATTCTCTAACTCAAGAGTTCAAAACTCTAGAGTTGGCAGTTCAGGAGAAAAAAATGTTTTCTAAAAACCGGTTTTTGGCAAAAAAAGTGACTTTCCCATCATGCATAATTCTTCCCAAACAATAGGGATCTTCGTCTTTATGGGGCCCATTTTTGTGTAAAATATCAACTTGATCCATCAAAGATTCTGGACAGTAGCGTGGTAACAAAAAATGCTAAATCACTCACCCACCCACACACAAACACACAGAGATCATCAAAAAACAACATAAAACGACTTTTGGGACCTCAAAACATATAATTCTGTCAAAATCTTGAGATCGAATTTTTTCACGATCACTATACTTTACTTATAGTAAAGTAAAAATACGGAAACAAAAATAAAATATCAAACTAATAGTTCAAATTATTGAGTCACTGGAAATCCATGAAAATTGTTAATGCAGAGGTTAGAAACCATAATACTATTATAAAAGATTGTTTTACCTCGTTAATCGGTGATATAGTATCCCAAATGGTATGGACGCTGCATCTTCAAAAGAGACTGACAAATGTCGTATGCTTCTGGAAATAAATACCCGTTTTACAAACCTCATCAAGAATATAATACTTTGTCCATTGTCTATACATATAATATTTTTAAATAATAATAATTATAAATAATAATAATTATAAACCGAAAATTTTCACACAAACAAACAACACGGACAATGAGCACATGCAAATTCAGCTTAACAAACCAGAGTAAATAACATCTGGATTGGCAATACCATTTCAATATTCAAGAAAACAACCATTTTAAAAATAAAATGTAACTCTAGACTTTTCTTTATTTGTGTGTCATCACTATATTTTTAGCCTGTTTTTATAATATAATGTATTTTACAATTCTTTATATGTATATTTTTCAGCTGCCAGACCGAGCCTGTACGTGTCAGTTTCTCCATAAAGATCCCTAATTTTAATACACAGGGTCAGGCAAAATTTAGGACTTCCAATGTATAATTTTCATTATGTGGTATCAGAAAGGGTTAATTTTTGGCCTTTGTGTGTTCTTTTGTGTAACTGCCACTGCAACCTATCCTAATATGATATTTATGATAAAAAATTTCACAATGAACATGTGAAACAGCCTCAAAATATGGCTACTGTTTTCGACCTGAATATTTAGGAGTGGCTTCAATTTTTGGATTAATATATTCTCTAAAATTCTCAGTTTTAGAGGTAACCACCATAAACTTAGAATTTTAGAGGCTATATTAATCCAAAAACAGAAGCCACTCCTAAATATTTAGGTCGAAATAGTAGCCATATTTTGAGGCTGTTTAATTGACATCAAGGGCATCCAGAAACCCTTGCAGGTAGCGACTCAGGCCGAGAGGCCACCCACCTCACCGGATTAACGCCCACCTTTTCCGAAACTTAATGGAAAACAACCCCTTCTGTCTTCTCCGTGTATATATAATAAACCAGATATTTCACCTTAGATCCTATTCACGTCCTGGTGATGAATGTTGATCTTTCGAAAAATGTCGACTATAGGACATGTACTTTATTGTGTAGACGAAATAACGAGAGTGTTATTTAGAAAAATTGAGAAACTTGTTAAGAAACAGGTATCAGGAAAATTTGGTGTAATTTGAAATAATATATATACATATATATAGGTATATGGTTAATAATTTACCAAATTTTGCTGAAGTAATTTTTTTTACAAGTTTTTCTTGAGAAACTTGTAAAAAATGACTTCAGCAAAATAAGGTCAATTGTTTAATGAAATATGTTTAAATGAAGGACTGCTCCCAAATGTTTTACACACACACACACACATCTATATATATATATCAGCTCAAAAACGAAGAAAAGCAACACACAAAGAAAGAGACACCCTTACAAACTCAAATTTTCGGATGATCCGTCTTCAGGAGAAAATAGAATGGGCGACCAAGCACACCGGAAACACAACGGCAGGAAATGGGCAGTCGCTCATTCTATTTTCTCCTGTAGACGGATCATCCAAAAATTTGAGTTTGTAAGTGTGTCTCTTTCTCTGTGTGTTGCTTTTCCTTGTTTTTGAGCTGATTTGCGTCCAGTTTGGATCATTTTCTTCGAATTTTGAGTTTTATATATATATATATATATATATATATATATATACGTAGGTCGTCCAGAAAATAAGTTCCGTTTTGGTCTGTAGGGCAGTAGGAGTGGTTTTTGCCAAATCCGGCAACACCGCTCGAAAGAGGAGAGGTGGGGGAATAGAATGAGAGGTGGGGGACCTCAGTCGGTCAATTACCAACGTCAGGGCAGGTAGTTGAAATGGAGCCCTCCATGTCACGTCCCGCCACCTCGATCCCCGTTCCTCTCGAGTTGTTTTGCGCGGAGTGATTCAATTTCTTTATGCACAGGGTTTGAAATCAGTTCAAATTCACGAACAGCTCATTTCTGTTTATGGAGAAGGTGTAATGAGTGAATCAATGGTGAGGAGATGGGTACGTGAATTTAAGGCGGGAAGACATTCACTTGAGGATGAAAGTGGGAGAGGCAGACCCTCAGTTGTGACGGACGAAATTGTCGCAGAAATCGACAATGCAATTTGCAAAGATCGTCGTTTAACCCTGGATGAACTCCACCTGAGTTTCCCAGACATCTCACGATCCCTCATCCATGAGATCGTGTCGGAAAAACTTGACTTTCGGAAAGTTTCCACCCGGTGGGTCCCTAGAGAGCTGAATGTCTTCCCGCCTTAAATTCACATACCATCTCCTCACCATTGATTCACTCATTACACCTTCTCCATAAACAGAAATCAGCTGTTCGTGAATTTGAACTGATTTGAAACCCTGTGCATAAAGAAATTGAATCACTCCGCGCAAAACAACTCGAGAGGAACGGGGATCGAGGTGGCGGGACGTGACATGGAGGGCTCCATTTCAACTACCTGCCCTGACGTTGGTAATTGACCGACTGAGGTCCCCCACCTCTCATTCTATTCCCCCACCTCTCCTCTTTCGAGCGGTGTTGCCGGATTTGGCAAAAACCACTCCTACCGCCCTACAGACCAAAACGGAACTTATTTTCTGGACGACCCTCGTATATATATGATAAAACCACAATAAGAAATGGGAAAACAAGACTAAGATCTTTCAACCGTAACAAGCGGTCTTCGTCAGAGTCAAAAACTCAACTGAGGGGTTGGCTTTTTGACTCTGACGAAGACCACTTGTTACGGTTGAAAGATCTTGGTCTTGCCTTCCCATTTCTTATTGTGGTTTGATCATTGATTGTTATTTCACGAGTTTATGTGAAATCTTTATATATATTATAAAATGAAAAATACTGTATAAGCTGTTATTGAAAATAATGCATGATGTCCTTTTACACAATTATTAATATTTTTAGTGCGGTCTGAGTTACATAATTCCACTGTTATGTTGCAGGGATAGATTATGTTAGTATAGGTAGAGAGGTGCTAGAGGACACCTGTCTACATCTCCCTGCATCCTGTCGGATTAGCGACCCCTTTCCCACACGCTAAACAAGGGTAACACTAAAAAAAACCCCAAACCTTGTGTGCACAATAAGGAATTATTTTCGAAAATAGAACTGGAATGAACTATCGGGTTTCCAGGCCAGACAATTCTCAATACTTCTTGAAAGGGTTGTTTTTTTTTTTCTTTACTTTTAAGTAAGGGTTAAGGGGGACAACAGTCAGTTGGTTTCAAAAAATGATAAAGAAAGGGTTGGGACAATATATGTAAAAAATTATCTCCATCTTGATCCATAGGGGATGCTTGTATACACCATCTGGGTTCTTCCGGCAGAAGCAACTGTTTGATACCCGCATCTTCTTATCTATTGCGTTTCATCTCATATAATATTCAGCTCTCTTTACCAGATTTTCTGTGCTACTACAAAAATTAATCCTTCAAGGTTTTAGTTTAAACGAATTAGTATTATAACATCAAACTTCAGTATTACAATGATACCTGAAGTAAATTATTACTGTATGTTACATAACGCACAAGTATATGTTCAACGTACTGTAACATATTTTAAATAATGAAAATTATTTCGGTAAATATATCAAAGATACTAAATCTATAAACTAGTTCTTTGATGTTCATATAACTTAGTGAATATCATTATATTCATATAATCATCATCATCATATATTTTGCACATCACACTTGTGTTACAGTATATAGGTTAATGCAAATATTAAAAATGTAAGCATAATTTGCAGTAACTTTCTTATCGTTAATTTCACTGTTAACCATAATTTAATGAAACTTGCTTCTTATTAAGTTTCTATGTTAACTATAATTTACAGAAACTTCCTTCTTATTAAGTTTCTGTGTTAACTATAATTTACAGAAACATGCTTCTTACTAAGTTTCTATGTTAACTATAATTTACAGAAGCATGCTTTTTGTTAAGTTTCTGTGTTAACTATAATTTACAGAAACATGCTTCTTACTAAGTTTCTATGTTAACTATAATTTACAGAAGCATGCTTTTTGTTAAGTTTCTGTGTTAACCATTTACTTAACGGATAACTGTAGTCCTTGCTTCCAGAAAGGACTGCTGCCCAAAGTAATGGCTGAGCTACATTACCTGTTGATTTTACATTGGGAGTACTACAGCTAAAATATTAGTACTCCCTTTAATATGAATTTCATTCATATATTAAAACCTGAATGAAAACAATATACAAAATAAGTATCTAGCAGAGAGTAATTGTTTCACTTTATATTAGATATATAAGAAACCGTCTTACCTCGAAAGGACTTGATCCAAGGAGTCGTTATGACTGTTATATAACCTACCTATTTCCCACTTTTGTCTAGATGGCTCTATTATTAAATTATATAGGTATTATTAAATTATAAATTCTATTATTTAATAAACGAGCAAATAAACCACCAAAGAGACATTCTATTTAAACCTTAAAGAAAAATGAAACGACGACTTGACAGACTCGACAATGACGAAAATAGTGAAAAAAGAGTCAGACTAAATAATGTTAACTAGATAAAAGTTGATTAAATAATTTAAAATAGAATAATCTAGACATCAGTGGGAAATAGGCAGGTTATGTTGGATATATAATGGATAATAATCTCCTTGGATCAGCTTCTTTGGAAATGGGTGACAGCCAAAATTGGTCGGATATTTCCAAACAGTATACCAGATAAGACAGTTTATTATATTTCTAATATTTATCATACTAACCTCGGTGGTATTAACAATAGGCATGAATTTAATTGTTTTTCATTTAATATGAAGACTCTTTGACAGTTGTCATCAGGAGAGGATGCTAGTAGAAGTCAAATGAAGGAAGTAATACATAGAAGATAAACTAGCGCAGGTTAGTCAAAACAAAAACAAAAACTATGAATTTTGTTAGGTTAAACAAAAGTTTGTTGGAACATTAGTTATGTGGCTGAAAAATATGTGGGCAATTTTTTAGTGCCACTTTGAAGGTACCAATGTTTACCATAAAAATCCTTGAAACCAAATGACTTCAGCCTATATTTAAGTAGCTGTATATAAACAAACAACATTACTGACACTGCATTCAATTACATATACCTTGAAACACTACAATTCTTACATTCTTTTATATTATTTAACCTTAATGTTCTTTGTACTGAAATTAGGAAAATCTGTTTTTATCATTAGAAGCAAAGAGCAACCAGCTCTACTATAACTAATGCATCCAGAAACAAAAAAAATATAAGAAAATAAATTTGACTACTGCACAAGATATGCTTAGAGATAGTTCAAATTAATGTGAATTTATCCTAATTGGAATTTATGAAATACATAAGCAGAGTGAAAAACATTATGACATCTAGGTATAATCATTTACTATTACTATTAATGACTAAGGAACAAAATTTCAAAGGGTACTATAAAAAAATAATATTTATTTTAAAAAACAAAAGTTATTGACTGTTTAAATATTGCAAAATCAGGAAAACGGTTATGATTTATCAGTAAACATTCTATTACTTAACTTCTATGTATCAAAATATATTAAAAACAAAGTAATTTTTCAATGGTGTAACCCTAATTTTTCTTAGAAGAACTAGATTGTTATTTTGGTTTTAATTGTACACAATATTGAGTAATCAGTTTGATTTTTTACACAATGGTCAAACATTGTTCATAATTCGGATTTTAATTCAGACGAATTCTTTTCATTATTTTTTACCCAGAGTAGAATCAAGTTATAAAGACTTGGCGTGATTGATTAGAATCGCATACGTTGCAAGCAGGAAGTTGGGGTTTTTTTCCTGCTCTTGGAGGTGGTATGAAGGGAGCGACAAAAGGCCGGTGCTTGCTCAGAGAAATAGAAGTGATTGCGGGGCCAGCAGATGGCGTAAAGGGGTGTGGTTGATCCATCACTCCACTTCGATACGCCTGTCCTTCGTCCCACCTAACGTGCCCACCATTTCCCATATACTCAACAATATTGAAAGTACAAATTTCATCAAAGAACTTCCAATACTTGCTACAAACCAGCTAACGTTTCAAAACCATTGGCTCATGAGTATATAAGTCTCATTGATTAATAGATACATCTATCCGATGAGCATTCTTCAACCTAATGGTCGAGAACAGTGAGGCGGAAAAAGTAGACAGTCAAAAATATTTACATACTTCAATATTTTTGTAATATACATAATAATTTGTTTGTTTTCCAACGCCTACACTTAAAGGCTTTCCACTCAGATTTTAGGTTGAGGGACTGATAATTGTTGCTATCATTTATTTATTAGTGCACAATTTTAGCTAATATTACCCTGTTGGATTTTACACTGGGAGTACTAACATTTTGCTGACTCAAGTATATTTAGAGTAGAGATCTTTAACGAGTACTTGACATCGTACACGCTCGAGACCAACGGCTTAATGTCCTCTCCATCTCGAAGGAATATTTTAGTACCTTGAGGCGTAGTGATAAGTTGAGTTAGTCTTGATTGTGTATTTATGTTCTTCAGTTAAAGTGCAACTGGTAAGGGAATTTTGAGTACCTTATCGGTAATTATATCCGCATGTTACCTGGGCTTTAGCTTGTCTATTACTCGTGGCCTAGGTACCGTTTTGCGGAGTAACTGTCAGAATTCGTGCTTAGCATTGCGTTGCTTGAGATGCCCTCGGGCACCTACATGCTTTCAACGGAGGTGGCTAAGAAACCAAAACAGGTAACTTGTCAACAAGGCGGCCTGGCTTGACTAAGCGGTTATAGCACAAAATGCCGAAGAACGCGAAGATCAAAATGGGCTTAACGTCCTCTCCAAGAGACGACGTGTTTAGATTTATTCACCTTCCTCGTGAATAAATCGAGGGCCAGGTGGGTATCGAACCCCGAAATGTATGTAATAGTGGTAGCCATATACCTCACCGAATGGAATGCATGTGACTCTCTGGTTCACTATACGAAACAACTGAGTTCATTTATAGAGGCACACAAATTTAACCAAAAAAATTCTGTGTGAACAATCTCATAACTTATATATACCTCATTATGAACACATCTTTATTACAAACTAACTATTACTGAATGAAAATAGAACCTCAGTAGAAACTATCGTACCAAATCCCTTTAATAGTTAATTTATCAGCAGAAGAGTTTACTAGACATTTACACTGATGGAAATTTAATATCTATATGGATGGAAAAAATATTAAATAGCTATAAAAAAAACTTCGAAACACAAAATCTAAAAATCATCAAAAACCAATTGTTTAGACAGATTTCACTAAATCACAAAAAAAATTTCACACATAAGATACTTCTATTAATTGTAGAATACTGTTGCCCGGGGACAATTCAATACAAATGATCTTTATTTGAGGGTTAATTGTAAATTAAATATGAGACTAGATGGAACAACACTTTTGATTTATACAAATGTTGATAAAAGTATAGACTGTGAAGAAGAAACAAAATAAAAGTTTATCAGGACTCGGTCAGTTCTTCAGGTTGAAATTAAACTCTCATTTCGGTTTTTATTTAAAAACTTTTTCATAAGACTACGAAACAGAGGAAATATAAGAAATAATACAATCATTAAAAAACCAAACATACATAAAAAGCGCAAAAAGTAGCAAATAAGAAAAGTACAATAGAAATAACAGTTAGTGAGAGAACTTTCAGAAGTATAAATTTTTGAAAAAGAAAAACTAACTATTGCATGAGAGATTATTTTACAGATAAAACAGTTGGTGGATTTTATAAACAAATGTCTAGTTTCAATGAACACGTGACACTGAAAATAGAACCTGAGTAGAAACTATCCTACCAGATTCCTTTAATAGTTAATTTATTAGCAGAAGAGTTTATCAGCTGAACTGAAAACAAGTAAAGTAATCAAATTTCACTAGACAACCAAAAAGTCACTAAAACAATTTTGCATCGATCAACTACGTTTAACATAATACACCCGAACAAATACTGTTTAAATTTGAAATATCACATCTATAGTTAACGACTGACTGGGCCTTTCTAATATATAACATTTCCAGAGTTTTCCTTCTCTGTTAATCCATTTCTTTGGTTATTATTTTTATTTCATTAAAATTAAAATTATGGCCTTCATTAATACTATGTGCTGCTAATGCAGTGGCATTAATTTTTTATTGAATGTGTGTGCTGGTAAGTTCTTTTTTACGACTGGTTTCTCCATAATAAACTTTATTGCAGTCTTTGCATTTTATTGCATATATAACGTTACTTTGTAATTCCTTTTAAATCTTCTCTTTTATATTTGGAAATAGAGATTTCACTTTTCTTTTGCAATAAAATGCTAAATATTTCATTTTTTTCTCTATCAAAAATGCATAGATCCGTAAATTCTCTGATTAACTTATTGTCAAAATTTCAAAGGTGTTTTCTTATTTGTAACTTTTTGCGCTTTTTTCGTATGTTTGGTTTTTGAATGATTGTATTATTTCTTATATATCCTTTGTTTTGGAGTCCTATGAAAAAGTTTTAAAATAAAAATCTAAACGATGGGAATGGGAGTTTATTTTGAATCTGAAGAACTTTTCTTTTGTTTATATATACACAACAAAATTTAGTTGAGGTTGAGTTTCGTATATTCTAATCACAAGATTAGTTGAATTGAATTGTCGGCACTTTACAATAGCAGAAGAAGTAAGTTGTAATTTGCTTTTCTTAGATGTCCTGACCCATAAGTTAAATCAGGAATTACATTTTGGTGTAAATAGAAAACCTATGAATGGAATTACATCAGTCTATTTCTATTCTTCCCATCCAAGAAATGTTAAAATTTCTGTTTTAGAAGTATGTTTTTGAGGGCGTTAAGAGATTGCTCCTCTAAATTCTAATGCTCCTATAAATTCTATTAGAATTTAGAATTAAAATTAAAAATAGTTAAAAATAAATAGTTAAAACACAGTTAAAAATAGATAAATAAAGGTAAATTGCACTATCGTTAAAATACCCCTCCTCTTATATGGACTTCGCAATAAAGGGTGCTAACCCTTTATAACACCTTCTCTCATGACTCTTATAACACCTTCTCTCATGACTCTTATAACACCTTCTCTCATGACTCTTATAACACCTTCTCTCATGACTCTTATAACACCTTCTCTCATGACTCTTATAACACCTTCTCTCATGACTCTTATAACACCTTCTCTCATGACTCTTATAACACCTTCTCTCATGACTCTTATAACACCTTCTCTCATGACTCTTATAACACCTTCTCTCATGACTCTTATAACACCTTCTCTCATGACTCTTATAACACCTTCTCTCATGACTCTTATAACACCTTCTCTCATGACTCTTATAAACCTTCTCTCATGACTCTTATAACACCTTCTCTCATGACTCTTATAACACCTTCTCTCATGACTCTTATAACACCTTCTCTCATGACTCTTATAACACCTTCTCTTATCTTCTCCCAACAGTGCCCCGTTCATTGTCGAACTCTATAGTTTTACTCTATCTTAAGTCTTTCGACTCTCTCCCTAAGCTTGCGCGCAAACTTCTTTTTTTAGTGTTTTCTAATCGTAATAACATGGGCAATATGTTAATAAAAAAACTCTACCCTACTGGAGTCCGGTAGTGTTTATAAAATTACGTGCAAAATTGCCATAAAATTTATATTGGTCAAACTAGTAAATATTTAAAGACACGTGTAAAACAACACAAATACAACGTAAGTAGACAGGAAAAAAGTAGCGCCCTATTCTTGAATATAAATAATGAAAAAACATCATATTGATTGGATCTGAGATAAATTTATTACTTATGAAAAATCAGTGTTGTTAAGAAATATTATAAATACTCTATGATTAAATTTAATAGATCAAATGTTATATACATTGTAAAGGTTCGTTCAAACTTGACTGAGTCCTATAAAGGGCAATAGTCTCTTCTAAGAGGGTTTACAGCTAGCAGATAGATTCTACTTTTTCTTACTCTACTCTTTTGTTTCCCCAAACATACTTCCCTGGACTATTGACCTTTCCTGCACTTTACAACCTTTTAAAATACCCCTCTTCCTACCCACACATCTCAACCCCTCACCGTTAAGTTCCTGCATCTAGTATTTCAGTTGGGTTTTTGATTCTTCTTTCAAACACCGCGTCTTACGATTGAAAGATCTTAGTATTTTTTTTTTCAATTTCACATTGTGGTTTGACCATACGCACCCACTTACTCAAACTCACGCTCTCACTCACTCTCTCTCATTCTCTCTCTTACCCACAAGCACACACACACACACACACACACATACACACACACCCAATCATACGTACGTACATACATACATTTACGTACAATTAAGTCTAATAAATCAATTGGCAACATTTTTTTATTAGGCTTAAACAACTCAAAATATAATTTCTATTGAAAACCAGATATCAAAGTATTTAACAAATTAAACTAAACGGAATTAAATGAATGTAAATATTAATAACTTTCTTGTAATAAACTTTTTTGTGTGGAGACTTAATACTTTTCCTAACATGAGTAAATGCCACACTATAACAGATTGCACTGTTAATGAATTAACATTAATTTAAAGAATTTAAATGAACAAACATTTAATTTCTAATAATATTTTGGAATACGACTGATCATCTCTGAATTTTTGTATAATTCCCGTCAAAAACGGTACGTCTGTTCATGACAGATTTTTTTTTTTTATCTTCACTGTTACTTTCCCTTTACATCCTACAAACAATTTGATCTACTTTAAAACCTTCACAAAATAATAGAATTTAAGATATAAAACTTTATCAGGATTACTGACCAGATCTATAGGAATTACATACATATGGTATGGCATTTTGATAAGAATATGGTGACAAAGAGATACCTTAGTCATACCCTTAGTTTTGTGTATGTTTGATGACGATTGCAGACCAAATCTCAAGAAATATAAATCAAGTTAATGCCGTAGAAAAAGCATTAAAAAAATTCGTAACTTAAGTTTACTGTAAAATATGCTACAAGTACAGTAAAAATTTTAATAAATAAATAAAGTGGGAAAATTATATCAGAAACAAAACATCGTATTCTATAAAAGTTATTCCTAAAAATTGTTAAAAATCTCAGCGACATCAATGGATATTTAAAAGAATTGAATAATTCAAAAATCTAGTAAGGACTTCCATATAATATTTGAGAATTTTACTTGATTGTAAATTTATCATATATTACAAAAATGAACTTAAAAATTTTTGTTTTAAAATATAATAAAAAAAAACTGTTTATTTATAACAGAGAACATATCCATCATTTCAACTACTGAACCTAATATTCATATTAACATAATAATGGGTTACCGTCTCCAAAATATATTACAGTTTTAATTGCAAATTATTCAAATGTTCATTATTATCAAGAAATTTTTAGTAAAAATAAAATAAAAGTAAAAACAAAGCAGAGACATTAGAGATATAAAATTAAATAATTAAAAAAAATTATTGGGAAACCAATAGAAAAAACTAATAAAAAAACCTATTGGAACATTGAAAGAATACCTGAATAAACAGATGTAGATACAATGAGTAAAAGAAAGGACTGTAGAGCAATCATCTATTGGAACAAAAACTCTTTGTTCTTAGGCTTTTATGCCTTCTGGGGTCAGTTCCATTATTTTATACAGAATAAGGCTTTTTTTTTATTTGTTCACATTCATTATTCATTTTTGATCTATCATTCATTGCACCATAAGCTATTTATTCATCAGTGGTCATCAGGTATCATTTTTCCTAGACGGATGGTATCATCAGATATATAAACGATTTCAACATTTATTATTCTAGGTATTATATCGTTTTGTTCATAATACTAATGATTTTGACATTGATTTATCATCTAAGGGATTATAAAATAAGATTAAATCACAGTTGAAATAAGTTGAAGTAATAGTACAATTTTCACATGCTCTTATTATAAACATGTTTTCTTTAATTTTGCTCTAGTTTATTTAATAAATGGTTATGATCAGATACTACTATAACGCAGTGTTACACGTATTATTCTACGTATACGTATATGAATACGTACTATTACATAATATTATAGATACTTATACCTGTACCTCTAAACTGGTAGTCCGGGATTCGATACCTGCACTGGTTTTCGACTTATTCACGTTTGAGATGAATAAGCCAGAGTTCATCGTTTCTCAGAGAGGTCGTTAAGCCATCGGTCCCGAGCCTGTACGATATCAGGAACTCATTAAAGATCCCTACTCTAAATACACAACAGTTAGGAAAAATTTAGAACTCCCAATGTAGAATCAATGGAAGATGCAATATTCCCTGGAGGAATCAGCATCGGATGCCATGCTTTGTCAATCCCTCAGCACTTAAAAAAAAAATACTTATCCCTATATTTGACCCAGATTTATACACACCATAACTATAATATTGTTAAGTGCATTTTATTAAGGCCTCAGATCATATTTTGCTTGTTTTTGATTTTTTATTGTGGATTCTTGTTTCATACATATATAGAATATAATAAAGCAATTTTACAAACTAGAAATTACCTAAACTCACAGAAATAACATTCACAAAAGAGAACACAAAACTCACAACTATATCAGACTGTCTTGTCATCAAGTAGGATGATATGACCCTACGAAGTCAAGCGAGGACAGGTGTGTTTCTTCTGTGACTTTAGTTGATATATATATATATTTCGAAAACAAAAAAAAACATGAACGAAACTAGACACTACGACTTACTACCAATATTTCAACCCTTTTAACTATCGTTTTGAGCAAACCTATTGGTACGGTGAGAAGATCGGAAGCCAACTGATAAAATCTATAATCATTACATATATTCACACTAAAATCGGAGAGATGATCAAAACTGGACAAACACAAGTTCAAAATCAACAAATAGTAACACACAGAGTAATTGTGTTTCAACCCTGTGTGTTATATATATATATATATATATCTTAAATGAAATTCAAGACTATCCTTTTCTCATCCTCAGGGCTACAAACAAGAAATTTTGGAATTTGAAAATATTGTAACCTTAATTTGTTTTAGTGACCCTGAAAATTATGTATAAATACATCTAAACGTTGGCATAAGAAGGAATATTCCAATTCAGAAAGCTAGCTTCCAAAAACTTACTAAACCTGTATATATATATATATATATTTTATTGTAAAAAAGTCCGCTGGACCGTTTCTTTTAACTGTATATTTTATTATATATATATATAACAAGTGTCACGTGTTAATTCAGACTACAGTTGTTAAAATCCTGTTTTTCTTTGTAAAATAATTTATAATGTAATACTTAGTTTTTCTGTTTCAAAATTTATACTTCTGCCTATGAAAAAGGTTTCAAATAAAGACTGAAATGTTGGCAATGAGAGTTTAATTTGAACCTGAAGAACTGACCGAGTCCCAATAAACTTTAGTTTTGTTTCTATTCCACGGTCGATACTTTTATCAGTATATATATATATATTATATATATATATATATATATATATATATATATAATATATATATATATATATATATATATATATATTTAATATATATATATATATTATTTTTACTTCACCATTAAGAATGAATTCAAGAAATTTATAAACTACATTTATGAAAATTATTATTTTAGTAAATAGAGTTATATTTTTTTTTAATCTGAAAGTTCTAAAAAGATCTAACATTAAATATATTCTTACTTACCAAAACCATAATCTATAGAAATAGTAATTCAGTGTTTTATCAGAGTTTGCTCTTTAATTATGTATTTTTTTTTTTTGAAAAAATTGGATTCTAAGATGAAAACAGAAAATAGGAATTAAATTAATGGTTACAAACTGGAGATACAGGATACTTTGACGTTGCGGTCAATATGAGTAAGGCGTGGTATGGCTTTGGTCCATTAATAAATGATGTTTTCATAGTTGCAGTTGGCTTGTCAAGGCATTGTCAAAGGTGGCCTCGTGCTAGGGTGCAGAAGCAGAGGTGAAGACAGCCCTTACCCTGTGACTAATGTTAGGTCACATCTGCAACACCTGGACAAAGGGCTGGCCCAAAAATAATTCGCATGACGTGTTCAAATAAAACAACGAACCGGAAACAAACACTGCCAACCTTCGCGTAATCCTGGCATGAAAAGTGTTGAAAGGCCGACAATGGAGGCATTGTCAATGATTGCAGCTTGGTATTAGTCGGTGTTATTGATGAAATCTATTGGCAACTAATATATATATATATATATATATATATGAAAATAAAGTTTATCGAGACTCGATCAGTTCTTCAGGTTCAAATTAAACTCTCATTGCCAACCTGAAGAACTGACCGAGTCCCGATAAACTTTATTTTCGTTTCTATTCCATGGTCGATACTTTTATCAAAATTTATATCTATATATATATACTATTATACTTCTTCAAAAATATCTCATCCGTATGATAAAATAGGTGTATTAATGTTTTAGGTTCAAAAATTAAATTCTTGTTGAGACTGAATCCCGATTACATAATACACCTATACTATTATACATAACGTTTCACAGTCTGTGAAAGAATGCAGTTAGACCAAGCACTTCAAGTAAACGACGAATTAAAGTGCTTGAAACGAATTAAAACCAAATGTAAAACCATTTACAAGTTCCATTGAAAATAACCAGTTAGAATAGAGTCAGAAGATATGAATGAGGTGAAAAGAGAAAACAAGTGAGAAGAAACTGAATAAGAAGAAAATTAAAAAGAAGAATAAATCAAAATGTAAAATAATAGGAAAGCGATTAAAAGGAATATACTGGCACAAAAATCATAATCTCTGTTCTACGTATGAACGACACATACTCACACCACAAATATGTGGAATATAAATCAATGTCTAAACTAAAGGACAGTCAGAAATCCTAACTGGACATACACATGATGAAAATAGAAGAAGAATGAAACACAGAGTAATAAAGACACTTACTAACTCAAGTTCAGAAATGGGACTTTCGAACCAAAAGATTTGGAAGATTTTTGTCCAAATATTTTTCAATATATTGTACTTTACGTTCTTCATCAGAGTTTGAGTGAGATTTTAATGAAGAGTTGTTGTTTTGGTGGAACAGGTAAGTCCCATTTCTGAATTAGTTACTGCTTTTAGATGTTTATATATACATATAAATATATATATATATATATATATTGTGTGTGTGTGTGTGTGTGTGTGTGTGTGTGTGTGTGTAACATTTGGGAGCAGTCCTTCATTTAAACATATTTCCTTAAATAATTGACCATATTTTGCTTAAGTCATTTTTTACAAGTTTCTCAAAAAAAATTGTAAAAAAATTACTTCAGCAAAATTTGGTCAATTATTAAATATATATATATATCTATGATCAAACCACAATATGAAAATGGGAAAACAAGACTAAGATCTTTCAACCGTAACAAGCGGTCTTCGTCAGAGTCAAAAACCCAACTGATTACATATATAAATATATATTGATAAAAGTATCGACCGAGAAATAGAAACAAAATTAATGTTTAACAGGACTCGGTCAGTTCTTCAGGTTCAAATTAAACTCTCACTGCCAAAGTTTCGGTTTTTATTTAAAACCTTTTTCATAGGCAGAAATATACAATTTAAAAAAAAGAAGAACAAAGTATTACATTAAAGATTATTTTAAAAGAGAAATAGTCTGCAGATTGCAGACTAGACAGTAGTTGTTGAAATCCACAAATTATTTTTCTTTGTAAAATAATCTTTAATGTAATTTTTAGTTTTTCTGTTTCAAAAAACTAGTTTCTGTTTACTTTTGCCTAGAAAAAAGGTTATAAATAAAAACCGAAACGTTTTCAATAAGAGTTTAATTTCGACCTGAAGAACTGACCGAGTCCTGATAAACTTTAAGTTTATATACATATACTTACATCAATGATCAAACCACAATATGAAACGAAAAAAAAAAGACTAGATCTTTCAACCGTAACAACTGATCTTCGTCAAAGTCAAAACCCTTAACTAAGCCAAAACCTTAGTTTTGACTTTGACGAAGACCACTTGTTACGGTTGAAATATTTTCGTCTTTTTTTGCCCTGTTTGATATTGTAGTTTGATCATTGATTGTTATTTCATGTTTCTTTGTGAAATCTATATATATATACATCTAAAGCACAGCAAGAAAACATAAATAAAGATCACCTTTCAACCCAAACAAGTAGACTTTGTCAGACTCAAACTGATAATAATTTCTTACTTTGGTTTAGCCGTTTATTTGGATTTTACGTGTTTATTGTGAAATCATGTTTTGTGATATATTTAAGGTTTATCAATTTAATGTTAACCTTCTCATAGCTTCTACATGTGATTTTCATCCTAAATCTACAATAAGGAATTGAGAAATAAGGGTAACACTTTCCAACCGAACATCTAATTTTTGCCATAACCACAGTAAAAAATTCAGAAACAAGAGTAATATTTTTTTCGCCATAACCACTGTGAGGAATTCAAGAATAAAGTTTAATAGTTTCCAACTAAACATCTTGTTATTACCGGAATCCTCCACTGTATCCAATACTTCCTACATTCCAAATTTCGATTGTCGGCGAAGTCAAGATTCGTATATTCCATAAAATATATGACGTTGCTTACGCAAAAAATAATTTGAATTTAGTATTAGTAATTTCAAATAGAATATATTGTTATATTTCAAAATTTCTTCTAACTTATAATGTACCTATCATTTGGACATGCATGCTGCTTATCGAAGAGTGTTTACCCTTTGGCATTTTCATAAGCAGAGTCTAGAGTGCTGTTTGGTGAAGTCGACGTGGGAATGTCTCGAGTGACAATAGTTCAGTGACAATGCTTACAGGACGATGACTCTTGCTACAATAAATAAAGAATGCCTCTCAGAGACTGCTCCTATCTATGTCTAGAATCCATAATTCCTTAACAGGTCATTATCAATTCTCTGCCTTTACAAACTTCATAAGTCTTTTCAAATCTAACCGAATAATAGAGGAACCTTTTTAAAACATAACCAGTTGACATGTTTACATTCAGTCATATCCAATCAATAATTAGTAAGTTAATCACTGACTAACCCAAGAGCAAAAAAATAAAAAAAAATTAAGCTTTTTCTCAAGAAAACATGACTGTAATCCAAAAATCTTTGTATTGGGTACAATACAATACAATACATACATAAAATACATACAGGTTAGGCTGGTAAATTACCTTATTGCGTGACAAACAATACCAATACTCTGTAATTATGTGAACGGTATTGGACATTCGTGAATACTAAAGAAGATATAAAAAATCCTATAACAATTATACAATACCCAAAGTTGCAAAGTTACAAATTTTTATGTTTGTCTCATTTCTAAATGAGTTATGAATATATACGCAAAAAGAAAAAACGTAAATACATGCATTTGGCGTAATAAATCTTTAACTTAGGTTGTTCTTCTTGGTGACATTTTAGTAGATTATAATCTGAAATGTTATTTTTTGTCATTTTTTATCGTGCCGAAATTAAAATCTGTTAAATTTTTGAGTAACCTATGTATTCCTATCCAACTCAGTCTGAAAATCACTACCAAATCAATGCAAAATTATACAAATTTTGAGGAATCAATTAAGAAAGTCACCCAAAATTAAAGGTATTTTTTTTAGAAAGTAACTGTGAGACTATGTTGACAGTTAATCACGCAGGTTACTGTATTACTTTCTAACCCCTATCACTACTTTCCTAATTCTAATTTAGTTATTTAGCATAGAACTATGAAAATATTACTTTGTATTTAAGATTTTCAATTTAATGCATATAGTGTTAGTCACAAACTTGACGATGGGCTTATAAAGGCTGAACAGTGTTTTACAAAACTCTGTACATTAAACCTGAAGTGTCATTTTCATTTCACTTGTGTTGATACCAAAATCCTTGTATGGCTATTAAAAGTTAGCTTTCTGGATAAAGTGAATATTTTTGACATCATGCTTTGAACATACATTTGAGAATTATTACAAATCCTGGTAAAACATAGTAGAAGTATTTGGAATCAAACAGCAAGATTATAGGCAATGGGGGAACTGATTTAATGGAAATATTTAAATTTAGGTAAGGTGAAAGTGCTAATTGAAAAACACACATAAGACTAGACTGGCCCTTCAGGTTACTACATAATAAACTATCAATACTACGAGTCCTAATTTTTGCCCAACTCAAGTATATTTAGAGTATGAACCTTTAACGAGTAACTAACATTTTACAGGCTCGGGACTGACAGCTTAACATCATCTGAGAGCGATGAAGTTCTCGGATTTTTTTTGTCTTTTCCTCCACGTCTAAATCAATGGCTGAGTGTTATCGAATCCGACATAAACCAGTCTAGAAGCACGCATGTAAGCCACTCGACTACTCTGGAGTCTGAATGCACTAAAACTTCAGTATAATCATCAATCAAGAAGTTTTTGTAATGAACATAGAATATGTTTTTAGTTCATGATTGAATTTTACACAATATCTACCAAAGATATATACTTTGATATATCTACATTTATCTAATTCAATAATGTATCAAACATGGAATGGGTGTTCCCGATTATCAAACATAATCGGGATTCGGTCAATTTTTTAGGTTGAAAACCAAACCCCAATTGCCGAAGTGTGGAGCTCATTTAAACTTAATTCCATTAAGGCAGGAATAAAAGTTATTGGTTTTATAAGAAAATGAAAGTTTATTTTGGTTTAAACAAATCAACATCTTTACTAGTCCAAACCTGCAACTAGTCTAAGCAGATAACATAACACTTGTAATGTTATCTCATTAGTCTAGTCGAAGGTTTTGACCTGTCAAGATCGTTAGTTAGTTTAAATGTAAATTATCATTTCCTTACTCAAAAAATCCTTACTTCTGGCTTTGAATGAGGTTTTAAAAGAAAACCAAAATCTTGGCAATGAGAGTTTGATTTTGAACTTAGAATATTGGCCGAATCCTGATTACATAATACATCAATATTTATTGCCAATAGAAAAACTTCATACAGAAAAATGAAGTTTGAATTCATACAGAAAAATTTCATTAATAATTTTATCCGAAAATTAACTTTTTGATGGCTTACGATATTTTTCCGTGCATTATATTCACTTAACACAACAAAATTTATACTATGTTTACTTAAAATAGGATAAAACCTGAACTATATGTGTAGCTGTAAATTTTTTGAGTGAATGCACTAAAACTAGTATATCATCAATCAAGAGTTTTTGTAATGCATAAATATGTTTTTAGTTCATGATTATTTTAACATATCAAATAGATAATAGATAAGATTATTAAGCCAAAAAATCTTTTACACATTCCAGTAAAAAAAAACCTAATAGAATATCTAATCGTCCAAAAATATGCTAATGGAGTGTGGAGCTCATAAATAATCCATTAAGGGAGGCGTTAAAATTATTGGTTTGAAGGCAGCGAGTTATTTTGGTTTAATTTTATCCGTGGGCCTTCACTTAAATAACCCGTGGAAGTAACCAGGTGAGGCCCATCTTCTGCTGTAATGAAACTACGTGATGACACAGGCAGCTTTCGTCCGCGTGACCTTATACCTTGCAACTGCCATTATTTACATGACAATTAGCTGTAGTTAGCTATTTGACATTATGCTATATTATAATTTGTGATCACTAAACAATGAAAATCAATGTTAAATCCTCTAACAATAAACTCTATATTTCATCATATTATTGTATAAATTATGATCCCTTGTGAATCGTTGTAGAAGTTTAACCGATGCAAGTAGGCCTACTTGATGATGCACTTCGTGTGAAACCGGTTGGGTATCTACAACAATTCACGAGATATGCGGGATTTCTATAATAATAATAGCAATTTCTTTCACACGAAATCAATGACAACTTCTTAAGAAAAGAACATGTCTCTTTTGATCAACTTGTACGTATATATATTAGAATAAGATTTTTTTTTTCAATTGTGAAACTACGCCCACTTTTGGGCGTAGGCCTCTACCAAATCCATCCATTTTTTTTCCTTTACCGAGAGGCTATGAACCACATTGGTTCTGCTCTTTCTTTAAATTCATCTCCTTTGTTTTCCCACATTTTTTCTAACTTCTCTTGGACACCATTTAGTTATTATCTCTGCCCATCTATCGTTTTTCGTCCTCATGATATGTCCTACGCACTTCCATTTTATTGCACACACAGTAGTCAAAATATTTTTCATAACGGTTTTTCTATATATTATTTCACACCTTATTTCGTCTATTTTCTAATTTTCGGTAAGAAACGCTTCTCTCCATTTCTTTTTGTTTCACTCGGAGTTTCCTCATATTCCTCATATTGCTATCCACGTTTGAGGACCGGAGTCCAAAGGACAGTACCGGAAACACTTTCTAATGCCCTATTTTTCTGATATTTGCATATTAATATGAACTAATTCACCACTGAGGTACTAATATGCATGCATTTATAATTCATGCATAATATATCTATATAAATAAATAAAGATTTGCTGAACATTGCTTAGAACTGACTCATTTCAAGTTATCTTCACGATTTATAAATTGGAAAAACCAAATCCTCTCTTCGAAAAATATTTGTTTATTTGTCCTTGAAATTTTGTCAGAAGTGAAATGAGCTACCATATGTCGTGGCAAGCTGAAACATTGACAGTAGATTTGTGTGTGTCTATATATGGTAAATCTATTCAAAAGCAAAAATTTGGATGGATTGAAAATTCAGCATTGAAGAGAATTTATGGACTTCTAAGCTGTTTTTGTCGAGCTAAACAGATATTTAGTCATAGTAATCTGAAATATTGTCAGATTTGTGTTGTTTAGATTCAAAGCTATGATTAGAATGGATTAGAAAACTATATAAATAAAATAATGATTTTGTCTGTAGATTGCTTAGAACTTGACTCATTTCAAGTTTTCTTTACGTTTCATACATTGGAGAAACCGAATCCACCCTTAGAAAAATTTCTGTCAGTTTTTCTGTTTGTCCACAAAATTTTGTCACAAGTAAACTCAGCTACCATAAGACATACCTAGTTGAAACATTTACAGGAGATTTTTGTAAGTCTAATTTAAAATATAGGCTCGAAATAGATTGATAATTCAGTACGGAAGCAAAGTTATGGGACTTTAAGCTGTATTTTTCTAACTTCACAGACAAGTTTGTTTTGAAAATACACAGGTGTGGCAAGTATAGATTGTTAGTTGATTTTACTTCTATGGGAGCATATGAATATATTGCGTATTTGACATCATTGAAAAGGTGTTTCCCAGAGTTGAAGATATACTATCTATTAAGAATAAATAGTTTTGTTAACGAGCAATTCTCAACCCTTAATATGAACAGGCAGGAAAAATCACAAACAAGTTCTTACTCTATATCATACCGAGAAAAGAACTTACAAGTCAGTAAAGAGAGTGATTAGTGATGAGGAAGCAGTTCATTATCTAACTGAATTTCTTGACTCTGAATTTATTTCTCCTGGACTGCCTGCTCATGAGTAAAAACTTAAAGTAGGAGCACCAATCATGCTGCAATTTAGTAGGAGTAATAACTGCAGTAACATTTACTCATGTTACTAAACGTGAATGCTCCAAAACTGTGCAACGGGACACAACTCTGAGTTCTTGCTCTGCACAGATATGCCATAGGTAGGCCACGTTAAAAGTACTAGACGGAAGCCAAACTGGTTCGAAGCTGGTGTTTTAATGTCAGGAAGGGCTGACTGACTTGGCATGTCATAATAATGTTTAATAGTATGAGTCCCTAACCATAAAGGGATCAAAGGAAACGAGGAAGCTGATAAGCTAGCCAAAAAAAGCATCTCTCACCCCTTTTATGACCAGAGCGCTACCCATTACCAATGGTAGGGTTAAAGGTGAAGGGTCAGGCTGGGTCAGAAATGAATAGTGGAACCGCTGGATATCCTACAGTCAGCCCTATATTGTATGTCAGCCTTACATAGGCCTATTGTAAATGGTTGCTACCAGAGAAGAACCCACGATTTACACGTGCTATACCGAGACTCCCATGAAATCAGACAAGGTTAATTATAGGCCTGCTGACAGAACAAGGGTGCTTCAGAAGTGACTTGAATAAAGTCAGCCTCTTAAGAGTGTGGTTCGACAAGAGTCTCGACTATGTGGGGAGGCTGAAGCAACTACAATTCATATAGTTAGAGACTGTACTGCGTTAGGAGGCCACAGACAGTTACCCGTGAATCCAAACAGGGGTATGCGAACAGGGGTTTTGACCGCGCTTCAAACCTTAACAATTTGGTGAAGGGAACAGAATTCGGGCAACATTTCTAGACACTGACCTGAGTGGTTGTACAAAACATCCGACCAAACGAAAAGACCGTAAGGTCTGACGTTTTCAACCCACAAAAGGGATCAGTTTCTTTTCTATCTATCTATCTAAAAATATGTGATAAACCTGCTAGGGAAATAAAGATAAATCATTTAAAAGAAATCCTATTTTATTTTCTTCAGTGCCACGCTTCAAACTTAAGCTATTTAAGCAAATTTAAAAAATAAATAATTCAAAAAATTAAGTATATAAATTTGACATATTTAGATAAAGAAAAACTCCTTAGAAGTCTCCATTTTTACTATATACTAGACTGAAAGTCTATTCTCAGTTTATAAGACAATGGCTAGATGCCTATAGGAACCAAATAACAAAACTGTAGAACTTGATTCATGATAGAACTGTATTCACTGGAAGAGCCAGAGCAATCTACTAGTGTCATTAACGAGATAATACCATTGGGTGTCGAAAGACTGGATCTATAAGAGCGATAATGAACCGGTATTGTGGAAGGGAAACCTTGGCTGCTTGTCGCCGTGGCATTAGCTCCCACATATTGTGTGTCGATCAGGCGAAAGTATATCTCTCAGGGCTCAATTAGTCATTCTGCGCCAGGTCACCTGTTTTATAACCCATCAGCAAAACTAAATCATTATGCCAACACACACTTTCTCTTATATATACCCATTAAGTACAATAAAACTTATTAAAACAAGTTTAACAACAAACACGTAAAATTGAAATCAACGTCTGAACTGCAGTAAGAAATCAGAAAATAACGAGGACCTTGCAACCAAAACAAGTGTTCTTCTTCAGAGTTCAACTGATACTGACAAAGGTGATGTACAAACATATGGTGTGTGGTTGAAAAGAGTGAGAGTAAGAGAAATATGGATTTGAATCTCTGTCCTTATTCCTGTAAAAGCCAAATCAGCCACACTGTCCACTGCTAGAACACTACTAAACTCAAAATCCAGACAAATGCAAAACATTGAAAACAAAGAAATAACACTATTATACAAACATCAACAATATTAAAAATACTTAACAGCTTAATAAACCACACATTTAATTATGTTTATTTCTTGTCTAATACTTAGGCAAAGACTTCTACACATTTTGCATTCTTCAAGGAGCGGTAAAGATGGGATTAATTATTTTGCTCTCAGGATGATTCTGCATCAGGAGTCTAATATTCTCTCTTTGTTAGGTTTTTGAGATTGAGTATCCGAAAGAAAGCTAAAATTCTGTGACTGATTCTTCAATGAATTATTGTGTGTCTCTAATGGCACCACATAGGGGAGTCTAAATTCCATCCAACTCAAGTGTATTAGAATAGGGATCTTTAATAAGTTTGCGATATTGAATAAGCTTCAGACTGATAGATTAACGTCCTCTCCAAGGAACCATGGGCTAAATTTTTTTTCATCTTTTGCCTTTAAATATTAAACGCTGGAGATCTTTAAAAATTAAAGAGCAGAGATCATTAACGAGTATCTGATATCGAATAGGCTTGAGACTGATGTATTAACGTCTTCTCCAAAGGACAATGGTTTAAAAAATGTTTTACCTCCAGCCTTTTAAAATGAGAGTTACAGAGAGAATTGAACTCAGAAACGACGGCTTAACGTTATCTCCGAACGATAACATGCTCAGATTTTTCCATCTCCTATATGAAAAAATTTAGAGCCAGAGTGAGAATTGAAACGGAACCTACGGGCCCCGATGTGAGTAAGCAAATCACTGGGCTGCCCTGGCTCGTTAAAAAGGACATGTGTCTGTAAATATAAAAAAAAAATAATAATTGGTTAAAGTATATAGATCTAAATACAAAATTGACAAGTGAGGGTAAAAGTTGATGAAATCCTGGTTTGCTCTGAGTAGTACCTGCCAACTACTTGATTTTGAGGGTTGGGGGTATAAGTAATACAAAATGTAAAGGGGATGGTGGTGAGGGAAGTGATAGTTTTGCCAGGGGTGGTATTTGATGAGGAGAAGAGGAGAGAGGAGGTAGAATGCTGAAAAAAAACTTAAGGTTAGTAAAGTTGATACACAGTAAGCTAAGTCCTTGTCTATATCAGGGCAGCATTGGGGGGTGAATACAGGAAACAAAAGTAAAAACAAACAAAAGTCGGGAAGTTAATAACAAAAAAATAATATAAGATGTTAACATTTCAGCATTAACTTATTTAATTTTAGTTACAGTTATCATGGCAGCCAGGTTTACTTAGGAACATAGTGCTCGCCTCTAGATTGCTAAGTCTGGGTAAGAGCCACGCTAGCTCTCGATTTATTCACGTTGGAGTAAAATAAATCTAAGTACATTGTTCCTCATACTAAGATTGATTTGATTCTTAGTACTAAGATTTTATTATTTTATTTTATTCTAAGTACTTTGATTCATCTTCTAAATACACTTTAGTTAGTCAAAAAATTTTAGGACTCCCAGTGTAGAATCAATCTTCATTATGAGGTAACACATAAGACCAATGTTCGACTAATGCAACCTAACCTACAGTTATAATATAATAGAATTTAGCTCACAACAGATCTTTAAATGGAAGTCTCATATTTATTTGATGCATGCAAAGACACGTATAAGCTTCCAATTCTTGCACGTGATCATCATTACAAAGGTCCCTGAGATATTTCCTTCTTTGCATATTTTCTTGCTATTTATCACAAAAAATTTATATAAATACAATATTAATGGAAAAAATGATAATCTATATTCGCATCTTCATAAAAATATTTATTTTGCCTGAAAATAAGTACAATTAATAACTGTTCAATATTTCTGGCAACTGAAATATCAAAATTTGTATAAATTTCTTAATTTATGAAAGAAAGTGGTATGGTGGGCAATCACATTAGCGCCCCTAGCGTTAAAAAGAGGTTCTACGCCGTTGAACTACTTTAATACAACACTAGTAATGAAGATCTGCCACACGAGTGGTCTGAATCACACGATTTCTAGAAGACTCATTATTTTAGTTTTAAGGTTGTTAATAACAAGTAAGTTAATATGGTAAATAATAACTTAATAGATAATGATATAATTATAACATAAATGATATAATTGATATATGCTTTAAAATGCAGTATGTAGGGGGCCCCATGATAACTGATAATTGCCAAATGTGGATAATTAGTGTGCCATAACTTACCGATTATTTGATGGCGTCTTATTATTTAATACCTTTGTAGTTATATTTATAAGTATAAAAAAGTAAACTTTTATACTTTAAAAAAAAAGTAGTATAAAATCGTCATTTAATTAAATAAATTTATCAAAAAACTATTTATTCCATTAAACTGTTTTCATTTCTAAATGAAAACTAAGCTCAATATCTAAATCTTTAAAATATATTAAAGCTTCAACAAATAGATATTGTCCATTTCATGTATAATAATTCTAATATTATTACACATGTAAGAATAATTTTTTGTAAAAATATTTATTTTAATATGCTAATTCAAGAAGCTGAAGTTATGAATGAATGAAATGAACTTAAACATTTAACTTTATTACCTCCAGTTGCACAAGAAACTCTTGATCATAATTTAACAACATTAATTACTGATATAATCTTTAGTGTTGGTTTCATTACTGAGCAAGTTAATTTAATTTTTAATTCTTGGAACTTTTCAGGATAAGTTCCATAAGAAATAGTAATACAGAAAACAAAATTCACTGCTGGCTTATTGCAGTAAATCATATTTGAAAATTATATTGGAGAGAACTACTTTTTGTAATTAATATTATATTAGAAAAAAAAATTATTATAAAATCTAGTTTAATTATAAATCTATTAGTTTAACATATGTTTGTTTTCAGAAAAATGAATCTTTTCGACTGATACTTGTTTAATACCAGGTGTAAAAGAGCAGACATAAACAATTTCAACGGTATTTCACTGAAATATGTCATGACAGACGTCTCGAAGGATGCAGGAATCTACTGATAGTGTCACAGGAATATGGACATTACTTCAGCCTGTGGTAACAGGAGGACTCCTATACTGCATTTTAACCGATATTTGATATCGAATTGATAGAAACTAAAATAATATTCAACTTATCAAGTACTATTTACTTTTATGTTTACTCTGATAACATTGATTTTTTTTGTTTCAAATAAATTTTTTATCTTATCATATGTATAATTTTATTAATTAATTTATCACCTATATCAGCTCGAATAATGCTTATAAAAACGGAATATGCTTTATATATGTGATAACATAAATTACTGATAGCAAAAGAGTTGTTTGAACAACTGGAAAACCAAGACTTAACAATTAACTGGACCACCACAGAACAACTTGAACAACTTTTTTGAACAACTTTTTGTTTGAACAACTGGAAAACCACATTGACTTAAACAAGTTTACAATATAGAACTTCACTGAATCTTATTTACTGTTCACTAAATTTGATGTTGAGTTTTTTATCACAAAAAAATAATTAAACAAGTCGTACAACAATTAAAAACTATCATTTTATGTTTATGACTATATGTTTACAGTATCATACGTTTCAAAGTAAAAATAAGGTGTTTCTCAATACTTGCCAACAATTCTTATGAATAATTTTTAACTTCTTAAAAGAAAAACTTCTGGAAAACTGGTATATTCAGATTTTTAATTAAAAAAAGCAATGCAAGTTTTCAATAGCTCGGAATTTTTTTGTAGAAATTGTATTTTGAAATGAATTTGGTACAGTTAACAATGAAACGAATATGAAACATATGTGCTACCTAGCGAGTTGAAGAAGAATGAATTAGTTCACTTTCTACACACTAGAGGTCAGTAGTGTCATCAAACCGGACATGAATTTCAACAAGAACATCATTTATTTAATCAATACAATAGAATACCATACTGGACCTAATAATTACATCTATTATGTCATACTATTGTATATTTCACCGAAAATTATGATTCTACTATTATTTATCAGAAAAAAGTATAAAACAAAAAAATAATTTTTAGGTATACATAGCAAATTTACGAAGAGATTTGTAAATCCATAGCTATCATTTTGAAACATTTAATCCCAAAAAATTAAATTTATTAGGTATGCTACAAATGAATTGCATTTATTTTATTCTGCATTGGTTAGTTCGTCAATATTTTCAAATCATGTGTAGTAAAGTATGAAACCTATATCAAATAATTAATTATAGTTAATAATATTAATAAATTATATTAATTATACAATTTTTTTTCATCCAAAACTAATGTCACAAAACTGCTTCGTGTATGATAAAATAATTCCTTGGGAATTATCCTTCCTTTTTTTAATAAAATAAGTTTTATTTCTTATGAATAATATGACAATGATTTAAAGGGAAAGTTAACAGATATACCTGTAGTCTTACAAAAGAAAAGGTCTAAAAGTCTGTTCTGGAAATCACAAAATATCTATTAAACTATCATTAATTAATTGATATTTATTACTGATTTATTAATTAAATTTCTTCGAAATTCCCTTCAACAATTTTATTTGCTTTTGAATTTCAGAAAATCTATTTAAACCGGTAATATATCATAGATTTTTTTTATTAAATTACTTATAATTCTAAAGGGATATTAACATATGGTAGCTGTGTATATTATGAAATATAGAATATGTATTGTATTTAATTTAATCAATGAAATTTCTTAATGATGCTATTGTATGAATCTTAAAATGCTCGCTCATTTAACTATGCATGTGTACAATAATTAATAATAGGAGATTATAATTAATAATTTATATATGATATATATAACAAGATTTCACATAAACCCGTGAAATAATCATCAATGATCAAACCGCAATAAGAAATAAGGGGAAAAAAGACTAAGATGTTTCAACCAGAAAATCGGTTAGTACCCTAACATCCCCCTCTGGACTATTGTCCTTTCCTGCACTTTACATCCTTTTAAAACACCACTCTTCCCTCCCACTCCTTTGAACTCGACACCATAATGTTACTGCATCTTGTATTTCAGTGAGGTTTTTGACTCTGATGAAGAGCGCTTCTTGTGGTTATAGATCTTAATCTTTTTTTTTCCCCATCTCATATTGTGGTTTGATCATATGATGTATATATATGAACCTTTTATACAATCAGAAAACATAGACAGTCCATTTAGTGCAGTAACAACCAAGTAGAATTGCTGGCGCAAACCAGACAGTGTAATTGCTCCAATAGAACATTCAAAATTATGTTTTCGAATAAGTGGCCACAATTATAGGTCTTTCACCTTTAATGCTGTTCTAGAAGCAGAAAGTATAGCTCATTTATTATTTGGCACCCATTTTGGCAATGAGAAAGTGACATTACCAGGCAGATTCTACATTGGGAGTCCTACATTTTTACCTATCTCAAATGTATTTCAGCAGAAGGGATCTTTTACAAGTACCTGACATCGTACAGGCTTGGGACTGACGGTTTAACGTCCTCTCCGAGGGACAACGTGCTTATTCGCCTCTACTGGGAAGAAATCGAGGATTAGAGCGGGTATTGAATCCCGCAATACTAGTACAGAGGCCAGCAGCTTAACCAATGAGCTAACCTGGACCCCATTTTAAGAAAACTTAGAAGCATTCAACAAAACAAAATCAGTTTAGCATTGGTTATCCAAGGCAATGAACTCGCAGATGTAGAAGCAAGAGAGCTGATGAAGATGAGGAAACAATAATCTCATATGAAACAGTTTCAAAGGCGTATGAAAAACAGTTATAAAGAACTAAAAACTATCAAATACTTGATAACCTCCGTCAAAATACAACTAATGGTTCGATCACCAATCTTTATTTCCAACAGTGGCTGAAAGAATGATGAAAATTATACAATATACATATAAAACTACTACGGCTTTAACTGACCACAGAAAAAGTAAATATTATCTCAACCAATATAAAATCACTGACCAACCAACTTGCCCATGTGGAGCAAATTTTCAAAACTGGCATCATACCTTGTATAAATACCCAATTACAGGAAAAAGAAAAGTTGATGTTTAAAAATGACAGCATCATACAAGGTGGAAAGTGGCGTGAAATGATCACAATGAAACTAATAACTACACTTCATGAATTCTAGAAGTATTGATAAATTGTAGCATTAACCTTATAACTTCACCAAAATAGCAAAATCTATATTATTATGAGACTAAATATTTTAATTATAATAATACCAACAATCTAAATATCATAAATTATAATGTTAATATTCATATCACACTAATTATAAAATTATATTCCTTTTAATTTAATTCTTTGTTAATTAATGACTACATTTTATTAAAATAGTTTATATTAATATAAAGTGCCTCAATTATATTTATAATATAATTTGCAATGATAAAGGGTGTTAGTTCTTTGTAGTAACAAAGTTAATAATGTCTGCCAATCGGTACAGAACACAAGAAATGATTACCTGTAATCTGTGTAAGGGACAGCTGTCAAATAAATTTGGGTTGCCTAAATCAGGAAAAATATCCACTAGACAATATTATTGGTAGTTCGTATGAAATTAGAAAAATGAACATCAACCTATAATTCATCTTACTACTGATTAATATACAAGACACCCAATCGAAAGAATTCTGATATTTGATACTTAGGTCACTGTAGAAGAGCAAAAGTAGCTCTAAGTTCATTAAATGTGATAAGCTAGTTATTAAATTTCCTTTTTGTGTTTACTTTTAATTTTTTTCTTTTAAAATTCGGAAAGGATACAAAAATGGGGAGGCTGGATAGGGAAGGAGAAAAAACTTTCTTCTAGTATCACTTTAAAAAAATCTGGAGTGGCCTACACTCAACTTTACTATAAGTAACTTAATATCAAATTTCTTGAGTATATAATTTAAGCATAAACAACCAAAATAATTGGTTTATTTAAGCATAATAACATAATAAATTTAAAAGATTTAAATTATATTGAATAGCTGGCTTTGACTTCGATTTAAGTATGTAAACTGGCTAATTACTAATATATTTTTTTCTCAATATACATTCATGGCAAACTTATAACAGAGTACAGGAGGCAGGAAAAGGATAACACTCACTCAGAAAAAATTCGTATATATGATATTTGACAAAGGGGAAGGAAAATGATCCCCTTTAATTGACATTATGATTTAAGCATAATGTAAACATCTAAATGGGAGATGTTTATTAGTCGTTCATTCCTGAGGTAGTACAGATAGTGATTGAACGATATATCAACATACAAGCTTATTTTTGTACATCACACAGCTGATGCAAATAAATTCATTAGTATAAATACAGCAGTAATAACATTTTTAAAAAGCCAAAGTGAAAATTTCTTGATACGAAATAATCACCTACAAGAGAACATGACTTTTGTTCAAATAGCCAGTGGATTTCTTACATCGTTTACTTGACCTCCGTCTACATTGAATGTTTAAGTGAAATTTTCAAATTTAAAACAGGAAAATACTCTTTTATCTTTAAAAAACATCATCAACATCGAAGAAAAAATGTTGTTTTAAGGTGATTTGTTAATTAAAGATGTAAGATAATTACATTTATTAATCTTCAAACGAAAGATTTTAATTTTGAATTATATTTTACATTTTTGGTCTTTTATAGAATTATTATACTGGGAATTTTATGGCTTCTTAGTATTTAATAAGAGCATTTTCCTTCCCCTTTGTCAAATATCATATATACGATTTTTTTCTGAGTGAGTGTTATCCTTTTCCTTCCTCCTGTACTCTGTTATAAGTTTGCTATGAATGTATATTGAGAAAAAATATATTAGTAATTAGCCAGTTTACATACTCAAATCAAAGTCAAAGCCTTTCTGTTTCAATAAAAACTGATTGCCACTTATCAAAACATATGTTTTAAATAAACGTTTATTTGCCATAAATGTTTTGTTCCAGTAGACTATGTGTGAGCAGTAGTTAATATAAAAGGGTTTGTAACATAACATCATAAAGATACCAGCTTGCAAAAAATGTTATAATAGTTTGAGCACCAATGGTCTATACGAATATTTTTCTTCATGTTAGGGATGATGTTGGAAAGGCATATAACCAATATATATCAAAGCCCCATACTTATAAATTAAGTCATGCTTTAAAATATTGAAGTTTGATTCAACATTTTACAACTACATCTGATTTTAAAAATCTTATGAAATACATTTTATAAATACATAAATTAGTATTGAATACAAAAACAGAAATATATAAATATTTGCTACATTTAACTAAATATTAACGAGTAATATTTCACATCCAAATAATAACCATGTTATTCAACAAAAGTTAATACGATTGGTATATTAAAAAAAAAAAAACATTTTTTTTATTCTTAATACCTAATATCAACGTATTTATTTATTATTCATAAATTATTTAACAAAAAACCCCACTATTTCGTGAAATTAATGAAAATAATAAACCAAAAAACAACTTTTTAGAAGTGTTGTTTGATGTAAAGCAATAGCTGCTTTTCAATTTTCATGAAGTTTGCATTTAATTTTTATTTAAACTTCCATAAAAAATAAGTTATACCTTCATCAATTACAGTTGTACAATTTACAAGAATTTGATTTCCTCTTTGTATAATATTGTTTAATTTTATTAAATATTATGAAATTATTATTTTATATTTGGAGTAATTTCCCAAAACTTATTTAAAGATTTTTCCAATGATTTCATTCATGGAACAAAGCTTATAATGTATTCTTCATATTATGCTATTCAACTAATAGAAAACGTATAATTTTGTTAACGTGTTAATATTAACTTCTCAATTTAGCAATTCATATTTAAATTCATCTAATAACAGAAACTGAATTAATCAGTATAATGAAAAATGTATAGTGCAGGAAACAGAAAGATAATCATAAATGATCTTACAAAGAAAACGATTTCTAAATAGAATTATTTCAATTTTAACAGTTAATTTTACTTATCATAAAAAGGTTATGAAAATACATTCAATATCAATTATTCTGTAACATAATAATAATAATTATTATTATTCATTTAACTTACACACAATAAAATGTAGTCATAATTTAATTTAATTATAAAGTAAAAGTAAATATATGTTTTCAAAGAATTAGCCCAAAGAAAAAAAGAACACCGAATATGAGAGAATGTAAAACTAACAAATGTAATAAAGCAGTAGATATAAATTGAAATGCTAAACTTCTAGACAACTGTGAATTAAGAAGTTGTCTAGAAATGTATAGAAAACTACCTAATAGAAAAGTATTACTAAAGTGATGATGGCTTTAAAGATAGGTTATAAACCAACAGTTTAATAAAACTATGAATGTTTAATATGCCAATATAAAACTAACAAATTGTTTTAAACCTAATGTATAAATTCAAATAAAAAATATCTGGATTTAATGAAAAAATAGAATTAACGACATGAAAATACTGTATATCATATTGTATATACATTAACTATAGTTCATTGAGAGTAAAATTGTTATATTATTCATTTCTATAAATCTAGGGATTAGATAACGCGGCATATTTAAAACTGATGACAAGCAAATAATAAAAGTCTAAACGGAGATAAATAAATTGATAACATATAATTATTTTGAGCTATTGATGAAATTAAGATATACCAGATATGGGAACTAACCTATGAAGATACATAATATAAACCAATAGTTAAAGTAATTTTAGTTTGTTACCTCTAAACGTAGAGAACTTTTGAAAGAAGAAGAGCCTGTCATTCCAAACACTTGAAAAGCACACGTAGTAAACTAGTCACACAATTTATTATTTAACGTTTAAAACAATACTAATTCTGTTATAAAAAATCATTACGACGCTACACGACCCGGGACCCTTTGGGTTACTCAGTGTTGAGATATTATTGTTGCAGATAATAAAATATACTTACGGAACATGCTTGACAGGAATAACTTTTTTTGTTATTAATTATTGAAAATAAAAATTGTTATACATGCCTCATTCATTCATATTCATATACGTATATCATACATCATTCAAGATACATGTATAAATTAACTATACTTAATAAACAAAAAATTAGTTTAAAAGGAGAAAATTCCAATTATTTTATAAGAATTAACCAAATTATCAATTTATGTTATTTGTACAATCAATCATAATTAAAAAAAACATAAACTGAAAAGTGAAACATGTCATTTATTTTACCTACATTAATTGATACTTCTCATTTATTGTACTCAATATAAACAAAATAACGTTAACGAAGGGAATGTTTCTTTATAATATTCCTTAAAATATTCGAATTTAAGCTGACAGTTGTTAATTTAAATCCTTAAAAATATTCATTTTAAATCTTAATAGAAGCAATAGTTTATCTTAACATATTTTGTATATTTAATACTTCTCCTGGTTTCAGATACGAATTTTACATCAAAATGATGTGTTCGAATGTTTGATTTGAACCTGTAAAGCTGGTCAATTCCTGATAAATGTGATTTGATTTATGTATATGGATAAGTAACAAGACTTGGCAGTTAACTTATTAAATAAAAGACATTGTCTAAGCTACCACAAGAAAAAAAAAATGGACTAAGAGCTTTTGTGGAACTGGCTAGGTTTATTTTATGTCAAGCATCAGTAGGTTTTCTTTGATTCTCATTTTTTACGTTAACAGAATTTTTGTTCATTCTTCTTCCTTTTTAATGTGATTATTTGTGAAGTGATACAGTAATCACTGTTTCCTTTGACATTTATTTGAATATATTGCCATAAACCAGTACCAATACTTTAGAATAAGTGGTAACCATCTAATAAAGTTAGGCAGGCCTCTTAATTGTTTCATATAGTATTATTCTGTGTGGGAAAATATCGTAACTCATCCAGCCTGTTCGCAAGTAAATATACTAGCAAGCAAGAAACAGAGTTATACAATAATATAGATTGAAGTATCATTATTCAGAATAATAAATCAGTGGGAAGTAGGTTAGGTTAGGTTGCAGTGCCACTTCCTACGAAAAAACTCAAAGGCCAAAGATTTGCCTATTAGTAACACAATTAAACGTAAGAAGCCTTTCAAACATTCAACAACTTTTCGAAATAAACATGCCAATTACATCTCCATTGTAATTGGCAAAGCATAGAAGAACTGATAGTCCATTGTTATACAAGATTTTATATGATTCCTGAACTGGCAGTACTTCTTATACAAGAAGTACTGCCAATTAAAACTTGTTCCGTTTAAATCTACTAATTCACTTAATAAATGAAATTCGTATTACAATTTAATATATTCTATAAACACATATTGGAAGGTTATATTTCTTCTAATCTTTCTACTCTTTAATATTTTGCTATTCATTTATTAATAGAAACACTTTTTCCTTAGAGTATTTTCAAAGTTAATAGTTTTGATTCATAAAAATGAAAGTGTGTATAGTTTATTTTATATTCCGACAAAGAACATACGGCAGTTATTTCAAATACAGTACCTCAAAAGAAATTTCATGCTATCAAAAACATTCAACTCTTTTTTAAATAAATTACTGAAGAACTCAGTTTCCCAGAAGTTTTCATAAGAACAGATTAAATATGATTCCTGAAAGTCCTTGGAAATACCTTATTTGTACTCAACTCCTGATAAAGCTGTAAATGTTTTTATCATACAGGTTCTTTTTTAGTTTTTAATTATGAAGTTGAGGTTATGAAATGTATCGTTCATCTAACTGTTAAAAAATATCTTTGATTGTGTTATATATCTCAAGAATTTTAAACAGTTAAATGATTGTACGAATTTGACAGATAATAATAATTAAATTAACCAGATTACGAAGAAATAAAACTTTTCTTAGCTACAATGTGGATGAAATTATCATTAATCAATCTATCTATCTGGTTAAGTGTAAGCTTAACAAGCTACAGTTAAAATTTTCAAAATTAGGTTTGTGGGTGTTGATTAGATAATAATTATTTGGACATGCTATAAGCCTTATTTAATTTAAATCAACCAATTCATAAGTAAAATAATTAAAGATAACAAAAGAAATTACAAGTTGTATACATTCAATTATGCTTACAAGTAAACACTTGTTTAACTTTTTGACGATCAATTTAATTTTGACTTTATAATAATGTGGCTCTAATATAGACTATTGAGACTTTTTGTTTAAAGTAATATCAAATTCTCAAGTAACAATGTAATTGTTACAAATATACATTTGGTCAGTTCTAGCAAAAATCAAATCATTTTTCTGCATAAGCTTACAAGTTACTGTACATGGAGCTTAAAAGTTATCATTTTGGCTTAATATTTTGTAGTGAAATATTTAAATTCATCCTAGGACAGTATTTAATTCCAAATTTAATTTTTTCTAACTTATTTTGGCGTGAAATATAACAGAGATCTTACTCATGAATCAATATTACCTAAAAATATAATGTGATTAATAACGTCAAAAAGAATATGTTTGTCAAATATCCTTAATTTACGACTTTTCCAGTATTATCAAAATTGTAGATTTGACAATCACCTAATCACATCTAAAATATCCTGAACAATTAATTTAGTTGGATAATAAAATGTGTAAATCTACAAAAATCTTACAACATATTAGTTCTTCATGACATTCTATAGTCCAAAGTAACAAACATGTATATTTTCCACATTAAAATATCTCATAAATTAGAATTTGTTGAAAGAGTATCTTTATAGCATGATTATAGATCATATAATACGTGTGACTGTATCTCCCATTATAACCATATAAAACAGACATCCCTACGTTACTTACTTTCATTTCTTTTGTGAGTTGATCTGAGTATAACCTTGACAAATACTTAAGACCATGTTCAAATGACAATAATTGAGTAACACACACCTAATGATTCAGTCAAGTTTTATTATCAAAACATTTCATAAAATTTATGTATAACTTAATAAAGTTATTATATATGAGAATCTCTTATCAACAACTTTTCAATTACTTTAACGGACTATACCATTGTATGTAAGCGGATAATATAATAAATAGGCTCAGTGAATTTTACCTTGATATATTTAAAGGACCAGACAAATGGATTCAATGTCTAAACCTTCTTAGGTTATACGGAATATAAAAGTAAAAAAAAAATATTTTTAGTGAAATATTCCTATTAAAACATTTTAAAAACAGATGACTTTACGGAAAATTTGAAGAGAGATATTGAATCAAACTTTTCCAGATTTTGCAATCTCTCAAATTTTTGCTACAAATTGCAATCATTTTCCCTGTAACGTCATCTAAACCCTCGAAATGTTCAAAATATTGAGTATGTTTCCCTATCTATATTAGTAGTGTGAAATTGGTTACTAAATAATATCGTTGAATAGTACTGTCTTCCATATCACAATTTGAGACAAATACTTAATTCTTATTTTCAAGATTTCAATTTTCTTGATTTAATTATTGTGCCTAATTATTCTGATAATGATATCATAAAAGAATATCCATATAACAAGTTATCATTGGATTACTTCTTCCCACAAATGTATCCTGTACTTATCACTCTACCATTATCATAGCAATGTATTCAATTTTTATTGCTAATTATTTGACTATTTCCAAATAATATTATTATTTATGGGAGCTGAAATCTCTAGAATTAAATATTCCTGTTAAATATCAATTTAAGTAATATCTATTCAGTTAATAAGAGTGATTATTACTGTGACATGGATAAATTAGTATGTATAGAAAAAAGTGAGGTAGGATGACTTTTAAAGATAATTAGTATAATTATTAAAGATCCCTACTCTAAATATACTTGAGTTATTCAACATTTAAGACTCTGAATGTAAAATCATTGGGATACATTTTATTCCTCTGAGGAATTAGTATCAGAGTTGTGTCTTAAGAAAAAACAATAAATAAAATAAAACATAATTACTTTTGTGATTAATGAGTTAATTTGCTAGTAATTAGTAGTTACATAGAATATAGTGAAACAATTATCACAACATGACGTGCTAGTTAGTATAAAGCAAGATACTTAATGGTATTCAGCTTTTAAGGATTGTTTTATACACTTTTAGAATAGTGGTTAAGATATATTTACTTGAACTTTCAACATTTAAGATGCTAACTCGAATCCTTCTTTGAGACAAGACAATAATTTTGTAAGTAAAAGTAAATAAATGTGTATTTATTTTATATTGTCTTGCCGAGAAAATCAAAACAAATGAACCAAGCATACGATGGTTTAAAAGTTTATTTTAGTAAAGTTAACTGTTCATCTCCTACTTTTACTGTAATATACAAGCTTGTTGTAATAGTTCTATTACAACTATTTACGAGTAGTTGATGCACCTAGAGCTAGCAGAGAAAGTATTTAATATGGAAAGTAACATGCAATTTCGATAGTAATTCATTTACTATTAAAGAGTAATTCTTTTTTTTTATTTGAACCAAAATTAAATATAAAGCACGACAATATAATGTATAACTGTTATGTAATGTAAGTTAAAACATATATAGTTATTTATTTTTTTTTCATTTTTATTATTTGAGGGTGACTACAGAACTGCGTCTTAAAAAAAAAACTATTGTACTTCCCCTCTTCTGTACTAAAGTTACCTTCAACGCCTCTAAGAAGCTCAACTGTGATGTAATGTAAGTTAAAACATATATAGTTATTTAACACTTTTAATTTTAAAAAAAATGTTATTGAAGTCGATACAGAACTATTTATTTTTTCTTCCAAACTATTCAATGCTGCTGGAATTCTCAAGTAATATATACCTGTATATTGTAATACTAATATTACAACCGTTTACTAGTTGATGCACCTTGTACTAGCAGATAAAATATTCAATGTGTAAAGTAAAATGTAATTTTGATAAAAGAATTAGTTTATTTATTATCAACCCGGAATTCTTTTTCTTTTATTTAAATTACAGTTAAACTTCAAGCACGGCAATATAGTGTAAGTTAAAACACATTTAGTCCTTTAATACTTTTATTTTAAAACAATGTTATTGAAATCAAGATAGAAACATTTTTTTTCTTTCAAAGTATTAAAAGTAAATTTGACGTGGAATTTCCAAGTTAATAACTGGATTTGAAATTCTTTATCATCTGAAAGATGGATGCAGCTTGACACATTATAACTTAGAAAATACTTAAAGCTATTTGTTCGAAGTTTGGAATATGTTAGTGATTCACTGTCTGCTTTACATAACGTTTAATAGTGATTTTGTTTATCCAATAATATGGAAATTTTCATTCAAATTTTTAATTTAAAAAGTCCAAATTTTATGTTTCACAAGTTACCCACGTTAGTAGACTTTTTTTCTTTTTAATATTAATTGAGGGTGACTACAGTACTGCGTCTTAAAACAAAAACTATTGTACCTTCTCCTCTTCTGTACTCAAGTACGCCAGCAGTTAACTTCAATGCCTGAAAGAAACTCAGCACTTTTGCTGAGTCCAGCGGTAAAAGTTTTTCTATGGTTTTTATTGAGTGTCCCGAAGCATACCTCTGTGCAGTAAAGTTGCCTGACAATCAGCCAGCAGGTGCAACGGTGTTTCTTCCTCTTCTTTGCAAAATCTGCACAAACCATTATTGATAATGCCCATTCAGGCTCCCTATGTTTCCGGAGAAAGTGTCTTCCTTTCTCCTTCTTCGGGACAGTCTTCTTCGGGTCCTTAGGTGCACTTATGGGAGGTTAGCTCCCACTAGTTAGCGCTTTTGGATCCTCTGCGCTTCCAGAGGTTAGTCTCCAGACATCTTTCTCCTTAGTATCAAACAGGTGAAAATCCCTGGAGCTCTATCAGTGATATTTTGTCCGCTCCGGCAAAACACCGCATACTGGAGTAAGGCTATTTTTACTCAAGGGGGTCGCCTGGTACCCTTGAGGCTCCGTTCATAATACAGTAGTAACCCCTGTATCATCCATCCTTCGGCACGGATCTCATAACGCCTTGGATTGAGGCTGGGATAAAAGGAGGGGATTTGGGGATTAGGAACAATTTATATGGTTGAAGACCTGATGGTTCAGGAGAGTTCAGAAACTCTACTGGGTCATTAACAGCTTCAGACTGTTCAACTACAGTGTCTATAGATTTTGTAAGTTTTGCAAGTTTCAGGTACTTTTTCAAAAGTTCAAAATTTCTTGCATTGACTGCATGATTTTTTGGTGCCAAAATTGCTCTTTGTTGAAGGCATTTATGATTTGAATAATGGATATTGATATTTGGAAAAACCTAATCAGTTAGATCAGAGATAGAATTTACAGCGATGCAAATAGGACAGATTTTAATATTATCCTTCTGAACAGCTGGAACTTTTCCTTCTCCTAATAAAAGCAGTCTATTTGCGAATTGTTGTAATAATGGATCACTACTCTTTTCAACTGGCATGTTTTTTGTCAATTTTAAAGTTTCTATCTTATTCTGCTGCTATAGAGTTGACTGTTTGAAGCATGCTCTGATTTCATCTGCCTTTCTACCTTTTTAGTTTGACCTTACCTGATGAGCAACATATTCCTGGAGGTTTACTTTTCCGTTTCATAGCTCCACAATGTGTTCAAATAACATTCATAGACGAAATTTGAATTAATGGTTCTCCGGAATAATCATGATCTTTATCATAGTTAAATGCAGCTTCATTCCATTTTGCTACTACTCAAAACCCTTGCAGAAAGAAATAAGTTGATAATTACTTAAATTAAAAGAACAAATTCAATAGAATAATTTATTTAAACCAAATTTCACAGGATATAAAATTTTTTTACACATTTCATTTATAAAAGAATACACAAAGTAATAAACTCAGACAAATTATATAAACAAAACAAAATTAAATAATTACTGTTCATAATACTGATTATTTGTTGTAGACGTGGAAATCTGGTAGGCAGAGCCCAGAATATTTGAAGATGACGTCTGAAATACGAATATCGACAGTTAGATAACCCTAATAAACAATATCATTAAAGTTGAAGTAATTATTACTGAAACCAAAAGTGGTTAGAGGTGGTGTTTACCAAAGGTCAATGTTTGGAATCTGAAATGGGACGGCCACTTCAACCTAACGTAACCTAATCTAACAACCAAGGAGTAAGAGGGATCGAACCAGTGTCTTACAACGATGACCAAAATCTTATATTTTAATATAAGATTATATATAACATAAATATTTTATCTTTTTAAAATAAACTGTGACGCATAGACAGAAACATAACAAAGATTCACTTTTCAATATTTCAACCGTAATGGCGGTCGCTCTCAGGAGAAGAAGTGAGTTGACGGAGGTACGACAGTATATATATATATTTAAAATTCACATAAGGGGTTATTGAGGATTTTGGTCATAAAACATACAACTCCTGATCATCAGCCGACGTTTCGCCAAAAGTTGTTTGGCATTTTCAAGGCTAAAAAACAATTTATTAAACGACATAAGTAAAGCAAGATAAATACATCATCGGACACCATCCAACAGAAAACAAACGACACAAACAACAATTATAGTACACAGAGAACCACAAAAGTATCATAAAATACTTAGTGTTATTATGATTATTATTATTGTTATTATTATTTAAAAAACAGACATTTCTCGTTTAAACCTTTTATGACCAAAATTCTCAATAACCCTTATGTGAATTTGAAATATCAGTGGTCAAGAAACTATATCAATATATATATATTTATATTTAATGATCAAACCACAATCTTTTTATATTTATATTTATAAATATTTATTATATATATATATATATATAAATTTCACATAAACACGTGAAATAACAATCAATGATCAAATCACAATATGAATAGGAAAATAAGACTAAGATCTTTCAACCGTAATAAGCGGTTTTCGTCAGAGTCAAAAACCCAGAGTTGGGTTTTTAACTCTGACGAAGACCGCTTGTTACTGTTGAAAGATCTTAGTCTTGTTTTCCCAATTCTTATTGTGGTTTGATGATATATATAAATGATTTTATGGTTGAGCAGTAAGGTGATTTGAGATAGTGATTACCTGGGTCCTTGGTACGCGCGATGCATGCCAGAGCGGTGTGCGACGAGTAAGTGACTCCGTCGCTGCCACACACAGGAGACCCTTCGTCTTCAAGCTCCTGGCGAAGGCAGGGGCTGTCGATCGAGGTACACTTGCCTTCGTGCAGCAGCTTTAGATCTGTAGACATTTGCAAACATTATAACAATCATCTTATCAATTACAACAGCCGTTATAATGCAAACTGTATAACAATCATCTTATCAGTTACAACAGCCGTTATAATGCAAACATTATAACAATCATCTTATCAACTACAACAGCTGTTATAATGCAAACATTATAACAATCATCTTATCAACTACAACAGCCACCCATTACAACAGTCGAGCCATGCAGCTATACCACAGGTTGCATCGGCTTTATTTTCCACGTGGTTCTTTGAACCAGGAGGTACAAGGGCCACTGACCTTACCTGCAGCTGAGCAGGTTCAGTAGCATCAGTGGTCCGGAGTTTGATCCGAAACTCTTAAAATAAGTCGGTACTACAGGCGGCGGGGGCCCATGGTGAGGTTCTCTCTCCATCCCGCCAACTGAGGTTGGACTCATAGTGGCTGTTGGTTTTCACGCAGGTTGGGTAGACCCTTGTGGTCGCAGTGTGAGAAGCAGTAAATTGGGGAGCTAGAGCCCCAAACCTTGACCAGTAGGAACCGACCACGATCTCAGCTATGTGGGCTGGAATACTGGTAGAGGCTTTAATAGACGCTTTGACTTTTAATGGGCTACTCAGAGTGGGGACGAATGGATACAACCCTATCTCGTGCCCTTTATATTCGTAAAGAGAGACACCTATGGATCTACTCTGTCTGGACTTGTACCTTCCAGGTTGCTTTTAGCCAACGAGAGATTTTTAATCTCTCCATTTTCAGTCTCACTACGTTCCAAGACTCCACATAATGAGACTCTGATGGGCCAAATTAACTATGATTCCAACCCCTGATCCCGGGGTAACGGGAAATTCTCTCCTCAGAGGGGGACAACCCAACTCTCAAGAGTTTAATTTGAACCTGAAGAACTGACGGAGTCCTGATAAACTTTAATATTACATATATATATGCCGTTGTCTGCTTGCGACTCGTTTCTATTTTCCTGATGACGAGTACATCGAAATAGTAATCTATTACATCGAGTAGTAAGTACATCGAATCGTTATAGTAGTGAGTTTCTGTTTCATTTCTGTGTGTTCTTTGTGTCAATATAGTTTATATATATATATATAACTATTTCACATAAACATGTGAAATAACAATCAATGATCAAACCACAATATGAAATGGGAAAACAAGACTAAAATTCTTTCAACCGTAACAAGCGGTCTACGGGTTGGGTTTTTGACTCTGACGAAGACCGCTTGTTACGGTTGAAACATCTTAATCTTTTTTTCCCATTTCATATTATCATTTGATCACTGATTGTTATTTCACATGTTTATGTGAAACCTTGTTTTATATATATATATATATATAATATACATATATAGGATAAAATTTATGAGGACTCGGTCAGTTCTTCAGGTTCAAATCAACGTCTCCATGCCGATGTTTCGGTTTTTATTCCATTGAGACTTTGATTTAAAATCAGTGAAAATATAAAACTGTTACTCATATTTCTTCTTTAGAAGTATATTATTTTCGTCACTTCAGAAAGAATAATCTATACAAAACAATATCATGAATTGGTTTGAGATGAAACATGATTAGAATTCATGTGTAATCCTTTACAAGATGGAGAAACTTATGCTATCATTTCACTTTCAAAACAAAACATGTTATATTTTATGAATTGTTTTTTCAAATGAGTTAGTACAAAAAAAGAAGTGTTAATAGTGAATTGATAAAAGTGTTACGTTTATTGACGGAGTTGGCGCAGATGAGATGATGAATGGATGGGTATGTTTTACCATCTGTTGCGCATATTGGATTACATTTTCCAAGTTTGTCCAGTTCTACCGCTTCTTTACAGGCTTCATGATGAAGAGTATTGCATTTGCTGTGAAACTCTATTGTAAGATCTGCAATCAAGTATTAATACGGTTAAACAAACGTAGCTCGTATGGTGGATAATGGCATTAAATGAAAAAGAACAAAAACAGATAACATTTACATGGGTTTCAGCAGAGCCTCCAACGAAAACAAAATAACAAAGAGATTGTGAACTTTCTGAAACCTGCCACTAGATAACAACACATGTGGCCACCAGAGTACTCAGAACTAAGTACAGTATGGGGTAGTAATGGAGTGATTAAGCGCCACCAATAGCCTCTAACACTCAACTCCGACTTTCGGCCTTCACTCCAATCTAAGGTGTTATGCGATCCGTGACGAAGGATGGATGATACAGGGGTTACTACTGTATTATGAACGGAGCCTCAAGGGTACCAGGCGACCTCCTTGAGTAAAAATAGCCTTACTCCAGTATGCAGTGTTTTGCCGGAGCAAACCATCGATAGAGCTTCAGGGATTTTCATCTGTTTGATACTAAGGAGAAAGAAGTCTGGAGACTAACCTCTGGAAGCGCAGAGGGTCCAAAAGCGCTAACTAGTGGTAGCTAACCTCCCACAAGTGCACCTAAGGACCCGAAGAAGGAGAAAGGAAGTTACTTTCTCCCGAAACGTAGGTAGCCTGAATGGACATTATCAATGATGGTTTATGCAGACTCTGCAAAGAAGAGGCAGAAATACCGTTGCACCTGCTGACTGACTATAAGACAACTTTACTACACAGAGATAGGTGCTTCGGGACACTCAACAAAACTATAGAAAAACTTCTACCGCTCGACTCAGCAAAAGTAATCAGCTTCTTGGAGGCGTTGAAGCTAACTGCTGGAGTACTTTAGCACCAGATATGACCTAGCACCATATGGCGGCCTGGAGTATGACCACCCAGGGCGGCAAAAATAGTTGCTATTTGGCCATTAATAGTTGACCATTGGCCATAACGTAAAAAAAGACACCAGATTAGATTAGATTCCAGATCTGCCCTTCAAGCCATCCAAAGTAATCAAGTTAATGACTATTATTTCCGAATTTTGGAAAACCTCGACCTGCTAGCAAATTTAAAAGGGAAGAATATTGTATTTCAATGGATTCCGAGTCACTGTGGCATCCCAGGCAATGAAAAAGCAGGCGCATTAGCAAGTGCTGCTTGTAACTAGGGTCCCGCTGTGGAAGTATGCTATTCCTTACAGCAGTGTAAGAGAGCTGCAGCAAAGTGCTTTACAAGTTCATGGAACCTCAGGTGGCAGAACTGTGATACAGGACGAACTTACTACGAGATTCAAGGCTCTCCAAGCGATCCTCACTTATTTAAATCGGTTTCAAGGTCAGTCTCAACATTTCCAGCAAGAGCGCGACGGACCATATTGTGACGAATAAATGTTTTCACCGGTTCAACTTAACTGACAGTGCCCTATGTGGAGTTTGCTTGTTAGGAGAGGAAAGTCTAGAACAGTGTTTCCCAAAGTGGGCGGTACCGCCCCCCTGAGGGCGGTGCTTTGATATCGGGGGGGGGGGGGGGGGGGATCCAAAAAGGAGCGGGGATTCTATTTTCATAAACTGAAAATGTTCATGCAATATAATTTCTAAATTTAAGTGAAAACACGACATGTAAACTTCTAGGAAACAGTTTCTTAAAATTATTTGTTTTGATAATTTATTGGTATGTTAAAAGTATATTCTCACATAAGTTTCTTTTATTGTGTATTAATTCTTTTGCATAAATATGTTATGAAACAATACATCTATTGGATTCTAAATAAATATTCGATTAGTAATTATTTTAATTTAATTATTAAAATGTTACTCATTTGGTTATTTAGTTTTTAGTATTTAGAATCTGATTATTATTCAAGGGTGTTGAGTTATAGGTTGATGGACCCAAGAGGGTGGTCACTCGAAAAAGTTTGGGAAATACTGGTCTAGAACATATTCTTCTCCAGAGCTCGTATTTCCTGCGCCAGCGAGAAGTACTAAAGAAGAAGCTAGGAGTGAGGCCACTCTGAAAAGAATCCTGACCAACAACAAATTCTGGCAAATAGCTGCCGACCTATACCGGAGACACCGAGCAATCGAAGTGCAAAGCTATGGAAGCTCGAACTAAGAAGAAGTAAGTAAAAAAAGACACAATTTTACAAAGAGCTCGGAATCTTCAAAAAAATACCTTCATCGAATTGAAGTTAGAAATACTGAATACTGTGACTGGTCAAGAAACCACTAATCGAACTGAACTGTTTAGGTAACGATTAAAGTTATCATATATGATGATGCTGGGTTACTTACGTGGTTTATAGCAGATACAGTAGTGGGCATTATGGTAGGTTTGTCCATCAGATCCACACACTGGGAAAGGTTCAAACGTGGTTCTTGCCATTTTACAGACATCATTCCTCGAGGGTATCAAATTCATGATGTCATCATAGGTGCAGCTTCCATCGTGAAGAATGTCTAGGTCTTAAAAAAACAACAATATTTATGTAAAAAGCCACAAAATAGTGTTGCATTAAAATGTCTAAGTAGTTTGTTTGTTAGCAAGGAGAAAACTTAGGGCTTCCACATTCAGTGCTATTCCGCGTTATAAGGAATCATCATATTCAGGAGCCATGGCTTGCACACTTGCCTCTGGTCTGGTAGATACCGGGTTCAATACCCACTCTGACTTTCCATTTATTCACGTTGGAGGTGAAAAAAATCTAAGCACGAAGTCCTTGAGAGAGTTTTAAAAGCTGTTGATCCCCGACATGATGTACTCGCTAAAGATGCACTTGAGTTAGGCAAAATTTAGGACTCCCAATGTAGAATGTTTATTGTGCCAATGATCGGTCTGTGTTTGTTCTCTTATGGAACTGCCTCTGTAAATAACCTAATGGACGACGTAGTCAAAAAAATGGAGGGTAGAGTGGGAATCGAACCGGATTCTGCCAGACCACAGGCGAGTAAGCAAGCCACTGGTCAAAATCAAACTATTAAGAAAGCATGTAGAAAAACGACTTTAATAAAATTCTCACATGTTCAAAAACAGACAAGCTATATATGGAAATTACCTCCAGTACATCGAAAGTTAGTAAGAAAAATCAAGGCAATCAGCAGGAAGGTCGTTAATGCAGAAGCTGCTGCACATTTTAATTCCATTTGTTTACAAGAAGACCTGCTGCCCACTTATAGTTATATGTATATATCAAGTTTAATGTAGACAAAGAAACATACAGAAATTAAAAACACACACTTACAGCCTCTAATTTTCGGTTTGAACCACCTTCAGGAGAGATAAGTGAGGGAAACCAAGCGTACTGCTACAGAGACGGTACTCTTGTTTTTCTTTTGTTTCTCTCTCTTTCTTTGTCCATATTAAACTTTATTTGTCCGTTTCGGATCGTATTTTTATCGAAAATGAATATATATATATATATACCATTCATCACGATTCGTTTTTTTTGATCCAATATTCATATGATATAGTTTTTTTTTGTTTTTTTTGTGGAGGGTGGACGTTTTATGATTGAAAATAATCCTTTCGCCGACGTTTCGACACATATTTATATCATCTTTAGGGATGCAACATGTTTTTTCTTACAATTAGCACTATTATTACTATATAATAAACAAATTACTAAATGAATTAATAAATTATTACATTAAAAAAAACTTGTTCCAGCCCTGAAGATGACATATACACATATATATATATACATACAACACAATAATTAATACTGTTTAACAAGTTATTTGCGAATACTCACTTGAATGCATTTTCCTAAAGCAATGAAGGACCTCAGCACTAGGATACGTCCTACCATTGCTGGCACAGACTGGAGTAGTTACATTACAAAAGTTATCGAAAAAACATAATTCTTTCTTCCCACAAACTCCTTCATGTATTACTGACAATTCTAAAAAAAAATATTAAACAAATTTCTTTTTATTTTTTTATAATATTTTAATGTTCATTTTACTATTACAGTTATTATAAAATAATGTAAGATTTCACAATAAACACATTAAATAAAAATCATTTTTTAAACTAGAATATGAAAATCAGAAAAATTACTAAAATTATTCAACAGAAACAAGTGATCTTCGTCAGAGTCAAACTTTAGTTTTGTTAGTTCGACTCTGACGAAGACCACTTTGTTTTGGCCGAAAAGCAATAGCCACACACACGCTCAATTATAATGTAAGTTTACTAAGAAGTATTATTAAGCCTTTCGCTTCGAATAATGAAAATGTTTGCTTCCCTTTGGCCTTTACATAGACTATAGTCGATTGCAACATTTTTCCTGTGTAGCTCTTAAGTCAGTTACATTAAAAAGAAAAGACTAAAGGGGAAAGGTGCCTGCAAACGAAAGTAAACATCCTATTACTGTAAGCATTACCCAAATTAACACCCTTGTGTATTTTATAACTAAAAGTATAAAAAAAACCTTGACGTTCTTGAAAATATGCATATTCTAATCATTAAAAAGGATATCGATCTTTTATAAAAGAAATTTTTTTTCCAATGTAAATGTTAGTTTTGTTATTTTTTTAGTATTTTGATTAAAAATATATTTTCCTCCTAGCTCAGTGTATTAATATCAGAAAAAAATTCTCCCGTGTCTGAAGTCGACTTTAGGGTGGTAATGGTAACTGTGGCAATAAATTCGACTAAAGTCAACTTTAGGGTGATAGTGGTAACTCTGGCAATAAATTCGACCAAAGTCGACTTATTATGTGAAATAACAATCAATGATGAAACCACAATATGAAATGGGCAAAAAGACTAAGATCTTTCAACCACAACAAGCGGCCTTCGTCAGAGGGTTTTTGATCAGTTGGGTTTTTTGCTCTGACAAAGACAATTGTCGTAGTTGAAAGATCTTAGTCTTATTTTTTCATATAGTGGTTTGATCAGTTATATAAATATCTATATATATATAATAATAATTAAATGAAACGGTCCAACGGACTTTTAAATAAAAACCAATTAAAAAAGATAGCACGCAGATAGACACAGGAATAGTTCACTTCTATATTTCGACCATCGTCGTCATCAGGAGGCGAAGAGTCCCGCAGGAAGGAAGAGCGGCGACTCAGTGAGGATATATATATAAGTTGTGAAATTTATAAGTTATAAAAATTTATAAGTTCAAAATGTGTATACATATAAAAAGATTTCACATAAACACATGAAATAACAATCAATGATCAAACCACAATATGAAATGGGAAAACAAGACTAAGTGTCAAACTACGCTCTTCCCTCCCACTCTTCTCAACCCCACACCATATGTTTTCTGCATCTAGTGTTACAGTTGGGTTTTTGGCTCTGACGAAGACCGCTTGTTACGGTTGAAAGATCTTAGTTTTGTTTTCCCATTTCATATTGTGGTTTGATCATTGATTGTTATTTCACGTGTTTATGTGAAATCTGTATTAAATATATAAATATATATATATATATATATATATAATAATATTATATTTTAATGTAGTGCAAATGTATATAAAAGTAAGAGTAAACCTGAAATTAAAAAGGGAACAGGTTACAAAAATAAACTCCATCATGGTAGGGTAACTACCCGTAACGAAAACAAAAAAAACCTATCGACTATTCTCAACGTATAAGGTAACAAGTTTTTTTAAATAATTAATCCACAATTTACTTTAGACTCTGTGGCAGTATTGATTTAAATAATGTTGCGTCTGAAATAAGAATCATTACCTTGATTATTGTTCTTCTTCATGTAGCACTTCATGGCTTCTATATTAGCGTATGTTTTGTTGTTGGATGCACAAATCGGTTTATAAATAGGTGAAAAAGCACATCTATTTTCGCCTGGAGCATGAGGGCATGGTCCTTCAGAAACAACTACAACTTCTGCAAAAAGGTTAAAAGGGTAAAATTCATTACAAAGAAACAGACGGAGAAAAGAAATAGTAATTAGGGAACAGGGATGTCAAACATACGGCCCGTGGGCCGAATTAGACCCACCATGGGATTCAGTACGGCCCGGGGAATAAATCTGCATTATTATAAAAAAAAATTATGTTTACTGTAATTTTCTTTAAAACCTATGATTCTTACATTGTCCGCTTGGGGCAAAGTGTTTTAGTATGCATAGACAACATTAAAGCAACACAGTGACGGAACTAACACAAGGAGGAAGTAAAATTAAACGTCTGTTGGCACATTATCCACTTTTCGGTTGTCCTCGCACCTTTACCAGCGAAATATCTCAAAAAGGAGAAAAGTGGATACAGAGTGTCGGATTTTAATAGATTTGTATAATTGACTTATTCTTCTTTGCACTAATTATTAGTATTAGTGACTAATACAAAGAAAAAAGTGACTTATTGTTAGTTCTATATAATTTTGCAATTACGAGTATGTTACTAGTCCGGCCCACCGGAGATCAGATTAATCTGTATTCAGCCCCACAAACCAAAATGCGTTTGACACCCCTGCAGTAGAACCTCACATTGCGTATTACAATTTACTCATATTACGAAGCAATCACATTTGAAACAAAGATGAAAATGAATAATCGGTTCATCTCCTAGAATGCCTGCGTTTAATCGCCTTTTATGTTTTAAACAGAAAAAGTGCAGTTAAAACAAATAAACAATACTGTGCATGTCATCTATACTAGTGTAAGAGGAGTCATGGCAGTTTATCCTTCACAAATGTATTTGTATTCTCTGTTGTATTGTATTGGTTAAACTGATCTCCTAGAGGGTTAAAAACGTCAACCCTTTACGAACTTTTTCTTTGATCTTTTTTTGGTGATTCTACATTGTGAGTTCTAAATTTTGCCTAACCCAAGTGTATTTAGAGTAGAGATCTTTAACTAGTACCTGACATCGTACAGGCTCGTGACCGACGGCTTAACATCCTCTCCGAGGGACGACGTACTCAGATTTATTCACCGCCCCTGTTAATAAATGGAGGGCCAGGTGGGTATCGAACCATGGACCTACCAGTTCAGTGGCGAGTACGTTAACCCTTTCACTGCTAATGACGTATATATACGTCAAAACAAAACTGGCTACCATTGCGCTTGACGAATATATACGTCATAGTTTTTTTTTTTTTTTTTATTTTGGTATGCATTGGAAATTTCATCTCTGTGAATTATACTTGGTTTCAAACAATATTTTGCCTGGGTTGCATGTCTATTTAGGTAATTTTTAATACCGCTAAAAACGACACGCGGGCTACCTGCGGCATTGTATTATGACCAAACCAGGACTAATCCGACCCTCGTCTCCTTCCTTTATGAAGACCGTGGCAGACCTCAGTCTGCTTTTGACAAACCCTGTGATCACTTGTGCTCTGCTCCTTCCCTATTTATTCTCGTTTTACTTGTGTTCTGACCCCGGCTATCGATTTTGATTTTTCTTTTGGATTACGTTTTGTACTGTTGTTTATTATTCGGTTTTACTTGGCTTGTTTCTGGATTTTCTTTACTCTGACCTAAGGGTGAAAAAATTGTTTCCGATAAGGAGTTGTCAGATTGAATCAAGTTAATTGAATCACTGTCAGATTCTAACAAGAAGTGACAGTGAAGATGACTCACTAGAAGATCAGCCTGATGACTGTTGGGAATCAGATGATTCATTGCCCAAGTCACCTCAGCCTTCTACGTCGTGTGCACCGGACCTAGTACTCCCTCGGCTGTTCAGAGACAACAGTTTCAAGTTTTATCGCTAAAGCGGCTCTTCGCTTCAATCGGTTCAATTCACCGATTGAAAGCGAGGAAAGAAAGCGAAAAAAGATATTGTTAAAAATACATGTATTGGAAATTTTCAGTTATTTTAAAAGCAAAAATTAGTTATAACATTAAATATAGTCATACACACATATATTTATAATATATATATGTAATATCAATATGTAAAAAAAAAAGAAAAAAAACCTAAAATTTTAGCTTTGTCCGTGCAGGTGCATAGACCTGATCAAAAATAAGGATGGAAATTTTAGGTTCTTCAAAAAATCATGTTTTCAAATTCAGCCCCCAAGAACATGAAGTGTTACTGTCTGGCAGCAGTGAAAGGGTTAACATGAAGTGTTACTGTCTGGCAGCAGTGAAAGGGTTAACATGAAGTGTTACTGTCTGGCAGCAGTGAAAGGGTTAACATGAAGTGTTACTGTCTGGCAGCAGTGAAAGGGTTAACATGAAGTGTACTGTCTGGCAGCAGTGAAAGGGTTAACATGAAGTGTACTGTCTGGCAGCAGTGAAAGGGTTAACATGAAGTGTTACTGTCTGGCAGCAGTGAAAGGGTTAACATGAAGTGTACTGTCTAGCAGCAGTGAAAGGGTTAACATGAAGTGTACTGTCTGGCAGCAGTGAAAGGGTTAACATGAAGTGTACTGTCTGGCAGCAGTGAAAGGGTTAACATGAAGTGTACTGTCTGGCAGCAGTGAAAGGGTTAACATGAAGTGTTACTGTCTGGCAGCAGTGAAAGGGTTAACATGAAGTGTTACTGTCTGGCAGCATTGAAAGGGTTAACATGAAGTGTTACTGTCTGGCAGCATTGAAAGGGTTAACATGAAGTGTTACTGTCTGGCAGCATTGAAAGGGTTAACATGAAGTGTTACTGTCTGGCAGCAGTGAAAGGGTTAACATGAAGTGTACTGTCTGGCAGCAGTGAAAGGGTTAACATGAAGTGTACTGTCTGGCAGCATTGAAAGGGTTAACATGAAGTGTTACTGTCTGGCAGCATTGAAAGGGTTAACATGAAGTGTTATTGTCTGGCAGCAGTGAAAGGGTTAACATGAAGTGTACTGTCTGGCAGCAGTGAAAGGGTTAACATGAAGTGTTACTGTCTGGCAGCAGTGAAAGGATTAACATGAAGTGTTACTGTCTGGCAGCAGTGAAAGGGTTAACATGAAGTGTACTGTCTGGCAGCAGTGAAAGGGTTAACATGAAGTGTACTGTCTGGCAGCAGTGAAAGGGTTAACATGAAGTGTACTGTCTGGCAACAGTGAAAGGGTTAACCACTGAGCTAACCTGGCCCCTAAGGGTCGGATATATATTGGAGTTTATTCTCTACCAGCCAAGCAAATCTCGGTCATATGTTTGATCTAAATTATTTACTAGATAATAGCAAATATTCGTTATTTTAATGTCCATACATCGTTTTAGAACACATAATATATAAATATGTATTTATTAAAAAAAAAGTTCCGGAGGGTCGGACTCGGGCTGACGTCTACTTGTGCTCGTATGTGCGCCTCCCTTGGGACGGCCCCTGCAACCTAATCTAAAATATTATTTTATCACAAATATTATGTTTCCACTCTTTCAAGCCAACATGTTTTCTCAAACTATTTGAATGTGTTTTTTTTTTAAAAAAAATCAAGATATACTGAATGCATATACTTACTTTCCCCCTTGGTGTTCCAGTGATTGTTGCAAGTCAAATACATATAGTTGGGGTATGTTTTTGAGTCTATTCCACAAACAGGTCCTCCAAACAGTGATTCGTCATCAAATTGACTACAATCTCGGAAGAAAATATCCAGTTCTCGTCTCTTTTTTCCCTCAAAACAGTGTAAGAGATAAAAAAACAAAAAAAATATACTTCAAAAATATCTTATTCTCATGGCAATTGATTGGATGAGTGTTTGAAAGAAAATATATGTAATGATTTGTGAAAGTCAGCCTTAAGTTTATTGAGACCACCATGTATATGTATGTTTATATAAAAAAAGAAGGAATTGAGAAATTAAAATTATTGGGTTTTGGGTGAAATTTCAAAATCGAGGATTTTCAATGAAAATACTCATTTTGAGATCTATTCAGTCATATTAAAAGAGTTTTGCTCAAATTGGTTTTGTTTGTTTGTTTGTGTATGTGATTGTGTGTGTGTGTGTGTGGGTGTGTGTGTGTGTTATGTAAGTGTGCAGTGGCAAAGCGTAGCCGAGGGAGGGGGGAGGCGGTCTATATACGAGTACTCTGTACTTCTCAAATAATTTAAAAAAAAACATATACCAATATGAAAATCCATACTTGTAATACCAGATTTCCAATTACAAATTTAAAATGTAAAAAATAAACAAAAGTAATAGTAATGTACATATTGTAAATATATGTAGTCCTGAACAAGGCATAAATATATGTCGAAACGTAGGGTGAGAAAATTGGTTTCAATCATAAGACCTAAACCCTCAAAAATCTTAATATACATTTATACACTTTTTCGATAAAAATGCGATCCGAAACAGACAAATAAATTTCAATGAAGATAAAGAAACATAGAAAACCCAAAAATACACCCAGTCTTCAACCCTTGGTCCAAACCGTCCTCAGGAGAGACAAGAGAGGTATATCAATCTCACTAAGGTCACTGAGGGAGACCTCAGTCATCTCTATGCCGGTGCGCTTGGTTTAATTATCTATATTGAAATTATATATACATAATCGATAAGAATATCTCACATAAACACGTGAAATAACAATCAATTATCAAACCACAATATAAAATGGGGGGGGGGGGGGGAATGACTGAGATCTTTAAACCACAAAAACTCAGTTTAATTTTTGACTCTGACGAAGACTGCTTGTTGTGGTTAAAAGATCTTAGTCATTTTTTTTCATTTCATATGTTGGTATGACTATATATATATATATATCAACGATCAAACCACAATATGAAAATGGGAAAACAAGACTAAGATCTTTCAGCCGTAACAGGCGGTCATCGTCAGAGTCAAAAACCCAAATGAAACACTAGATGCAGAAAACATCTGGTGAGGTGTTGAGAAGAGTGGGAAGGAAGAGTGGCATTTAAAAAGGGTGAAAGAGCAGGAAAGGAGAAATGTGTAGAAAGGGATGTTTGGGGAAACAAAGGAGTACAGTAAGAAAAAGTAAAAAACTATCCAGTAGCTGTCAACCCTCTTAGAACAGGATAGTGCCCTCGTAACGAAAGTATCAAGTTTGAAGTGACAGTTTCTAATGTTTATAATATTTTATTTATTAAATATAATTAGAGACGACTCAATAATATTTCTTAACAACATCGATTTTTCATAGGTAATAAATTTAGCTCCTGTCCAATCAATATGATGATTTTCATTTTTTATATGCAAGAATAAGGCACTACTTTTTTCCTGTCAACTTACGTTATTGGTGTTGTTTTACACGTGTCTTTAATGATTTACCAGTTTGACCAATATAAATTTTATGGCAATTTTTGCACGGAATTTTATAAATACCACTAGACTCCAATTCCCTGGGAGATTTTTTTTATTAACATATTGCCCACGTTATTACGATTCGAAATTTTTCATTATATCAAACATGTGCCATAACAAGCGGTCTTCGTCAGAGTCATAATTCTAACAGTTGGGTTTTTGGCTCTGACCAAACCGCTTGTAACGGTTGGAATATCTTAGTCTTTTTTTTTTCCATTTCTCATTGTGGATTGGACATTGATATATATATATATATATAATCAACAGGAAAATTATCCACAAAGCCAACAAACATTTCACAGTAAACTATAGACACAGAGTAAAGATATGAACACGTTTACAATATTAAATTTTCGGTTGAACCGTCATCAGGAAAGTAAAGGGACACGAAGCTGACTTGCGAAGCATTGGTTGGAGACGGTCTCCAACCTTCTTTTCGCAAGTGTTCTTTGTGTCCCTATCTATACTCTCCTGATGACGATTCAACCGAAAATTCCAGACTGTAAATGTGTTCATATCTTCACTCTGTGTCTATAGTTTACTATGAAACGCATATTTATTGATAAAAATATCATACGTGAAGTAGAAACAAAATAAATTTATAAAGTTAATTTATATAAATATAATGTATATGAAGTTTATATATATAAATCATGCTGTTTGTTTCTTGACCACTCTTTATTCACAGGTTTTAAGGGTTTTGGTTTGGATAGTAAAAAACTTTTCTTCGCCAACGTTTCGACATATATTTATGTTCTCCTTAGGGCTGGGAAGTCTGTTGTATAACCTTGTTTTTTTTTCATTTGTATATTTATATATACAAATATATAAAAATTTTTTTTCTTTTCATAATTTGTGAGGGTTAATATTTAGAATCACCTTTTCGCCAACGTTTTGTCTTTATTTTAAGACATGCTCAGGGCTATAAAATAACAAAAACAATAGATATTTGTCATATCTACTTTACATTCATCATAAAAAATTCAAAAAACCTACTTACTCAAGGCTAGCTTCTAATACCGAACCGAATTTTTAATGATGAATGTAAAGTAGATATGACAAATGCCCATTGTTTCTGTTAGTTTATAGCCCTGAGGATGTCTTAAAATAAAGACGAAACGTTGGCGAAAAGATGATTCTAAATATTAACCCAGACCAAATTCCGAGAAGAAGAAAAAGTGTTTATTAGTAATTGTCGTCAAGAAAACAATACTATATATATATATATATATATATATATATATATAAGCTATGGTAATTATAACCTACTTACTACTAACTGATGTCCTTTTGTATAAAAAATGTCAGTATCTCTTGCAGAGGCTGAAGTTTGAAGTAGAAAGAACACGATAAGTAAATCTGAAAGAAAAGTAACCAAATGAAGAGTAATACACATATTATCCACAACTTAATGAATCCTTTTTAAATTAATGTTACCTTGTGACTGAAGAATGAATGAATTCAAATGTTTCTTTATAAAATGTTTTTTTTTAATTTTTTCATCAGCATTGTTTTAGAGATGCTGGTAATGTTACAAAGAGATGTTTTCCACTTTAATGTAGCGCACTCAGTTGTCATGTAGTATTTACTCATTGTAAGGTAGTAGTAGTAGGCAACCCTTTAGGTTGCAGTGGCTCTCCCACAATGGAACACACATAGGCTGAACATTGGACCCTTTGTGATACTACACAATAAAGATTAATTCTACATTCGGAGTCCTAAATTGTCCCTAAATCAAGTGTTATTTAAACTAAGAGTCTTTAACGAGTTCCTGAGATCGTACAGGCTCGAAACAGACGAATTACAGTCCTCTCTGAGGGACATACTCAGATTTATTCGCCTACCACGTGAATGAAAAAAAAAATTGTGCAAAATGTACTAAAGACCTTCTAAGAAAAGAATATTTACCTGGCATACAAACAAGACTATCAATGAATCACTTTCAAATAAATTATGAGCTAGCGCAATATATGACTAAATATGGGTCAGTTAAAGCATACCTGAACAAGTCAAAATAGCTCATCCTCATCTCGCCCTCGATTTATTCACGCGGGAGGTGAATAAATATGAGTACGTCGTCCCTCGAAGAGGACCTTAAAACGTTAGTCCCTTAGCCTGTACGATGTCAGGTACTTGTTAAAGATTCCCTACTCGAAATTCACTTGAATTAGGCGAAATTTAGCACTCCCAATGTAGAAGAATCACCGATCAAACAGAAAGCCGGTAAACGGCTGACTTTATCACCCCTCTAGGGAGTCGGTTAAACAATAACAATAAAAAGGTATGAGCTCGAATGAGCTTTTTAGTCTACATTAGAGTCAGCTGCGTGCAGCAGCTGTTGTGCAGACACAACAGCAGATAACTTGAAATGAGTCAATGTGCAAACAAAACCTTTCTTTGATTTATAGCTAATTTATACACAGGGGTCAGAGTAGCCCAGTGGCTTGCATGCTAGCCTCTAGACTGGTAGATCCAGGGTTCGATTCTCACTTTGGCTCTTGATTTATACATATGGTAAGTGAAAAAAAATCGAAGCCTTATACGATAGCCCAATCTTTACTATCATTTATTCATACTTTATAACTAACGTATTTATAAAAGTGTTTACAAACTCGACTAAATACTTTATTGATAAAGAAAAAATGTGTAATCGTGTTCATACAGACCAATACAATTGATTAGCATATCAACTGAACTTTGATATAATCACAAATAATATACTTCAAACAAAACTGCTTTTCCATATAAATTATATTCGAATTCATTTTTATATTTTAACCTTTTGATGAAACAGTCCAAAGGACTTTTAAATAAAAAACAGTTGAAACGAAGGTAACATAGATATAAAAACAGGCATATCGAAGTCACTTCTATGTTTTGAAGATCATCAAAATATAGAAGTAGTTATGGTTGTTATAATATTTTAAATCACAAAACATGTCAGGTATTATATATTATTACGCAGTTTTATTTAAAAAGTACGAATTTGAAATTAAATTAATTAGAGAATTAAATTAGTTAATGTACACTGGATTATATAATCCAGATATTCTTGTAATACACCTAAATATAACGATGACTCACCAAGCACTAAACATTTATATATTTAAAAATTTAAGATCAATTAGAGTAGATTTTTAAAATCATTCATTTAAATAATAAAAAAATCATTTAAGAATAATGAATGAAAAGCTAGTTATAATCAAAGATGATACGAACTGAAGGCTAATTATTTTGTCAAAGTATTATTAACAATTAGTAATTATGAATTAGTCGCACAAATGTTATTAAGATTAATTATGAACAGTGATCAGTATTATTAAAAGCTGATTTAATTATGCAAGTAATTAATAATCATAAATTAGTCAAAATGAGTCATCATTAATTATTTAAAATTACCAGCATATATTTATAACCTACATTGTACTAGTAATTGCTAATTAAAATTAGTCTTACCAATTTTATTATGATTAATTATTTAATAATGATTAGCGTATTTGTAGGCTGATATGAATTAGGTAATTATAATTACCTAAAGTAAGTAGTAATTAATAATTAGTAATTACTTAAGTAAGTACCAATAATACATTTTAATTGGCTTAATTAATTGTTAATACCTAGATATAGATACACAATCAAAAGGAAGTTCTACTTACATTGCGTGTGAGGCATTTCTGATGAAGCTGAAATGAAACCCTAGTTCTTGTACACTTTATATAGAGAACTGGGAGACACGCTGTCTTTATATGGGACAATAGCGACCGGTATCGTCATTTGAGAAAACACCAAATTAATCTTCAGGAAAGCCTTTGCTATTTCTTCCATATTTTGTCCATAAACTATTTTTATCATACTATTATTTGTTCTTTTGTCTTTCTATAAACAATTCTTACCTGGGAAAATGATTCCATTGTTTCAATGTCAATATAAAAATCCCGCTAAACTTAATAAATATTTAAATATTTTAATTCTTTTTTTTATTTACTTTTGAAGTTTTTATTAAACAAAAAATAGTACAAACTTACGAATTTAATTCATTTCGGGGTCGACTTTTTATATCAAAATAGTCGTATGTCGAGACTAATTTTCCCATAAGAAGGCATTATAATTCGATTAATCTGTCTCACATTTAGGAGCCTTACGATAAATCTTTAAAAATACTGCATACATATGGGTACAAATAACAATTAAAGCTACATATATATAGAAATCAATTAAATAGATTTAATTCATAATTTTTAAATTTAATTTATTTTAATTTTTGGACAGATTTAAAACAAATAAGTTTTAAATAAATAAGAAATAAAGCATAGAACATCGCTTTACCTTAGTTAGAGCTTTGCCCATAAAGGTCGGAGGAGACAGAGGGTGTGGAGGTAGAGGATACGATGGGTCGTGCAGTGTAGCGTAACTTATACTCTAATTTACACTACGTAACTTAGCTTATTTATATTCCTTCTTCTAATTTTTTTTTTGCTTCTTTTAATGTAAAACTAGCTTGCTACGTTTGTACAGAAAGAGTAAAATTTTGTTTTATTTTTAACTTTTCTTTCTAATTTTCACGTTGACCTTCTTCACTTTCACGCACTTCAGGCTTTTTTTTACTTTTCTTTCTAATTTTGAATTTGACCTTCTTCACTTTCACTACTTCAAGCTTTTTTTATTTTTCTTTCTAATTTTCACTTTGACCTTCTCCGCTTTCACTCACTTCAGGCTTTTTTTTTACTTTTTTTTCTAATTTTTACTTTGACCTTCTTCACTTTCACTACTTCAGGCTTTTTTTTACTTTTCTTTCTAACTTTCTCTTTGACCTTCCTCACTTTCACTCACTTCAGGCTTTTTTTTTTTTGCTTCACTTTTGTTATTTTCGTTACTATAACTACGTGATACTTCATCATATGTACGTATCTCGAGTAAATCTTCGTATATCAAGATGATTTTTGCTTCAAAATTGACGTCCTAATCGAAATATGTATGTCAGTATATATTTATAACCCAATATAACGCTATTTATACATTGTACAATCATTAAGTGCATTATTATTATTATTTTAGGTATTTGAAGAAATGTCGCTTGTTTCTTTAATTATGTGCTCGCCTCTAGACTAGTAGATTAAGGATTCTACAGTCACTGTGGCCCTCGATTTATTTTGAGTCGAAAACGAAAATCTGATCTATTAGAGCAATCTTTGTGTACGAACTTTATTGAAAAATATGCCTTTGTTAAAATATGTCTGACAGTTTGAGGGTCAGTCTGATATTTAATAGAAAATAAGTGAAGAATATACTTTTTGTCCATTCTTAATTTATTTGTTAAGTGAAGAATGTACTTTTTGTTCATTCTTAATTTATTTGTTAACTGAAGAATGTACTTTTTGTTCATTCTTAATTTATTTGTTAAGTGAAGAGTGTACTTCTTGTTCATTCTTTATTTATCTGTTAACTGAAGAATATATTTTTTCATTCTTCATTTCTCTGTTCAGTGAAGAATGTAGTTTTTTTTTTTGATCCATGTACCAGAATAGCATTTTCATTAGTATGTAGTGCATTTATATCGCAGGTCTTGACTAGCTATAGTCCTCTAGGACTTTTCAGTCAATCATCTTCAGCTCACAAACTACTATAAACCCAACTGTAAGCTTAAGCGATCAGGAAGGTTAGGTTAGGCTGCAGTGGTAGTCTCACGAGAGAGCACACTTAGGCTAAACATTGGTCCTTTATCGTACCACACAATGAACATTCTACTACACTGAGAGCCCTAAATGTTGCCTAACTGCAGTATATTTTAGAGTAAAAATCTCAAACGAGTACCTGACATCGTACAGGCTTAAGACCTGTTTCATTCATTCATTCATTACTGGAGCAATGAATGTTTTTATGTTGCTAATGTTTGCTTTATAATGTGAATTAAGCATTTAGACCACGACATTAGTGTTGTAATTAATTATACTTAATTGCATTATTCATTAGTGCATTAATTATACCATTCGAATTTTCATGATTTTGTCACTGAAGTGGATCACAATCAAGATCATTATTTTGTCGCCCATCTGTCATTCATTCTCCAGAGTTGATCGGCTCCCAACACGTGAAAAAACAAGCTATGCTAGAGCTTCTACAAACTTGTCATAAGTGCCAATATCGCTTCCAATCTTTGTATACATATAGAGGAGGGTTGCGTCTTTCATATTCCATGCTTAACTCAAAACCGGTAAATGTGACGGTTCGCCCCTCTGACACTGGACGCCTCATATGTAATTGTGAGACTACACAATTAGCACTCCACATTGGGATTCCTAAATGCCTAACTCAAGTATATTTTACTGTAGGAATCTTTAAAGGCTACGTGACATCTTACAGGTTCGGGACCAACAGCTTAACATCCTCTCCATAACAACGGACAATATATTCATATTTTTTCATCTCCTGCATGAATAAATAGAGGGCAAGAGTCCGTTTCGAACCTCGGATTTACCAGTCCAAAGAGCACGCATGCATGCCACTGGGCTACCCTCGCCTCTCCTGCGTTACTTATAATCAATCATGTTTAATGTAATCAATTCAGCGGACATTTTCAAGCTGCTAATGACTTCAATATAATTAGTTCCAATAGTAATATAACTCAATTAAAAATTAGTAGTATTCATTGACTTAGTGAAAAATATTTGTGTATGAAATTAAGATGTAAATATTACACAGATACGTGAAATATTATCGAAAACCATGGAAAAGAATATGTATATTTTTATTGCAAGAAATATCTTTTATTGTAGAGAAATGGGAACAAGCAGGCGACATTTGCTCGCGCTCAATCCAGTTTGTGAGTGATTGCGCTATCACGAGGATATATATGAGGCTGTCCATGCCTCACCTCTCGTCTCAGAAGAAGACTCTGTTTATTTAAGCAAGAAATACAGAATATTCTGCGATTTTTACTATAAAAATGGTCAAAACATATTAAGAACCACACGAAAATCATAGTCCATGGGAAAAATAATAATACTTGTGTTGTTTAATTAACACAGTCATCATTTAATTAACAAACATCATTGTTTAATTTTTTTTTCCTGTCATGATGACACAGACTTCCTTGACTGCAAGTCACTAGATGAAATGAGTTATTCTATAGAAATGATTTTGAACTTACAGAAACACGTATCTTATGTGTATCAAATATGTAATTACAGAATCACATATATAGTATGCATCATATATGTAATTACAAAACACATAAGGTATGTTTATAACATACGTAATTACAGAATCACATATATAGGGTTCATCATATATGTAAATACAAAACACATAAGGTATGTTATAACGTATGTAATTACAGAATTATTCATAACTAAGATTGTGTTGATGTGTTGAGCTGCCCTCATACTCGTATACTACAATCAGTGTTGCTTTAGTTAGGTCTCGACAAATCTGTTTTTTTTCATTGAATCTAAATTAAAATTTCAACTTTCTGGGCACAGTGTTTCGCTACCTGCTATACTGTTCTGTAATCAAAACATCAAACAGCCTTATCCTTTAAGTGTAATTGTTGAAAAAAAAAGTTTTCTTTTTATTAAATCTCGCAAGTAAACATGGCGGTCGAAATAGATGGAATGATTTGCGAACCCATTGATCAAGAACAACGAAAGAAGAAAGAATGGGAACTTTCGACTTGCCCCAGTGATCCCAGGTCAGAGATATAAAAAAAGATTTCACATAAACACGTGAAACAACAATCAATGATCAAACCACAATAGGAAAAGGGAAAACAAGAATAAGATCTTTCAAACGTAACAAGCGGTCTTCGTCACAGTCAAAAACCATTGTCGACCTTCGTCAGGGTTTTTGACTCTGACGAAGACCGCTTGTTACGATTGAAAGATCTTAGTCTTGTTTTCCCTTTTCATATTGTGGTTTGATCATAAATATATATATATATATATATGTTTTACTAGCTGACTCAGCAAACTTCATGCCGCCTAACTGTCAGTGAATGTCGTGTTCCTTTAACTAAACTGAATTCAAATTTGTGAGATTATACAATGAGCACTCTACATTGGGTTTCCTAAATTTGCCTAACCCAAGTGTATTTTAGTGTAGGAATCTTTAAAGGCTACGTGACACCTTACAGGCTCGGGACTGACAGCTTAAAGTCCTAACATGTTAACTGACGGCTTAACATCGCTAACCCAACAGACGCTGTCCAACCTTACCTACAAACATTCAATTAAAACAAGAATAGAAAACTAAAATAAAAAATCTACAATTTCAGACTCAATTTCACTATAAATAAACATAATATCAAACTCGTTAACGACCAACTATTTTGTTTGATTAGTCAAACACTGTTCAACAACAATCTATCAACACTATCGAATGCATCGTATATGTTTAATTTGGGTTAATTTTTAACATTTAACAATTTTATTCTTCTAACATATCATCTTTTCTCATTAGAATATTTAATTTTTTTAATAAAAAAAATTCTAAGTCAATGTAAATAAATTCAAATAAATCTGACCAGTAGGGCAGTTGACTCATTATTCCAAGACAAAATTTCAGTTTTTATAGGTATCTTTGCAAACAATCGGAGTTTTATACATTTTTTTTATAAATTGGTAATTTTAGGTTTAATTTTAAGACATAATTTCATTTTTTTATGATTGTCGGTTTAGCTTTAAAAATTTTTTTTTGAATTCGTTAAAAAGCACTATATTGTCTCTTCTTATTAATGTAATTTAAAAAAAAAAATACTTAACTCTTTCTTTGCCTGTCTTCATCTGTCCTCTTTTCGCATATTTTATGAATAGTGTCATTCTTGATTTCTTTTACTATAAATTTTGTAGGCTTCCAGGGTAAACAATTTTGTGATTCATTAGTTGTGCAATCCGTAATTGTGTGGTATTTACTCATTCTGAGGTAAACTTGTGTGGAGACTTTTGTTGGTTTATCCATTTTATCTCAGAATGAATTTTGTGATTCTTTGTTATGCATTGTTATCTGAGGCAGCAGCTATGCAATTTATAACTTTACCAGCAACAAGTACACAATTGTATAAAAACATATTACTTCATGTAATCGTATAAGATAAAATCAAATATTTATATCTTTCTCTGGATATTTATAGAAATTTTTTTAAAAAACTTGCTGAATTGAAAAGTCAAGATATTGATGACTGTTTATGAAACACAAGTGTCTCATTGACTAAGTGAACATGTTTAATACGAGTATAAGACGAGTCAGGAAGATGAAGCAATTTATAAATTGAACTATTCTTTAGATAGAGTGTACATAAAATTCATGTCAGTACTATAATTAAGTGGGAATTATGTAAAGGTAGCTAATAAATAGCAACCATTCAAAACTCCCAAGATTTCGGCAAATTACTGAAGCATATCCCAAGATCTCAAGTTTAGGATAGAAATCCCAAGATCTTGTCAATAATCCCAAGGGATTGTTTAGTATATAACCATATTTTAAGAAAATATTTAAAATGTTTATCTTTTTCAACAGGTTTCAACAACAGAACAAGACTCGCTGGTGTTACGTAATGTTTACCGACTTTCACCGATGCACCTACTATTTAGGACCTGAAGACAAGAACTGCAAATACTTTGAAAGATGCTATAAGTCACTTTGCCCTAATGATTGGATTCAAACGTGGACCGAGCAGATCCAAAATGGCACCTTCCCTAGAGATCTCACCAAGGAGATGGGACGCTAGTCGGTATTTTGCTATAATATATATTTTTAAATACAGTAAATTTAAATAATATGTTTGTAAAATAAATGCGTAAAAAAGAAATATAAGTTCTTCTATTTGTTCATTTATAGGTTGTGACAAAGATATCAATGTCTATGTAGAATAAACAGCATAATTTTATATTTTTCTCTCTCTTACTTTTAAAAGTTGATGTAACTTCAGAAAAAGGTGGGGCCAGGGTAGCCCACTGGTTTGCGCACCCGCCTTGGGACTAATAGATCCAGAGTTCAATACCGACTCTCGTCTACGATTTATTCACTCAGAAGATGAATAATGTTAATATGTCGTTCTTCAGAGAGGATGTTAAGCCACTGTATGATGATAGGTACTTGGTACTCGGTGAGCAGGATATTTGGATAAAATTTAAGACTTACAATGCAAAATGTTGGTTGTGTTGTATCATTAAAGGACCAATGGTCGGCCTGTGTGTGTGTTCTCTTGTAAAACTGCCACTGTAGCCTAACCTAACATCAGAAAAACAAAAGCTGAGTGCATGTAACGCGTTGAATTCTGTAGAGACTTTGCTTTTGTTGTCCAAGACCTGTCAATGATACACACTACTGGGACAGTACCAACTGGCTGAATAACTACTGAGTGCTGGATTACTCATGCAGTATACAAGTCAAAGTTAAAAATATAGTAGGAGAAAAAATCAAGAACCTCTAACATTGAAATATTCACAGATGGTAGTAAAATAGAAGATAAAAGATAATGGATTCTTTTATACAAGCAGAAAACAAAGGCTGGCACCTTACCCTGGTGCAGAACAACCAAGCAGAATTGCTGGCACTAACCAATACAGTACAAAGGCTGGCACCTTACCCTGGTGCAGTAACAACCAAGCAGAAATGCTGGCACTAACCAATACAGTACAAAGGCTGGCACCTTACCCTGGTACAGTAACAACCAAGCAGAAATGCTGGCACTAACCAATACAGTTCAAAGGCTGGCACCTTACCCTGGTGCAGTAACAACCAAGCAGAAATGCTGGCACTAACCAATACAGTACAAAGGCTGGCACCTTACCCTGGTGCAGTAACAACCAAGCAGAAATGCTGGCACTAACCAATACAGTACAAAGGCTGGCACCTTACCCTGGTGCAGTAACAACCAAGCAGAAATGCTGGCACTAACCAATACAGTACAAAGGCTGGCACCTTACCCTGGTGCAGTAACAACCAAGCAGAAATGCTGGCACTAACCAATACAGTACAAAGGCTGGCACCTTACCCTGGTGCAGTAACAACCAAGCAGAAATGCTGGCACTAACCAATACAGTACAAAGGCTCCAAGAGAATAATCGAAATGAAAAGACTGCTAATATTTACATAAATAGTCCAGTAAGTATACTAAAAGGGGCCATTAGCTCAGTGGTTAACTACTCGCCTCTATTTCCTGTACACTCTATTTCTTGTACTATAAAAAGTTAAAGTTGGGTTACCTTGCAGTGGCAGTCCCATAAAGAACACACATTTTGTGATACCACACAAGAAACATTCTACATTGGTAGTCGTAATTTTGCATAAGTCAATTGTATATAGAGTAAGGATCTCTATCGAGAACCTGACATTGTACAGGCTCGGGGCCGATGGCTTAACGTCCTCCCCGAGCTCCAATTTTACGACGTTCCTCTCATAGCAACTTCTACATTATTCAAATTCACTTGAAATTTTAAATTTTATTAACATTAATAGATTTTCAGGAAAATATCGCCTATTAATTTGTAATATGACTAAACATATCTGTTTTAGGTTACCCATCTGTTTTTTTCAAGAGAAGTTGATTTTTATTTTAAAAGATATCAATAATTAGACATCACCAAAATGCAAAAAAAGAGAAGCAAAATTACCCTTATTATTAAAATTTGTTTTTCATACAAATAGCTTTTTTTTGTTAGGCTTTATAACATTAGCGGTATTCATAATATAATTATCTAAATATACGTATTGTATATTTTAATATAAGATAAACAACATGACATATTGTTTTTTTCAATAAACATATGTATTTATCAATTGACCAATTATGTGAATTTGTCAATACCAAACAAACACGATGTTTTTTGTTTTCAATATACAAACGTATCCCTCCATCTTTTATGTACCTTTCATTTCAAACCAAACTACTTCACCTAATATTTGGTTCTATATCTACACGCATCATTTGATCTATTATGTGAATTTTAATACAAACTACACCAAATGACCTATGTGTGTTTGAAAAAAAAATATATATATATACTTTTTCGATGAAAATACGATCCGAAATGGACCAATACAATTCAATGTACATAAAAAAAATAGAAAAATTAAAAGCACACACCCACAGTCTTTAATTTTCGGTTGAACTGTCTTGAGGAGAGATGAGAGAGGCAAACCAAGCGCACTGGTACAGAGACGGTTGGAGACCCAACCAACTCCCAACTCTCCAACCCTCTCTGTACCAGTGCGCTTGGTTTCCCTCTCTCATCTCTCCTCAAGACGGTTCAACCAAAAATTAGAGACTGTAAGTGTGTGGTTTTAATTTCTCTATGTTTCTTTATGTACATTGAACTATATATATATATATATATATATATATGATCAAAGCACAATAAGAAATGGGAAAACTATACCAATATCTTTCAACCGTAACAAGCCGTCTTCGTCAGAGTCAAAAACCCAACTGAGAAGACCGCTTGTTACGGTTGAAAGATTTTAGTCTTGTTTTCCCATTTCTTATTGTGGTTTGATCATTGATTGTTATTTCACCTGTTTATGTGAAATCTTTTTATTATATATATATGACTCTGACGAATACCACCTGTCAGTTGAAAGATTTTAGTCCTGTTTTCCCATTTCATATTGTGGTTTGATCATTCATTGTTATTTCAAGTGTTTATGTGAATTCTTGTTATATATATATATATATATATATATATATATATATATATATATTATAATAAAAAAAAGATTTCACATAAACACGTGAAATAACAGTTTTTGACTCTGACGAAGACCGCTTGTTACAGGTTACAGTTGAAAGATCTTAGTCTTGTTTTCCCATTTTCTTATTGTGGTTTGATCATATATATAAGTATATATACGTTTCACGGTGATCACAAACACAGAACTAAGGAACAAACACACTTACTGTCTCTAATTTTCGCTTGAACTGTAATTAGGAGAGTTGAGATAGGGCCATCAAGCAAACTTGTAAAGCCACGGTTGGCGATTCAAAGGCAGTCTCCAACCGTCGCTTTACAAGTGTGCTTGGTGTCCCTATCTCAACTCTCCTGATAACGGTTCAACAGAAAATTAGAGATATTAAGTGTGTTTGTTCCTTAGTTCTGTGTTTGTGATCACCGTGAAACGTATATAATATAATATATATATATATATATATATTATAAAATATATAGTCGCCGCTCTGCCTTCCTGTGGGACTCTTCGCCTCCGATGACGACGATGGTTGAAATATAGAAGTGAGTAATTCTTGTGTCTATCTGTGTGTTTCCTTCGTTTTGAATTTATTTTATATATATATATATATAAGGTATTGTTTTATTGACCACAATTTACTAATAAAAATTTTTTCTTCTTCTTGGAGTTTGGTCAGGGTTAATATACGCAATCACCTTTTCGCCAACGTTTGAATCAGATTTATTAATAAAAGTCAATCAATAATCAATATCAACGGAATCCCTAACACACACTGCTCTTTATAAAATTTGCATGACACATTCGATTCAACAGTTCGTTAAAATTAGCTTCAAAATAAATCAGCAGAAATAAAAATAAATCGAAGAATCCCAATATGGTGAAATACACTTGAGTTTGGCAAAATTAAGTACTTTCAATGTAGAATGTTTATTGTATGCACCATAAATGACCAATATACGTCCCACGTACTCGTTATACATCATACACCAGGTCCTAAGTCATTATAGTCAATCTATACTCATGTAGATTGTGGAAGGTAGTATTTGAAACAGAACACTAGCTAGTGATATATTCAAAGAAATCCGAAAGAACGTTATGTTATTACAAAACTATATTTATGTTATGTTATTTATAAACTTTAAAATTTTATTGAAGGTTCCATACTCACAATCAATAACACACGCACACACAGGCATCATCGAAAAAACTTTATAAAACGAATTCTGGGACCTCAAAACATGCATTTCCACCAAAATCTCGAGATTCAATTTTTTCACGATCACTATACTTTATTGATAGTAAGTAAAGCAAAAAATTGACTTCATGTATCTCAAAACAGGTAAAAACTTGAAATTTTTCAAATTCATTTTTTATTATTACTATACTTTACTTAGAGAATTGGGATGAAAACTGTATAAATTGTAGCGAGTCAAAAATATTTTGGACATATAGAGGACGCTCAAGAAATTTGATCGACAACCAAAACTAATTTTCCCATAAAGCAACCCAGAGAAAGAGACACACTTAAAAATTCAAATTTTCTCCTGAAGACGGATCATCCGAAAATTTGAGTTTGTAAGTGTGCCTCTTTCTCTGTGTGTTGCTTTTCTTCGTTTTTGAGCTGATTTGCATCCAGTTTTGATAATTTTTTCCGAATTTTGAGTGAAATATATATATATATATATATATATATTATATATATATATATACTATACATGATAAACGAAAAACGGTCCAGCAGGACAGATAACACTTAAAATTAACAGTGACACATAGACTGAAACATAACAAAAGACTCACTTTTCAATATTTCGACCGTAATGGCGGTCGTCCTCAGGAGAAGAAGTGAATTGACGGAGGGACGACAGTCAAGTAATATATATATACGTCTATAAACTAGAATTTTTAAAAGAACACGTAGAAAAGAAATCACTGAACTCACTACTATATTTCGATGTCCTCGTCGTCAGGAATAGATATATATATATATGAGTATAAAGTTAGTGAGTTTCGTTGTATGTTACCCATTTTCCGTGGAGATAGAGTCCTGAAATACTCTTTACTTTTGTTATTATTGGTTTGGGGGGGGGGGGGGGGGATAATTTTCCCGACATCATTTTTCGACCTCTGATTTGTTTGGTTCAAAGTCGTTCGAACACCAAAGTAGTACTATACAAGCATCCATCCACCCACTCAAAAACACAGAGACATCATAAAGAAAAACTGAACTTTAGAGGCATCAAAGTGTTTAATACTGTAAACATTTCTAAATTGATTTTTTTTTCAGTTTTACTATATTTTACTTACATAAATATTTAATAGTTTTAATCATGTGGAATAGTTTTTTTTATACGAAAAAAAAGTTGTAGTTTTTTATTGATTTAAATATTGTATATTTGTTTTTTTACTGTGACGTGCAGACTTGAATAATAGTAAGAGGACCGTCAATTAAGTCACCGCCATTTTGTTTACTCAGCACTACATGACTAGTAATTTTAACAGATTCAATCAATAAAAAGCGAAGAGAGGTCTTTATTTCATTTAAGGATTTCAAAATAGCAACAATAGTTTCTTATTAGTAACGATGACATTTCATTTTGCTGGTGATACAGTTAATTTAGTTAATAACGATATAATTATCCGTGACAAATGGTTCAAGCCAATGATGACAGTGCTTCAAGTGACTTCATATTATAATAACAACGACAAACAAGGATACTACATGAGTGCACTTTACGGTACTTTAGGATTAACATCAACAATAATGGTCGGCCTATCACTTATATGGGAACATAAACATTTTGAACCTGTTGTTGTAATGATTCATCATTTTCTTCATTTTAATTATATCGTTTATTTTCCTATATATCTAATAGTTAAGAATGATCTTATGAAAAGGCTTTTCCTAGGTAATAACCTAATTTTTTTTTTATTTAACTAGTTTTACTTTTCAATAGATTTAAGTAATGCTTGTTTTGTGATATGCATCTCGAATTTATAAAAAAAAAATAAATGTCAACGAATTATAGCATTTCGGAAAAGTAAAGGAATGTGTTACCTAATGATAAAGTATTTTGACCATGAAAACAATTAATTTTGAGAACCATCTTCAGGAGAGATAAGGGAGGGAAACCAAGCGCACTGGTACAGATGCGCTTGATTTCACTCTCTTCTCTCTCCTGAAGACGGTTCAAACCAAAACTTAGTGACTGTAAGTATGTGCTTTTAATTTCTCCATATTTCTTTACATATATAACAAGATTTCACAATAAATACATAAAATAACAATCACGTCCAAACCACGGTAAGAAATTAGAAAAAAAGATTATGATCTATGATTATGATCAAAACGAGACTAAGATATTTCAAGCGTAACGAACGGTCTTCGTAAGAGTCAAAAACCCAACTGACTCTGACGAAGACCACTTGTTACGGTTGAAAGATTTTGGTCTAGTGTTCCCATTTCATATTGTGGTTTGATTATTGATTGTTATTATATATATATATATATATATATATATATATATATATAATATTGACACAAGGAACATTCAGAAACTCACTACTATATTTCGATGTCCTCGAAACGAATCGCTCCGCAAACGAGTCGTTGTCTGCCTGCGGAGCGACTCGTTTCTATCTACCTGATGACGAGGACATCGAAATATAGTAGTAAGTTTCCGTTTCATTTCTGAGTGTTCTTTGTGTCAATATAGTTTATTTAGTTCGTGGGGTCGTTTCATTTAATTGGTTTTATATATACAAACTAAAGCTTATCGGGACTCGGTCAGTTCTGATAAAGTTTAGTTTTGTTTCTATTCCACTGTCGATACATTTATCAGTATATAGTTCGCAAGGTCTCTGATCCTACTTTCCTTAATTCCCTAAGACCCTATGACAACCTTACGGCTGATGAGAGAGTAGCTATCAAGAGTCTGAGAAGTGATAGTTCCTTGCTCATCATGCCTGCTGATAAGGGGTCTACTGTTGTTCTAATGGGCCTTGATGTTTATAATCGCGTTGTCGAACCCTACCTTCTACGTCCCCCTTTCCTCTGATCCTACTTCTACTTTTCGCTCTAATCTATCTTCACTACTTGACAGCTACTCCCAGGGCGAGGGCTTTTCAGAAAATATTAAAATCACTTGTGTATTCTTTCTATGTGTTCTTTTCTTTAAATCATTTGATATATATACATATTTATGATGACATCATAAATATATAACAATTGCTTCATTTTGTTTAATCTTAATATATTTTAACAAAGGTATTTTTTTATTTAACATGATGCTATATATATTTCTTTTGTTTTTTTTAGGCTTGAAAAAAACTTTTAAATACGATTATTTTGTCGATGAAAAAAAAGTGGATAGCTTCAATAATGAAAGGATGTTATTTAACAGGAATGTTGTGAAAATGGTACCTTCGTGGGCTATATTTCTTTTAGTCGCCTATATAGTAATAACATTGACTGATGGACACATGAATCTAGTGGATCAGTTTACAATATTCCCATGTATACCACCATTCCCATTAAAACATATATATCTTCAAACAATCTTCAACATCTGGGAATTTGCTGTTATGGCTTCAGCAATGTTCTATATATTTGGATTTCTATTTGTTTTTCTTGTGCTATATTTACATATAAAAACAGAACTGGAGATTCTTTTACATGCTTTAGAAACATTGAAGATATTGAAAAAAGGCCATCATCCTGAGAAGATTTTCAATCATATAAAACAATGTGTTTGCCATCATCAACTTATTATCAAGTAATTACTTTTTTTTTATTTAATTAATTTGTTTGTCATCATTAACTTATTACCAAGTAGTTATGTTGTTTATTTAATTAATTTGTTGTATTTGTAATCATCAAGTAATTATTTCCTTTAATTGATTTGTTGTGTTTATCAAATGGATAATATGTTTGATGTTCCGATGGGAGGCTTCCATTTCGTCAAGTCCTGTCCGAGCCCAATGCAGACCAGTGAAATAGTTTGTCACAATCTCCTTGTGTTGTATCCTAACCATAAGCTGTGTTTATATTTCCTGTCTAATTTCTATATCCTTTGTTGTATGTTCGTAATAAGTCGTTAGTAGGTAAGTTTTTTTGGGGCTAGGTTAACACAGTGGTTAAACGTACTCGCCTCTGAACTTTCATAGGTCCAGGGTTCTATACCCGAGTGGCCCTCAATTTATTCACACGGAAAGTGAATAAATCTGAATACGTTGTCCCTCGGAGAAACGTTAAGCCGTCGGTACCAAGCCCTGTACGAAATCAGGTACTCGTTAAAGATCCCTACTCTAAATAAACTTAAGTTAGGCAAAATGTTGTACTCCCAATGTAGAATCACAGGTCAAACAAAAAGACTGACCGATCAAAAAAAAAAAAAGTTTTTACTCCTAGGAAATATTGAGTATCCAGTAGTCCTAGTCTGTTTTCTATTTACTGTGTACCTATAGTATATATATATATAACTTGAAAAAACACCAAAAAAGAACTAGAACACTTACTAGGATCAATATTTTGAACAGCAGTTCGTCAGGAAGATGAAGAAGAAGTCTAGAAGGAAAGAAGAACAAGTCCAAAAGACTCACATTCCATTATCCATTTGGAACGAACGTACATCTTCTTCTTCCCCTTCCTCACGATGAACTGCTGTTCAAAATATATTGATGCTAGTAAGTGCTCTAGTTATTTTTTTTTGTTTTAATTTTTCACTCACTTATTTATCCAGTTTGGACCATTTCTTTAGTTCATATATGTAGATTACAAATGAATGTGTTATTCTGTAATATTTTTAATTACTCTGAGGCAAAATTATTTTAAATATTTTTCAAAATTGCCTTCAGGTATTACGAGGAAGCTCAGGAGATCATGGGTCCAGGATTGTTTGTCATGTTTAACGCAGCATTTTTATCGCAAGTCATGGCCGGATTAACTCTACTTTCGGTAAGTTGCAGTCAATTGTGTATCTAGTGTTCCAGTTGGGTTTTTGACTCTGACGAAAATCGCTTGCACGGTTGAAAGATCTTAGTCTTGCTTTCCCATTTCATATTGTGATTTGATCATATATATATATATATATATATATATATAAATATATATATATATATATTTGTAAATTTAGGGAGCAATCCTTCTTTTATGCATGTTTTGTTGAACGACCTTTGTACTGTGGCATGAATCAATTTCATAGTCGATCTTTCAAGTTTTCTCACCTTTGATTTAAATCTTTCTGGTATTAAATACACCAGTTCTCCAAAAGATTTATTTTTCAATACTGACATGTTTCGGTCTCCTAGACCATCTTCAGAGTTAAACATATTTACAAAAACTTATTCCTACTAATCACAACTATATGCACTATACTATACATTTCCTAAATTAACACAATAATTTTCAAAAACATCAAGAAATAATTCTATCACCAAAATAAACATTTGCTTAAAGCAGTTTTTGCCACCTGTCATAATCAGGTGTACCTATTAACTTCATAAAATGCCTCTAGGTTCCATCTGTTGGGCCTTCAATCTTGATTCGTGTTCTTGAGTCGTTCTAGAATATAGTTTTAACGTCCTGTTGAAACCTGTGGTTTGGTTGTTCATATTTGGTTTCAGTTCTATTATCTTAAGTAAAAATAATATAAAACCAAATATGAACAACTTAAGATAATAGAACTGAAACCAAATATGAACAACCAAACCATAGGTTTCAACAGGACGTTAAAACTATATTCTAGAACGACTCAAGAACACGAATCAAGATTGAAGGCCCAACAGATGGAACCTAGAGGCATTTTATGAAGTTAATAGGTACACCTGATTATGACAGGTGGCAAAAACTGCTTTAAGCAAATGTTTATTTTGGTGATAGAATTATTTCTTGATGTTTTTGAAAATTATTGTGTTAATTTAGGAAATGTATAGTATAATGTATATAGTTGTGATTAGTAGGAATAAGTTTTTGTAAATATGTTTAACTCTGAAGATGGTCTAGGAGACCGAAACATGTCAGTATTGAAAAATAAATCTTTTGGAGAACTGGTGTATTTAATACCAGAAAGATTTAAATCAAAGGTGAGAAAACTTGAAAGATCGACTATGAAATTGATTCATGCCACAGTACAAAGGTCGTTCAACAAAACATATATATATAACAAAAGACTACGACTTGAGTTGACTGTCGTCCCTCCGTCAATTCACTTCTTCTCTTGAGGATAACCGCCATTACGGTTGAAATATTGAAAAGTGAGTCTTTTGTTATGTTTCAGTCTATGTGTCACTGTTTATTTTAAGTGTTATCTATCCTGTCGGACCGTTTTTCGTTTATCATGGTATATATATATATATATATATATATATATATATATATATGAATTAAATACCACAATGAACAATATAAATAAACTAATAAATTTATATTGTTTATTATAGTATTTAATTCATATATTATATCAAGAGTTATTGTTGATTATTAATTTATATATATATATATATATATGTTTCTACAAATTTTATGCCAATTTCATGCTTGGTTACCTTTTTAGAGAGTTTCTCTAATGTCCTGCATGCTCTTCCGAGTTGCTCGGGGAATAAAAAAATCAACTGGCCCAAACTTTTTCTTTCATATATACACATTCTGACACTATTTATATCTAACACTATTTAATAACTAACTAACTCCCCGATCAACTCAGAAGAGCCTGTAGGACATTAGAGAAACTCTCTAAAAAGGTAACCAAGCATGAAATTGGCAAAAATTTAAAATAAATTTGTAAGAAAAATAATTTTAAGTTTTTTTTTCTCTTTTCAGGATAACAATCCACTAAAAGCAAAATTCATGATAATTTTATCAACAGAGTTGTGTTATCTATACATCTTCAGCTATTTCAGTGAACAGATTATAGAACTCGTAAGTATTTTGGTGATATACATTTTTTTTTAATTTTTCATTGTTCAGTACACTAAAAATTGCTAGCTTTGGGAAATATTGAAATCTAAAGTCGGGGCCAGAGTAGCCAAGTGGTTTGCGTGCTCGCCTCTGGGGTTGAAAACCCACTCTGGTCCTCGATTTATTTACAAGGGAGGTGAAAAAATCTGAGGACGCCGTCACTCGGAGAGGAATTTATGCCGTCATACTCGTTAAAAGATCCCTACACTAAATACACTTGAGTTAAAGCAAAAATTTAGACCACCCAATGAAGAAACTTCATTCTGTGGTATGACAATGATTAAAATCAACTAAAAACACCTACTGCTGCAGTATCATTCCTCAAAAATACCTACTACTGTAGTATCATTCCTCAAAAATATCTACTGCTGCAGTATCATTCCTCAAAAATACCTACTGCTGCAGTATCATTCCTCAAAAATACCTGTATAATTTTATTTTCAAAGTAAAAAAAGTCTTTGTAGGTAGCTAAGCACAGCTTAAAAGTCCATAACATAGCTTCTACATTGAATTTCCAATCCATTCAAATCTTAGCTTTCAAGTTAGACATTCACAAATCTACTGACAAAATTTTAGCTTTCCATGACTTATGGTGGCTGATTTTACATAGTATCAAAATTTTTGGACAAACAGACAGAAATTTTTTTGTGGGTAGATTCGGTTTCTCTAATATATAAAATTTAAAGATAACTTGAATTAAGTCAGTTCTAAGCAATGTTCCGATAAAACCTTTCTTTTATTTATATAGATATATTAGAAGTTAGCGAGAGAAAAGCCCAAGCCCGAAGCGACCGGCACAAATTTCTGGTCGGGTAGGATCGGGTCGGGTCGGGTCGTGTCGGACCCGGGCTTAGGATCTTACCTCTAGATCAGGGCTTTCAAACTCATTTCGGTTTGGGGGCCGAATACAACTTAGTTTGATCTCAAGCGGGCGGTGCCAGCAAGCTAATTGCAAAATTACATTGAGCCAACAATAAGTCTACCTTTTTCTTTGTACCAGTCACTAATACTAATAAATACCATAGTACAAAGAAGAGTAGGTCAACTATAAAAATCTTTATTAAAATCCGACGTCGATAATATTGCATCCACTATTATCCATTTTGACAGAAGAGATATTTCGCTGGTCAAGGTGCGAGGACAAAGGTAAAGTGGATAATACAGCGCGTACTGAAACACTGGTGGATAATATAAGAACTGCAGGTTTTTAAGGAAATTAGAGTAAACTGCTTTTTTTTTTTATAATAATGCAGATTTATCCCGCGGGCCGGATTGAATCCCCAAGTGGGCCGGATCCGGCCCGCGGGCAGTATGTTTGACACTTGTGCTCTAGATGGTAGGAAGGTAGTACAAAGGGCGTCAACAATTTGGCTACTCATTCTTTAGAGTCAATAAATCTCACCTCATCCATCTACTTTGCACCTCTCTTAAATATACAAGTCTAAATCGATTTACAAAATTCTTAAAGCTAGATATTTCTTTAAAATTATTGGTTTGAATATATAAATGAAATTACAATTCTAAATTAAAGTAATTTTAAATTAAATTAATAAAGTAAAAACAAAAGATAGGTATTTAAAAAAAAAATGAAATTAAGAAGTTTTTGTGTGTTATTTGTGAAATATTTCAACTTTTTTTTTTCTAAGCATGGCGGCTTTGAGCAATCGGGAATTCCTACCTTTTAGTCTGTAGAACCGAGGTATCATTGTATTTTATATTATAGATGTAACCTGAGGATAACACGAATTGTCTGAAACGTGTGGGCACTGTATAAAATCTTTTATGTCGAGATATAGTCTGTATCTCATTCTAATTATAACAAAAAATCAATTTATAAATGAAATTCGCCAAAAATTAATACAATTAAAACTTGGTATTCCTAAATGTAGTGAATATAAAATCCATTGCTACTTTACTATAAGTAAAATATAGTAGCCGTGAAAAAATTCGATCTCGAGATTTTGACGGAATTATATGTTTTGAGGTCCCAGAAGTCGTTTTATGAAGTTTTTTCGATTATATCTTTGTATGTGTGGGTAGGTGGGTGGGTATGTATTCAAAGTTTGTGGCCTCGCTACGGTACAGAATCTTTGATGTATTTTAGTTCATATTTTACAAATAAATAGGCCTCATATTGTACACGAGCCTTATTCTTCGGCAGCAATTATACATGATTGGAAAGTCACTTTTTTTGCCAAAAACTTGGCCATTCGCCCGTTCAAAGAAACACCTGAACGGCTAAGTGATATAATGGACCGCCGAGCTGGCTACTGGACCGCGCTTTGGACAGCCTGCCCTGTACTGTTAGCTTGGCTGCACACAATTACCACCTCTGCGACGGGGACGCCTGTACTAGGTACATCCACCCCTAGACCAATGGGACGTAGTCACCATGGTTGGAGGTTTAAAAACTCTAGTCATTTCGTCTAGAGATTTGAAATTTTGATATTGTCTTTGAGATTACAAATGCAATAAACGAAAAATATATTCAGATTTTGAAAATAAGGGAAAATATTTTTTTTCAATAAATGTAAAAATCAAACTATACCCAAAAATAGAACTTTATGTCTGGAATAACTTGATATAATCATTTTTAAAATTACATTCACCAAAGAGCCGTTACAGTACATTTTCTGTTTTCAGAAAATAATTTGTTTGACGTTAAACAGCTCATTAAAAAAGTATGAAAATTGGCTAAAAAATTGAACTAAAAATTAGCAATTTATACAAAAAAAATTCACGTAATTTCAATTACGGCAAAAGCTATAACACTATATAAGAGAGGGATAAATTATGTTTTGTACAAGTTTCATTTTGAATAATTTTTTTCAATGGCACTCTCCTTATTTTTCAGAATAACTGTTTAATTTTTGAGAAATGCACATCATTTACACAATAACCTCTCATAACGACGTTTTTTTTTTCATACTTTGCCTAAATAGTATTTCTCATTCTATAGAATTCCGGTGTTTCATACTTTGCCGGTAACATATATATTACAAAAATAAAAGACGTGGGTAATGCGTTGAATAGTTCCTTCAATAAACCTTGAGAATGCCGAACAAAGTTTGGCCAAACAAAAGTTTGAATTCAGAATTTATGAATTTGGACCTAATCCTTAAAACTAAATAAGAATACATATTTTTTTTATTCTTTAAACCAATCCCCCGAATGATAACGTCAGCCGTTTAATGACTTTTTGTTTGATCGGTGGTTCTACAGATTCTACATTGGGAGTCCTACATTTTGCCTAATTCAAATTCATTTCGAGTAGGGATCTCTAACGAGAACCTGACATCGTACAGTCTCGGGACCGATGGCTTAACAGCATAACATCCTCTCCGAGGGACGATGTACTCAGGATTTATTCACCTCCCGCGTAAATAAATCGCCACTCCCGGGGTGGGGATCGAACCCCTGACTACCAGCCCAGAGGCGATTACGTTAACCACTGAGCTAACCTGGCTCCCTAGTATACATAAATATTATTGTTTTTAATAAAATTAACTTTTTTTTTGTTGTTAGAGCTCACAAATACAGTTCTTTGCATATGATTCAGCCTGGTATAAAATGGAAAAACGAAGTACTAAATGTCTCCACCTGATGATTCTGCGGTCCATCCGGCCGATATCTTTTAAATCCGTCTTTGGTCAAGACTTGTCTTTCGAAACCGTCACATCAGTAAGATAACTCAATCATATGCATACCATTGTTTAGCGCATGAACTACATATCATTGTTTAGCTCGTGATCTACATGTCATTGCTTAACACATGAACTACATACCAATGTTTGGTTCTTGATTTACATATTGTTTAGCACATGAAACACATACAATTTGTTATGCTCATGATCTAGACACCATTGTTTAAAACAAGAACTACATCCATTGTTTATGCTATGTTTAGCACATGATATACATACCATTGTTTTAGCACATGAACTATATACCATTGTTTAGTTCTTGATCTACATACCATTTTAGCACTTAATCTACATACCACTGTTTATCACAGGATCAACATACCATTGTTTATCATAGGATCCACATAAATCCATTAGCACATGTACATATACCATTGTTTAACACAACTATATATCATTATTTGGTTTATCATCTACATATCATTGTTTAGCACATGAACTCGATACCATTGTTTAGCTCATGATCTACATACCGTTTGTTTAACACATGAACTACATACCATTGTTTAGTTCATGGTCCACATCCCTTTGTTTACATTCAATGTTTACATGGTCGACATGGTCTACATTCAATCGTTTCATAAGTAACATATCTATTCTTTTAAATATTACTATCCTAATTCTATGTCATGTGCTAAACAACACCCTATAAAAAAGTTGATTTTCAATATATTATTTCGCTACCAGTTTGCTGAAATGTTAATAATAAAATTATTTTGTTTCAGCTAATCCAGATGTCATACTCGTATTTCAACATGATTTCTCTAGTCAAGGATGAGAAATAACTTTCTACTTTAAGCAGTTTCATTCATATATATTATACGTAATCATTACTTTAAGCAGTTTCATTCATATATATTATACGTAATCATTACTTTAAGCAGTTTCATTCATATATATTATACGTAATCATTACTTTAAGCAGTTTCATTCATATATATTATATGTAATCACTACTTTAAGCAGTTCCATTCATATATATTATACGTAATCATTACTTTAAGCAGTTTCATTCATATATATTATATGTAATCACTACTTTAAGCAGTTTCATTCATATATATTATACGTAATCACTACTTTAAGCAGTTTCATTCAGATATATTATACGTAATCATTACTTTAAGCAGTTTCATTCATATATATTATACGTAATCATTACTTTAAGCAGTTTCATTCATATATATTATATGTAATCACTACTTTAAGCAGTTTCATTCATATATATTATACGTAATCATTACTTTAAGCAGTTTCATTCATATATATTATACGTAATCATTACTTTAAGCAGTTTCATTAATATATATTATACGTAACCATTACTTTAAGCAGTTTCATTCATATATATTATATTTAATCACTACTTTAAGCAGTTCCATTCATATATATTATACGTAATCATTACTTTAAGCAGTTTCATTCATATATATTATATGTAATCACTACTTTAAGCAGTTTCATTCATATATATATTATACGTAATCATTACTTTAAGCAGTTTCATTCATATATATTATACGTAATCATTACTTTAAGCATTTTCATTCATATATATTCTGCTGAATATATATTAACAGAACAATCTAGTATTCAAATTCACTAAATTTGCTAAAACACATAATAGTCACTTCGCGTCAATATTTTTAATTATGCATTCAATGGAGTACGATTTTGTCATAAAGTAAAAGAAAAACGTTTTGCTATAAAATGCTACCACAAAAATATTTTTTTTAAAGTGGAATAAGTCCATTCCTAATAGTTATAATTTAAACAACTTTCTTATTGCAATTATTATTAATTATTTGACTGCACTGTGCATTGTATTCACCATGAATACTTCACTAAACTAGTAATAAAAGATAAATAATTTCAAAATTATAAGTTTTTGTTTTTTGTTATCTTAACGAAGTTATTTACATTATACAATTGTTTATTCATATCGCTTTTTTAATATAACAAATATTAACTCATAATGAATTTGATTTCTCGAGTATTTAAATGGCTTCATTATTACTTTTTACATTAAAAATCCATTTTAGTAAAGCTAATGTTCTATAAAAAATTGGACTTAAATTTATTCTAGTTTTTATTTTTTGTAGTATTTTATTTTTGAAAAATGGTATAAGTCCATTTTTTGCTAAGAAAATCATTTATTTTTTAAAAAATTATTAATTATTATTTCATAATAAAATTTAAAAGGTGTATAGTATTAAAAACATCACTGGAATAGATTAACGTTTGCCAGTATTTTTAAATTAACTCAAATGAAACCCTTAATTATCTCGATACATAAAAAAATGGACTTATACCACTTTCAAAAATAATAGCTCATATTTCAAGGGAAAACTGTTTTTTTTTTATAATGAAATAGCTACACACTATGTTCTGTTAAAACAGTGTTCCTTTCACTTGTTTTATTCACAATTATATTCCTATTGTTTCAAGAATGGGCAACAATAACAAAAAAATAAATCACTTAGTATATTAAAAATTATATTTCCTATACTGTTTTAATTCAAAAAATTTTTTTCATAACGTCGCCTTAGGACATTGGAAATCATAAAAAAAAACATTCAAATCATCAAAATGGTGTTTGATTTTTCTTTATATTAAGGTAGGAATGGGCAACCTGCGGCCCGTGGGCTACACATGGCCCAACACGTGTTTTTGTGCGGACCTCGGAGATTATCTGGAATTCTATTTTAACATTAAAAATTTCTTTTTCTTTTTGCTTACTGACTTTAAGCTTACCGAGACTTTTGGACTTATGTAGCTCCTGGCACGTGCCGCCCCCATCACTACCTCACTGGTGTACCTCCTGGCACGTGCCACCCCCCTCACTACCCCACTGGTTTTACCTCCTTGCAGGTGCCGCCCCCCTCACTAACCCCACTGATGTACCTACTGGCACGTGCCGCCCCCCTCACTACCCCACTGCTGTACCTCCTGGCACGTGCAGCCCCCCTCACTACCCCACTGATGTGCCTCCTGGCACGTGCCGCCCCCCTCACTACCCCACTGGTGTACCTCCTGGCACGTGCTGCCCCCCCTCACTACCCCACTGCTGTACCTCCAAGCACGTGCCGTCCCTCTCAATACCCCACGTACCCCGCACTGCGCCCCCCTTCCTGTACCTCCTGGCACGTGCCGCCCCCCCTCACTACCCCACTGCTGTACCTCCAGCACGTGCTGCCCCCCTCCAATAACCCCACTGTGTACCTCCTAGCACGTGCCGCCCCTCTCAATAACCCCACTGGTGTACCTCCTGGCACGTGCCGCCCCCCTCACTACCCCACTGATGTGCCTCCTGGCACGTGCCGCCCCCCTCACTACCCCACTGGTGTACCTCCTGGCACGTGCTGCCCCCCCTCACTACCCCACTGCTGTACCTCCAAGCACGTGCCGTCCCTCTCAATAACCCCACTGGTACCTCCTGGCACGTGCCGCCCCCCTTTCTACCCCACTGGTGTACCTCCTGGCATGTGCCGCCCCCCCTCACTACCCCACTGCTGTACCTCCTGGCACGTGCCGCCCCTCTCACTAACCCCACTGGTATACCTCCTGGCACGTGCCGCCCCCCCCTCACTACTCTCTGGTGTACCTCCTGGTACGTGCCGCCCCTCTCAATAACCCCACTGGTACCTCCTGGCACGTGCCGCCCCTCTCACTACCCCACTGCTGTACCTCCTGGCACGTGCAGCCCCCCTCACTACCCCACTGATGTGCCTCCTGGCACGTGCCGTCCCCCTCACTACCCCGCTACTGAACCTCCTGGCACGTGCAGCCCCCCTCACTACCCCACTGCTGTACCTCCTGGCACGTGCCGCCCCCCTCACTACCCCACTTATGTACCTCCTGGCACGTGCCGCCCCCCTCACTACCTCCCTGATGTACCTCCTGGCACGTGCCGCCCCCCTCACTACCCCACTGCTCTACCTCCTGGCACGTGCCGCCCCCCTCAGTAACACACTGCTGTACCTCCTGGCACGTGCCGCTCCCTCACTACCCCACTGGTACACCAGCACTAGTACACTAACTAGTAAGCTAGCTTTCATTTATATTAACTCAAGCATTGATACCATGTTGAATTGTAGATTTAAAATCATGAAACACTAAATAAATAAAAACAATACAACCGAATGATTAAATGTATTTGAACCATTTAAGGAATGAGGGAATGAAGTACATCGAAGAGATGAGTTGAGATATTTCAGACATCCATCTTGTGTAAAGGGCACTGCCTCTTAACTTTGAGCCATCTGTCGAGACATCTGAAAGCACAAAGTCACTCAGTGGTGTAACAAGTGGTGGGGGGGGGGGGGGGACCGCCCAGGGCGGTACTTGCCAGGGGGTTAAAAATAGAAAAAACTATAAACACTATAAACTATAAAGGCCACAAGCCTGTACCATGTCAGGGTACTCTTTAAAGATCCCTACTATAAAATATACTTGAGGTCTGCTAAATTTAAGATTCCCATTGTAGAATTTTCATTGTTTGTAAAACAAAGGGCCAATGTTCGGCCTACGTGTGTTCTCTTGTGAGGTTGCCACTGCAACCTTTCCTTACAACATCTTTGAGGTTGATATAGATATATAGATGACTTACCTTTTGTGAAATATACAGAAGCAAGGCAGTCTGGCTATTCTATGAGAATGGGTCATGTCTAGGTAGCAAATGAAACATTTTTCCCTCACTCCGGGCATTAGTACATCCACTGAAAACACAAAAGACACCATCACTGAGGATCTGAGGGCAGCTCCCTACCACGAATGAGGTCTCCTTCTCTGGATAGAAAGGTTTTTTTTTTTATAGTTACACCTTTTTTTTCGAAAGGATACAAATTTTATAGCTGATTTAGTAAACAACTATTTTCACCACCCGGGGAGGTCGTTTGTTTATGATTGTTTCTTTCGTTTTTCTGTTTGTTATTTGCTGTTTTGTTTGATTTCGTGTCTGGTATTTGTTTCTTCGTTTTGGTGTTTCTTTGGTTTTTTTATTCTTGTTTTGTTCGTTTTGGTGTTTGGTGGAGTGGTTGGTTTTTAGTGTGTGATTGTGAGTTTTGGAGTTTGTTTGTGGGTTCGTATTCGTTTTTGTTTGTTTATTGGTTTTGGTGTTTTTTTTAGGAGTTTGTTTGTTAGTTGGTTTTGGTGGTTTTTTATTTTTTTTTTAGGAGTTGGTTTGTTGGTTTTGGTGTTTGTTTTTTTCTTCGTTGGTTTTAGTGTTTGATTGTTTGTTGGTTTTGGAGATGTTTGGTTTTCCTGTTTATCTGTTGCTTATGTGTGAGTTATTTTTGGTGTTTGTTTGTTTCGTTGGGTTGGTTTCTGTTGCTTTTAGTGTTTGTTGGTTTGGTGTGTTGTATGTGTATGTGTGTATCAGTGTGGAGAGGGGTGTATAAAATACTCTACAGAAACAACAACGTTATTGGTTAAAAGTTAATACAAAACTCTCTTAAAAAAGTGCTCGTTGTTCATACCGTTGTAGGGTTTAAAGCTGTTCCTCTTGCGAAGACATTGTGATATATGTCTATCAACGGCACTTAAAAAAAGCTGCCGCCAACACACTGGGCATTTGACCCCTGAAAAAGTTTTCAAAGATTTAACATGTCGACGATTGGTAATAGATTATATAATGCGGAAGTAGTAACAAAAACTTTATTAGAAGACTTGAGGAACTTATAAACAAGCAAGGTTCAGCCAAATACGGTCTTATTTTTAACAATGTTTGTATACGGGAAGGACTGCTACGAAAATTTACAAATATATACATACTAAATTGAAGAAATGGTCCACAGGGACTTATAAAACTTTAAATTACACAAAACATATATATGTATATAAAGATTTCACAAAAACACGTGAAATAACAATCAATGATCAAACAACAATATGAAATGGGAAAACAAACCTGATATCTTTCAACCGTAACAAGCGGTCTTGGTCAGAGTCAGTTGGGTTTTTGACTCTGATGAAAACCGCTTGTCACGGTTGAAAGACCTTACTCTTGTTTTCCCATTTCACATTTCATATTGCGGTTTGATCATTGATTGTTATTTCACATGTTTATGTGAAATCTATATATATATATATAAAGACGTATAAACGACGTCAAAGCGTTAAATAATAGTTTTTCGACCTATAAAGATTTATAAATCTTTAACCTATATTTATATAAATTTAACCTATTAAATCTATAAAGATTTAATTATAGTATATTTAAAAAGAAAAAATTTAATGAATAATCTACGATAATATGAAAAAATTATTTATATAAATATTATAATATTTATATAAATATTGATATAAAATTATTTAATATATCAATAAATGCTATTTATTATAGTTAAGAGAATTTTAGAAATGATAAATTAATATAAGTAAAATATGAAGAGCACACAATTATCTCCGTAATCAAAAAACACTGTCATAATGCCTATGTTTTATTCTTTTGATATATCTATTTCAATTAAAATGGTAGAGTAGGGCTCCCAATACATTGGAAGGTACAGAAAAGTTCTTAATGAAACTAATTCTCTCTAAATTAAGGAGTTCAGGACTAATTGCATTGGCTGTAGCATTTCATGAATTGACAACTTCTTCCAGTTATCAAAAGAGGAACTGATGCTGATATCTATAATGCTTATATCACTCTTACATGTGGCGTAAGTTTACTAAATTACATTTAACTAGCAATATGAGAGTTCAAGAAGAAGATGAGGAATACTCTAAATTTCTGATGAATATTGGTGAAGACAGAGTTGAAAAGAATGAAAATAAAGAAATTATTACTGTCCGAAGACACGTTTATCCGTGCACATAATGTTGATTATTGTATTGAATACATTTACTCTTCATTCGGCAACCAACAAATATTGTTCACAAAAAATTCTACATAAGGTCTATTTAACCAGACAGACAGAGAAATTAATCATAGGTTTATTGAATACTTTCCTTTAGAAATTAAACAATATCTGTCATATAACTCGGTTTGTGTATTAACAGAACCCACGCATTAACCTCAAGAATTGCTTGACTCACTAGAGTTATCTGGATTGCTCCAATATAAGCTAGAACTCAAAAAGGAAGCTCCTGTCATGTATATGTATGAGAAGAAACATTAATCCACCGCGCTTGTCAATCTATACAAATAAAAGAATGATTTTGTCTGTACATTGCTTAAAACTGACTCATTTCAAGTTTTCTTTACGTTTCATATATTCGAGAAACCGAATCCAATATTTCTGTCGGTTTGTCCGCAAAATTTTGTCACAAGTAAACTCAGCTACCATAAGCCATATCAAGCTGAAACTTTTACAGTAGATTTGTATATGTCTAATTTAAAATATAGGCTCTCAATTGATTAGCAAATCAACGTAGAAGTGAAGTTATGGACTTTTAATGCAAAAACGTCTAGGCTCTGAATAGATTGATAATTCAGTGCAAAAGCGAAGTTAATGGGGCTTTAAGCTGTATTTTCCTAACTTCACAGACATGTTTATTTTGAAAATATACAGGTATAGCAAGTAGGTATTATTAGTTGATTTTAATTTCATTGGAGCATATGAATATATTGCGTATTTGACATCATTGAAAAGGTGTTTCCCAGAGTTGAGGCTGTACTATCTATTCAGAATAAATAGTTTTATGAACGACCAATTTTCAACCCTTAATATGAACAGGCAGGTAATAGTATAATATAATAGTATTACTAACCTCCATTGAAGTGATGATATTAAAACCTTTCAGCTTGACGAAACTTTCAATAACTTTTAGAGAACTTTTTCCTAGTTAATATTATCGTATTTTATCAAAAAAAAATGAGGTTAATTAATTTCTTAAACAGATTACATTTATATGTGTAAAGTTTTTTTATTGTTATTTCTTTTATATTTTCCAACATTTAAATGAATCTATCAGTAATGTAATCTCAATTAAGAACCAAAGATACATGAAAGTAATTTACTTACTTCTCAAACTAAGAAGGACTAAATTGCACTACACAAAACTCGTATTGAAGGAACATGTCACCACCCGACTTACAGAATCGATGACATTGGTAAAGGTGAAAAGCTGATTGACGTACGGTATCTGTTTATATGCCTTCATTTCTACCTACTAATGATCTGTATCAAATTGATAATTGGGCATATCTAATTGCTATAATAAAACTACAGATATAAATCGAAGCCTTCATAATTAGACAGCATTATAATATATTCTATAAAGATACGTCATTATGACAGTGCATATATTCTCAATAGCATTTAGTTGCAATACATTAATAAATAATGTATTTTTTCATATGCATACAAGAAACGCAGGTTTATGAGTTCATAAAAGTATTTCGATAGAAAATTCAAATTCTGTATTCAAATTATTTAAAATAATTTCTTTAATATTTCCGTATTTTTAAACTTCAACGCAAAATGGTTTCTACATAAATAACAATCCGAAATCTTTATTTATATATAAATAATATATTCGAAATTTATTACTGTTCAACGCTCAACAAAACTGGTTTTCAACAGATTTAAACGCCATTTTTGTGTAGTTATGGCTCTCAAAAAACCAGCAGTAAGTTATTCTACTTCTTAAATATTAAAAATTTAATCAATAAGTCACAAGAAAAATGGGCCTCAGAAAAAAACGACTAAAATTAGGAGCGATAAATTAATGAGTCACATACTTAATAAAGTTTAACTATGCTTAACACAAAATTCATTGACTGTTAGTCGGGTCAGGTAGTTCTTGAATTAAAATGGAATACTATGAACAAGGTAGACTAACTAAGGTAACCAAGGTAGAACAACAGACTAAGGAAGAATTACGTAATGAATAATTCAAATGAACATTCAGAAAAGAAGCTGAACATGACACGTCACAGCGAATGATTCAGCATGAGGAACATGATATGTCAGAAATCAGTCGAGAGTTGAGCCAATCAATTTTACTAAATAATATCACCAGCAGTAATATCATTCTAATTCACGTGTTATTGAAATTTGATAGCTTAATTCTTGAACCATAATTGCAGATAGACTTGAGTCATTATAGCAACCAATTTAAAATAATAAACAAGACTACTTTATCATTCAAACAATGATTGATTCCATCGTAAAACACTTACTATTTGAAATAGAGGGCCTCTTTCTCAGCTCCATGGGCATTTTTTTTTACACTTGATACAAATAATTTGTTAAACCGTCAAAAATTTTTTCTTTTAGATTTAGTCATGGAAGAACTAGTTCAAAAAAAAAAAAAAAAAGAAACAATTGTAACCTGTTCTTACTGTGTTGTACGCTGATTGGTTTGATTTTGGTTTAATTTGAAACAAAACATGCTTGACGATACATTTTTAATAAAAATACTAAAACAAATTCAGTTCTCGGGGAGGAAAAAATGGTTAAAATATTCAAAAGAATTTCTAAAATTATTTTTATAAAAAAATTAACAGCTTGATCATCAATTTTTCCCGGATTTAATCACCACCGATAAGTGATAATTTTTTCTATCTAAATTAATTCAATATCTATTTCTTACTATTATTTTTATAATTTATTATACTATATGTTATGTATTTTTTTTTACAGCAGCACTGTTTGATCTAGGATAATTTCTACTTCTCAGTCATTACCTGACGGCTGGATGGGGTACTTCCACTCCTTATGCTGACTGAATTGAAAAATTGAGAAGTGAATTGTGTCATTTCTTTTTGTGTAATATGAGCTATTGTCTTTGTGAATCGTTTCCTTTATATATATATATATATATTCCTCTTCCTCCCCTACCGTTTCAGCTTTTTAATCAGCTGCCCCGCATTTCCTTTAGAAGAACCCCCAATCTAGTAAATATTTTCTCCCACCGGGTCGGCAAAATTATTCAGAATCCCCAGAGCTGTGGAGCCTACAACGTTGTGGATATCGGAGATGTCTTACCTGTTCCATTGTTGATTCTGGGTTTTCATTTACGTCTCAATTTAATCTTGATTCTTACTCTAATCACAGTCCCTCCTCCTGTATCTCCACTGACTGTGTGTATACCTCTTGAAATGCACCCAATGTAATGCTTTTTACGTTGTTTTAGCATCTACGATGCTGAACCTTCGGATGAATAATCCCAGGCTTTCGGTTGGTAAACGCAGTAGTCTCCCTATCGCCACTCACGCTAATTCCCACCACCTCAGCTTCAGTGATTTTATCACAGTCAAAGTTACTTTAAAAGCTTCTGAGGAAGGCCACATTTGGCTCCTAGGGGCACACTCGAATCCTGGCTTGAATTTAAACCGTTATTTTATTTTTTTTTGTTTTTTAAATAATTTTGTACATATTTCCTTTATTTTTTGTTTTTTTCACCTTTATTCTCCTATTAAAACTTTTTTTTTCTTGGATCTCGACTCCTTAGTTCCTTTTTTATTTTTCTCCTTCGCGGCAACACTGCTTTAGCCCTCACCCAGTGAGTTCTTTAGTTGACTGTCGTCCCTCCGTCAATTCACTTCTTCTCCTGAGGACGACTGCCATTACGGTTGAAATATTGAAAAGAGAGTCTTTGTTATGTTTTTGTCTATGTGTCACAGTTTATTCTGAGTATATATATATATAGTTCAATATAGACAAAGAAACATAGAGAAATCAAAAGAACACACTTAGTGTGTTCTTTTGATTTCTCTATGTTTCTTTGTCTATATTGAACTATATTTGTCCGTTTTGGATCGTATTTCCAACGAAAAAGTATATATATATATATATATATATATATATATATATATTCACTTGATAAACGGAAAAACGATCCAAACTGGACACAATAACAGTTCAAAATTGAGGAATAAAATAAACAATTTGGTTAAAACAGATGACCAAGATTTGCTTGGCTGGTGGATAATAAACTCCAATGTATACTCCATATATATCGGGATCACGTCTATTGATGAATGCCTTTTACTGTTAGCCTATATTTTTCTTCTATACTTACTAAAGTTTATTTACAGGAAACAATAAATTTAAAAGGCTATTGAAAAAGGGACATGGTTTCATTAAAAAGAAAACAACATATGCCTTTATTTTATCATTATTACATAAACATAGTGTTTTTTTACCCCCATTTAATCACATATAAAATCTAAAAACAATCGAGGACTTAAATAACCATAAACTAAAATGTATACACAATAAATTAATTGACATATACATTCACCAGTTTAAAACACTGTCAACGGATTTTTTTTTCTATCACAGACATATACGAAAACAAAAACTAATGTCACGAAATAAAGAAAGAAAAAAAGTTCATGAATTAAAAATAAGTAAAAACTAAGGGAGTAAAACAGTATAGCTACTGAAGTAATAAAATATTAGTACTTGTATCAAAGGAAAGGAAAAAAATACAACATGTGTATAATGGAATTTAATTCATTATTCATAATATAATGCTTTATTTATTTATCTAATGAATAGTTATAGATACTTTATATATATATATATATATATATATATATAGATTTCACAATAACCACGTGAAACAGCAATAAATGTTCAAACCACAATGAGAAATGGGAAAAAAAATAAAATCTTTCAACAGTAACAAGCAATCTTCGCCAGTTGGGTTTTGACTTTGACAAAGAACCGTTTGTTACGGGTTTTTTATTCCTTTTCTTAGTGTGGTTTAAACATTGATATTATATATATATATAATCATTTATATAAAACGATTCAACGAACTCATAACGTCACAGATAGAACACACATACAAGGAATGACAGAAACTGACTACTATATATCGACTTCATCGTCAGTTAGAAAGATGTGAGTCACTCCGTAAGTCCCCGCTTGTCTTTGAACGACTCACACCTGATGACGACATGGTCGGAATATCTATTTCAGAAAATAAGTCCTTGGTGGTTTTCGGAACTTTTTGGAATAGAAGCCCTCCATCAAAAATAAGCCCTAGTTAAAATAATGCGGAAAATATATTTTGTCATAAAATGCTGGTGTTAATATTTCAGAGAATTGTTTTGAACAAAATTTTCCAAGAAATTCCTTGTTTAGCTCTACAGTTTGTTTCAAGCAGGCTAATTATACATAGAGGTAAGCTGAAATACGGGACTGGTCGGATCCAAAAAATCAATTATTAGGTTCCCGTCGGGACAGACTGAAAATGTGAATTATTATGTTCGGGTTGGCTAGGGCACAAAATGTAGATTATTAGAGTCGGGTCGTGTAGGGCCAAAAAAGACAATTATTAGGTAAAGATCGGGTCGAGTACAAAATGTCAATTATTGGTTTCGGGTTGGGTCAGGCTCAAGCTCCTCTCTAACATATTTATTTTTAATAAATATAATTTTATATATATGTATACTAAAATGGTGTATGGTTATAAATTAACAAACATTTGTTATGAAATAAATAATTTGGATAAAACAGACGACAGAGATTTGCTTGGTTGGTGGAGAATGAACTCCAATATATACTCGATATATATAGGGGTCAGACTTATTGATGAATGTTTATTGAATGGATCCTTATTGATGATATATCACGGTGTGGTCGAAAGGCTGAGGAACGTGAAATAAAACAAACAAGGATCCTTATTGATGAATTGTTGTTGAACGGATACTTATTGATGAATGTTTGTTTAATGGATGCGTATTGATGAATGTTTAATGGATTGATGCGTATTGATGAATGTTTGTTGAATGGATGCTTACTGATGAATGGTTGTTGAACGGATGATTATTGATGAATGTTTGTTTAATGGATGCGTATTGATGAATATTTAATGAATTAATGCGTGTTGATGACTGGATGCTTGGAAGTCCAGTGGGGCTGCTTGGGGTAGCTCCCCTCAAGGTGCACAGAGGGCAGCTTTCGAAAGCTCCCTAACGCAGTTTAGGGCTGACATCCTGGGGAGTGTGAGGGAGGAAGTAAGGGCTTCCCTCAATAATCCCCCTCCTAAAACGGCCCCGGTCCTAACGTATGCAAGGGCTGTTGAGAAGGCGACTGGCAGTGGGACATCCATCGAAGAGGAGCCTAAGCATGATAAAGGTGTACAGCCTGCGTATATCCCTGCAGGGGAAGAGCCAGATGAGTGGCACGCCCTAAAGAGCAGGAAGAGGAAAAACCTTAAGGATAGTAGATATACAGCCGTGAGTAATGATATTCCGAAAAGTCAGGTAGAAAAAAGTGGAGGCGGATTAAGGGATATAATTCTGGCTCCAAGGGAGAATGTACTAATAGTAACCCTGCAAGATGATGAAGACTCAAGTCATGATAGGATCCATGAGATCCTTAAAGACAAATTTCAGCCATGTCGAATTGGAGCCAGGATTAACTCGATGAGAGATCTGACCTCTGGTTGGGTCATGCTCACGGCTGCCACACCACTGGAGGCAAAAAAGATGGAAGAGGCGATCCGGAGTACTGAGTGCGGTTTGTTAGTAAGAGGGGTAGAGGCAACGCCACTAAGGGTCCAAATAAGGTCAGTCCCAAGCGAAATCACATTTAAAGACTTAGAGGACCAACTGAGAAGGAATTATGACGAGGGTGAAATAAGTTTGGTTCCCCTATTCAAAATCCCTGGTAGGAATAAAGCTTTTATGAATGTGGTATACACGGTGAGAAAATCAGATTATAAGAAGGTATTAACAAGAGGGGAAGTTAGGCTTGACTGGCGGTGCTGCCCAGTTTACAAGTTTAGCGAGCTAAGTCAGTGTTTTAGATGCTTGGGTTTTGGGCACGTGGCTACTAGATGCCAGCGGCAGGAACCAAGATACGGTCACTGCGGAGGAGGGCACGACTCTAGGTTATGCCCGGATAAGTCGAAGTCGTTGTGTATAAATTGTAAGAGGCAAATTATCAGTAATTTAAACCATTCAGCGTTCACTAAGTCCTGCCCCGTAAGGAAAAGGGAGCTGAGTATTTTAAAACAGAAAACGGATTATGCAGAACTTTAAGATTGTTCAAGCAAACATTAACAGGTCTAAGTTCTCGACAGACCAGTTCTTCCTGTACTACTCGCAGATTGGGGCGTCTGCGGTAGCAGTGCAGGAGCCATGGAACTATCAACCTGATTTGGGAATGGGAACGAGAGCTACGATTTGTGTAGGCCTCGGAAGACGTCCAATGGCTGCGATATTCGGGATGAATAAAGATTTGCAATTTTGTGTTATGCCGGATTCTAGTAGCCACGTTACCGCGGTCTCTGTGGAGGGCCTTGAAACCAGGTTGGTTTTAATATCCTTCTATAAGCAGTATGGCACCCCGATGGAGACAGCACTGGTGGATCTGGAAAATGTTTTATACTCTGTGAGGGGGAGAGTGTATATATTGATGGCTGATGCTAATGCACACCATACTGCCTGGGGCTCGCCAAACTCAACAGACGAAGGGGAAATGTTCCTGTCTCTCTTGAACCGGTTTGGGTGCTACATCGTTAATACCCAAGGGTCGGGGCCTACGTTTGCTGGACCGAATGGAGCGTCGTGGATTGATATAACTGCTGTCTCTGGGGGCTTGTATGATAGGGTGGTTAGTTGGAATGTGGTGGATCATGTTTTGGTTAGCGAACACAATGTAATCGTTCTCACTATGGGAGTAAGACCACAGAGACTTGTTGCAGAGCGGAGATTTAGGGCGAGAGGTGTTGGATGGGAGAGTTTTGTGAGGACGCTGAAGAGCATTTTTGCTCCCTATAGGGAGGTGTTTGATGCCCGCGTGGAGAGTGTGACAGAGATTGACCTTAAAGCAGAATTGATGGAGGAATTTCTGTGTAGAGTGGCGACTGATGTGGCGGGGTTCATTCGGCCACGTGTAAAATCGGTCCCTTGGTGGTCGGAGGAGTTGACCAGGCTTAGGAGCATCACTGCGGCACATAGAAGGCGTTATCAAAGGTGTAGAAACGTTCAAAGCCGAAGAGAACTCTTTAGGGTGTACCTAGCACGGAGAAAGCGATTCAGGAAGGAAGTCAGGAAGGCTAAGCGTGTCTCATGGAGGAAGTTTGTGGAGGAAAGCGATCTTTGGGGCTTACCTTATAGACTAATGAGGGGAAAGGTCGAGGTTGTAAGAGCTGCGACTGCCATTAGATCCCCTTCAGGTGTCGAGAGCACACAGACCGGTAGATTGAGTGATCTGATGGAATACTTCTTCCCCCGGGATATCCTTGAAGGGGAGGGTCCAGAACATGAAGCGACGAGAAGGGTTTGTGCTGCCCCCCTTGCGTTATCTGGCAGCTGTGATTGGGACCTTGCTGATATTGAGACTGCCCTCAGCCGGCAGGGGAACTACAAAGCACCAGGTATACGATACGTAGATGGGTTGTCTCCAATTTTTATCAAAAAGGCTTTCCCGGTTGTAGGCGAGTCTCTACTTAGTATTTTTAAGGTATTGTATTGTAAGGTATTAAAGTATTGCTTTAATCTTGGTCACTTTCCTGAAAGGTTTAAAGTGGGAGTTGTGACATTTTTGTCTAAGAGCCGTGACAAGGATCCCTCCTTAACTACGTCCTATCGACCAATATCTTTATTGCCCTGCATGGGAAAATGCTTAGAAGCACTAGCGCTAAGGAGTCTGACAGAGAGACTAAATGTCATCTCCACCGGCTGTCAATACGGAGGTAAGGCAGGTACTTCAACCGATGATGCGTTGTGGGATCTAGGTCAATATGTTCGAGGATGCGAGGAAAAATATGTAATGGGATTGTTCCTTGATATAAGGGGGGCTTTCGACTTTATTTGGAGAACCGCTATCATCCGGGAATTAAGAGAGGCTGGATTGCACAGTAATATTGTTAGCATAGTTGAGTCCTATTTTACCGACAGATATGTTGTTGCCAGGGCTGGGGCGATTTCAGTCTTAAAAAGTGTGGAGCGGGGATGCCCACAGGGTTCTGTTTTAGGACTGATATTGTGGTCTTTCGCCTTTGAGCCCCTTTTGATGAATTTATGTATGGAGCAGGTTAAGCCAGTCGCTATTGTAGACGACCTTACAATTCTGGTCTCAGCTCATTCGAGAGCTCAGTTAGAAGAAAAGGGGAATAGAGCGTTGGAGGTGGTATCAAACTGGTGCGCGTACGCTAAAGTTGACCTCTCAGCTAGCAAATGCTCGGTGTTGATGCTGAAGGGAAGATTCCAGAGACATTGTGGACCCAGAGTTTTTTATAGGGGCTTGAGACTTCCACTTGAGAAAGAGGTGAAGTGTTTGGGGATACTGTTGAGCGAGGGCCTTAATTTTGGTGCCCACGTGCGAGAGGCGTCTGCCAGAGCATCTGTTTGCCGGATTTCAAGGCCGACGTGGGGAGTGGGGTTCAGGCAGTGTAGGGTCCTGTGTTCGGCTGTTTTTAACTCAATAGTAAGTTATGGAGCCCCTCTTTGGGCAACCAGATTGAACAAAAACGATGTAAGATTGCTGAACTCATATCAGAGAAGAGCGTTGGTACAAGTGATTAAGGGGTATAGAACCGTCCCAGCCCTGGCAGCGCAGGTGATTGCGGGACAGATGCCAATTGGTATCCTTCTGAAGCTCAGAGTGGAGCGGTTTAGGTTGACAAAACCTCGCCATCCTGGTCCTTCAAGGGTACCAGGCTCTGCCTGTCACAAGCCAGGAAGGAGGGGGAGTGATAGAGGAGTAACACCTCTTTAAAAAACCTTGGTTCAGTTGGCCCGGCTGATAGTTCCTTGTTAGGGCCCCAGTGCAGGGTCACGCACGAAGGAAGGAATGGAACTTTCTCTTGGGTCAACGGTTCGGATTTGGTTTTAACGAGCTGGCCCCCGTGGGTGTGGGCACAGTACCCGTCCGGGCCATTTGAAATTGATTCACCTAAGGGCTGGACGGGCTGGCGACCGTCCACCCACGGGGGTCCCCCGCCTGGCAGGCACCGCAGGGGGTGCCCCAGATCGTCCCTGGGGAGCCCCGAAAGCTTTTAGTTAGTACGGGCCTGTGGCCCCCACGGGGGTTGAGTTTCTCCCCCCACCAGAGGTTAATTCCGACCCTCCGGGAGGACTCGAAGACTGGTGAGTTTCCCCACCAGTTGGGCATGCCCAGGTCGGATAGCCCTCTACGGTCATGGGCGTATTCTAATAATGGAACCTATTGCTAAAACATCTAATTCAAATAACTTATCAACAAGCCCTATTGCCTCCTCCTCCAAAGGTAACAGCAAGCCCCAGAGGCTTAGGAGTAAGAATGGAACCTTCCTGTCAGCCCCTGGACCTGCACGGAAGTGTTCAACTAGGACCACTCCCACAAGAACATCAGCTGACACAGTATGTGTTAGAGAGGCAGCGGAGTTTACCCCGATTGTCGAGAGAGACTCCTCCCCAAATAGCGAGAGGTCAGCCCCAAGGTTAAGGAAGCGCAAGACAATAACAGAGAGCTCAATGTATTATAGCTTCTTCTCAGACTCCTCGTCAAATGAGAGCACAACCCCGACTGGTACCGTTGGGATCTGCGCTTGTTGTCGGGGAGGCTCTCCTCATGTAGAGCATAACTTTGAGGACAGGATCAGGGCAGAGATGAGAGTAACCCTTACAGAATTTAAAAGGGAAATCCTATCTGTCGTTAGGGAAGAGATAGGCAATACAAGGGTCGTAACCAAACCACCTAAACAAGTAGAGGGTGGTCTGGAGGAGGTGAGGATCATCCTTATGCAGTTCAAAGAGGAAGTCATTACGCTGGTTAAGGAGGCCTGGAAAAAATGAAGGAAGAGAATAAAACTACCTTATGTGGGCTGAGGAAGGCAGCGACTTCGGGAGTGGACTCGGTTGGGGCCACCAAATATACTGAGAGCGAACCAGCGGCTCCCGTTCTCCCGGTGAGGCATGAGCCAGAGGAGTAGCAGCAGGTCAGAAAGAGAAGGAGGAAAACGAAGAAACAGGACCCAGAAGGCACGATAGAAGAGAAAACGAAGCAAACGGTAAGGAACGCTGCAGTTGCGTGCCGCTGTTCGTCGTGCGCGGGACTGATCTGGATTCGGCGACTCCTGGATCTTCGGGGTTCTCTGAGAGCACCCCCGCTGTCGGATTTTTTCTGATTTATTCCAAGTTTAGTCAAGTAGTGCGCTACCAGTTCCTGGCGACTACCAGTCAAAACGTTGACTGGTACTTCTACTATTAGTGAGTTTTGCCGTTTAGCACCTATTCTATCCCTGGTACCCTTTCCTTGGTCAAGTCCTTTTTTCCTCCCACACCTTCCTTGATCGTTTCCCGTCTTCCTGGACCCTCTGGGTCCCACCCCTATCCTAAAAAATTTCGATCTTGCCCTTTGGACTTCTCTTTGTTTGCGTATATCTCAGCTCCTGGTGGTGCTACAGGGCTGGGATAAACGTCATTTGGTTCAGGAGTTCAAGCCACATCTGTTGAGATGAGTTCCAGATCTCCTCGTAAGGCAGAAGGTTTCAGTGGTGAAAAACGAAGCCCTAAGAAGATGATGCTGGTGGTGATTCGGACCTTGGGTCTTCGAAAGTCTCCCCCTCTAGTTGCCTTGAGAGGAAGAAGCCGCCGTCTCGACCTATGGGACCCGACGGGAAGTTTCTGAGACAAAGTTCCGAAAGGAAGCCAACTTCTGCCCCCTCCACTATTAGGAGATTTTCTGCTGATAGAAGTGTGATAACTGGAGGCAGGGAGTCGCCCGTCCTCACCCCCCGGAGGACGGAGTCGTTGAAGCGTTGAGCAGTAAACCTTTGGCAGGCAAGATGGATCGAGGGCAACACTGGCAGATGGACCCGCAACGTTTTTCCTGATGTGGAGACCAGATTGAGAATGAGGGACGTTCCAATCAACCACTGGCTGACACAAGTACTTACAGGACATGGTGACTTTGGATATTACCTCTATCGCTTCCGTTTAATTGAAGACCGAGTGTGCGAATGCGGTGTGGGTCCGGAAACAGTCAGACATGTTTTTGAGGAATGTGAAAGAAATGCTGAGTTGCGGGTTAATTTTATGTTAAATACTGGAATGTTTCCTTCGAGCTCTCCTTCCTCCTTCCTCCTTCCTCGAATATGTGTACAGCGTTGGTAGAGTGAAAAAGGTTTTGACCATCGCACCTTGAGTCTTGAGTTTTTCCCCCCTTTGCATTAGCCTTCTGTAGTTAGTCTTACATGTCTATTTATAAGTCCGGTGTTATGTGTTAGTTTTTAGTTTTACCCACAAGGGAATATTGAGTACCTTGTGGGAGTAGTTGTAGTTATGTGTTAGTTTTAGTTTCATCCACAAGGGAATATTGAGTACCTTGTGGGAGTAGTTGTAGTAGTTGTGTATGTCCTTTTTGTCTAATTTATATGTCTTTCGTCTCTGGTTTGATGTCTGTCGTGGTTGCCCGCCTCCGCGAGGTCCACCTTGGGCGCTTCGCGGAATGCAGGGGGATAGGCTGTAATGTCGTTCCGTCTGTATTCCGTGGAGTGGCTAAAGGGCACCACGTAAAAAACATCGATCTGCTTTGCTTTGTTCCGTGTTATGGCCGAAAGGCTTGGGTACACGGCAATAGATCAAAACAGGATGCTTATTGATGAATGTTTGTTGAATGGATGCGTATTGATGAATGTTTGATGAATTGATGCGTGTTGATGAATGGATGCTTACTGATGAATGTTTTTGAACGGATGCTTATTGATGAATGTTTCTTGAACGGATGTTTATTGATGAATGTCTGTTGAACGGATGCTTATTGATGAATATTTGTTGAATGGATGCGTATTGATGAATATTTGATGAGTTGATGCGTGTTGATGAATGAATGCTTACTGATGAAATCAGTGAGAGAATGATTATTGATGATTGTTTAATGAGAGGATACTTTTTGATTAATGTTTGTTGAATGGTTGCGTATTGATGAATGTTTGTTGAAAGGTTGCGTATTGATGAATGTTTGGTGAGAGGATGCTTATTGATGATTGTTTTTTAAAGGGATGCTTTTTATTTTTTAATTTATATGTTTAACCCCCCTCATAATGTCTCTTCCTCCCTTTCTATACCACTGCTAACAGGTAGTTATATTTTGGTCTACAATGAATGAATTTGACGTTCAATCAACCTTCTTCATGAAGACTCTTCAACTGGTCATTAATCAAACAAACAGAGTCTTGTTTCTAGCAGGTCTTTTACTTATTGAACAGTGATAAAAATCCGACAAAGTTGTTAAAAACCGTCTTATAAATTTACAAATGTTTTGTTTGATCCAATGACTCTTCACTTATTTCCATAACATGATAAAATAGCATATAGTAATTGACGATGGATACCACATTTATAACTTAATTATTTCAGCACTCAAATTAAAATATCACAAAAACGAACTGAAAAATGTATAAATTAATTATACTACAATGAGCAAACAATATGGTAACTTTAATTTTTATTTTCAAGTCGAATATAGCTCACAAGTAAAAATCTACAAGTAGATGCTCTAAATGAATATTTTAAATATTTGTTTAAATAAATATCTAAAACATTACATGATAAAAAAAAATCATCATCGAATATGAATTATTTTTTCATATTTTTAAAAAAATTATTGATATTAACATTGAGCATGAATTTTTTGCTAAAAAAAAATTCATAATAAATATTCTGAATTTTACGGGAAGACGAGTAAGTTTCATGATATTTTTGAGGAAAAATATGACATGACATGTCATGACTGATGATGCTGATTATGACTATGTAATGCTGATTAGTAAACACTTATCTCTCTGCAGCGGTGGGAAATGAAATGAAGAAACAGCCATCATATTTACAACACACTTTATAATAACCTCAAGGGACGTCCACTCATGAAAAGTAGGCTCAAACACACTGTTCCCAAATACCAGGTGCCATTTTGGGCTAAAATAGTCCAGAAAATGGACTAAAATATTCTAAACGAACTTAAAAAAAAACCAATATTTTAATACATTATTCTTTAAACAAGATTAAAGAAGCTTTCTTTTAATGAGCTGAACCAAAGACTCCCGAACATTCATCCAATGCAGCAACTAAATTCAATTCTTCATGAGAATCTTCGGTCTCTCTGGTTTCACAGATTTTATTGGTCCTAATTTTCTTGATTACGTCTAAAGAACATCAAAATCATAGCAGCATTTTCTATAACGTTTTAGTCCATGTAATAATGTCAGTATACTGGTTATTGTTGGTACATTAATCTTGTTTGGAAGTTTGTTTTTAATGATGTTTACTTGACTGAATGCTCTCTCAACATCAGCATTAGAATGGGAAAGACACAGCGAATGAGATAGCGATGAGGAGGGGTAGTTAAGAGATAAGGTGACAAAGAAGTTGGGTATGTTTACAAACAGTGAAGTGCTATAAAGCAAGCCAGAAAACATTATTGTAGAGATACTTTTTTTTGTAGCAACAGTTTGAGAAAAATAAACATTAGTTAAAATAGAAGAAGTTATCTTCTCTCCGTCTGTCAGATCATACCGTCGAACGTCGTTTGAACGAGTTTTCAACGAGCAATGATCTTGATTCGAACAAGATGTTTGCAATGAAGTTTAGTAATTTTGAGTAGATACTATGCGTAGAAACAACAAATGTTTATCTATTAAACTTTTACAGAGATTTTCTTATAAATACTGGATACGTATCTTTAACACTAAATTTTATAAAAAAAAAAAAAAAAGAAAAGGAACATAATGGACCAAAAAAAAAACATTAGTACAAAAAGTGCTAAAAAACGTGCTAGGGCTAAATTCCAAATTTCCAGAGCTAAAAGAGATTGAAAAGGGCTAAATTTAGCCTGTTTCGGGCTAAATCGGCAATACTATTCAAAAATAGTTTTAGTACTCATTCTTAATATGCCCTCAATCCAACTCCACAGTCCTGTTTAAAATAGTCGATTTTAAAGGACGCCACAATAGATTAAATAACACAAGCCAATGCTGGAAGTAAGACAATTTAAATTTTCATTCAAACCTCTAAGGTGCTGACAATATCCATTCAGTAATTACTGTGTTAATTAATAGAAATAATCTATTATTAAAAACGAGGAATGACTAGGAATATATGAAGTCTTATTATAAAAAAACTTAACATATATATCAAGAGTTTTATTATACAGAAAGGGTAAATTATTACCTTCCCATAGCATCAAATATAGTAAACTGTTATTTTTCCCTTGATAATTAACGAGATCTAAAACCGTTCAGTGTGAAGAAAACGTGCCAGGTAAGATGGTAGACTTTTATATTAACAACTTCTTTGGTACTAGCAATGGTATTTTATGCATTTTAAACATTTCATTATATTAAAAATATAATGTATTTAAAAAAAAAAACAAAAAAGATAAAAGAAAACCAAAAATAGACAGTGTTCCTTATTGTGGTTTTTTGTTTTCTGTTGGTTGATATTCTGTGGATGTATTTGTTATCAATAAATTGTTTTTTAGTCTTGAAAATGTCGAAACTTGACATTGTTGGCGAAACGTCGACTAGTTAATCAGGAATAGTTAATTCTTTCGACTAAATCCTCAAGAAAGTCATTTTGCATTTTAAGAATCACTTGTCGAGAAGCTACATCAATAATCACATGGTTTTAGTTTTCACCACCAATAATATACAACCAATAATCATAAAAACTAACATGTATGATATAACCAACAACAATAACTAACATCGACAACACAAGGGACTGGCATGTCCAAAAATAAATTCAACTGGCCCTTGATAATGGACAAGTGCCTACATAGGTCTAGTGGAAGAGAAAATTACGACGGTTAATAGCTTTGAATTATAATAATACATCAAATCACCTCTCTGCCACATAATACATAATTATACATCAATCCTGGAGTTTCCGTACCTTTCAAGTTTCAATACGTTTTTCGTCTTCCGAATAGCATAAATTATATATATATACTTTAAAAAACGGAAAGATGATCCAAACGGGACACAAAACGAGTTCAAAATCGAAGAAGAGAAACATACAGAGTAAAGAATACATTTACAAACTGAAAATTTTCAGGCAATCCATCTTTAGGAGAAAAGAGAAAAGGAGACCAAGCACGTTTCTAACTTTGGAGTTATTTTTTCTGTAACCCAAAAATTACTTTCCGTTGCGTCTACGTCTTTATCTCCCTTTTTCTTTTCTCCTGAAGACAGATTGCCCAAAAATTTGAGTTTGTAAGTGTGTTTCTTTAATCTCTGTGTTACTCTTCTTCGATTTTCAACTCGTGTATGTATATTATATATATATATACATATATATACAAGTTTTGTTAAAACCTATGCCTATTTCTAATTTCACACTTTTTCGGGTTAATTTTTCCCATCTTCTGGCCTCTGGCTTCCGAGAGTTCGGGACTAGATATATCAATTCTCCAAAATTTATATTTTTGTACACCAACATGTTTCGGTCCACATCGACCATTTCTAAGGTTATTTTTACACAATTAAATCATATACACTACATAACAATAAAAACAAATAAAAATTAATAATAACCCACATAAGAAAGCACCCTCCAGAAAACCAACGTTATTTATGAGTTCAACTGCAAACTAGGGAACTGTGAGTCCTTACCCTCAAAATACGTGGGTTCCACCACAACCACGCTTTCTAGAAGGCTTACAATGCATCTTGCCTCAGGAGGACCTAAGGAGCATGTCGCAAAAGCACATGGATTACAACTAACGAGGGAAATGCTAACCGACAACACCACGATTTTGCAACAAGAATATGACCATACCAGGCTGCAAATTTTGGAGGCCATTTTTATCCTACAAAATCAACCTACCATTAACAGCCAGGGTGGTGGATTCGCTAGAATTTTGAAGTTGTTCGACGGCAATCAGAAGAAAAACCAGTCACTGCGAGTGAATGAAGACAATCCAATACCTTCCCAGACACAAACGGCTGTAGGAAGGTAACCAGAATCCTGGGGAAACCCCACCCTGCGGATACCTTTCTACAACCTTCCACTTATTATGACTGTTAACCTCGTGTGTTTATTTTGCTAGCATTGTTTAGCTTAGTAATTTATTACAATTATTTAGTAATGTATTTTAGTAGATTAGTATCAATGTTATGTTTTTATTGTTATGTAGTGTGTATAATTTAATTGTGTAAAAATAACCTTGAAAATGGTCGATGTGGACCGAAACATGTTGGTGTACAAAAATAAAAATTTTGGAGAATTGATATATCTAGTCCCGAACTCTCGGAAGCCAGAGGTCAGAAGATGGGAAAAATTAACCCGAAAAAGTGTGAATTAGAAATAGGCATAGGTTTTAACAAAACTTGTATAGATGAAGACCTGCTCCCCAAATACATATATATATATATAAATGATCAAACCACAATAAGAAATGGGAAAACAAGACTAAGATCTTTCAACCGTAACAAGCGGGGTTGAAAGACCTTAGTCTTGTTTTCCCATTTCTTATTGTGGTTTGATCATTGATTGTTATTTCATGTGTTTATGTGAAATTTTTATATATATATATATATATATATATTAAGGTTTCAAAATAAACACAGGGAATAAAAATCAAAGTTTAAACTGCAGTAAGAAATTCTGGAAAAAATTGAGTAAAATATTGAAGTAATAAAGATATAATTCACCTTTGTCACTCCTTTGTGAATGGAGTGACAAAGGTGAATGAATGACTCGTCAAATTCTGTGTTCCACTCACAATTACCTACTTCAGTCTCATTTTAGATTTTCTTACTGTACTTCATACAGTGGAATATTAACAAGTTAATCAAAATCATTTTTCAATTTATTTTTCAAATCCAATGGAAAAACCCAGAATTTTACAAGAATAAAAATATCACATAATTTATAAAAAAAAAAATCACAAAAGATGTATCTCAACAACATGTATTATGATTATTAAAAACATCTCACGAAAGTCTAGTCTTGAGAAGAAAGAAAAAGTTTACGGCATGCGGTTGTAATTCTCAGAGGAGAGAGCCAGGATGACAAAGCACCAAGCCACCCGCCCCCCCCTCCCCACCACTTGATAAAGTTAAAAGTAAAGGTAACCATCATTTATAGGAAATACATGATTTAAAAAAAAAACTTAAAACACCAGAAATATAGTAAATTTAAGTAAATAAGAAATACATGTTTTATTTAAAATAAACTAACTCTATAAATGTAATACAATATGTGACATACCACTAGTTTGAAGGTTTTGTTTGTACATATTAATTTACGGTAGTAGTATGTATCATGACTAATATTAACTTCCTTTTGAATCCACTTTCAATGTATCTATATAATTCCCATTAACTTTTAATATAGATATCGAAAACATTTATATTAAGAATAGGACAGTTTTATTTGTTCAAATAAAAGTTTCAAAGATGAATTGTCGGTTTTTTTCATCAAAACATTTTTCAAAGTCTTAAGTATGTAATTTTGAAAAAAAACCATTACACTATTGAGATTTTAAAATATGCCACCCAGCTAAGTAAATAACCATAACTATCTAGCCTCCACAATCAAGTTATACTGTCTGACATGCCAGGTGACTTTTCAAACAGTATGACGTGTAAAACCATGAGTCGTGTCAAACTGTGTGGCGTGTCAAGCAATGGAATGTGACAATCAATTTCAATCATGTACACGGTTGATTTTAATATTTGGCGTGTCAAACAGTCTGACGTGTGAAACTAATTCAATCATGATAAACAGTTGAGTTTAATATTTGGCATGTCAAACAGTCTGACGTGTAAAACCGTGAGTCGTGTCAAACAGTGGAATGTGACAAACAATTTCAATCATAATACACAGTTGAGTTTAATATTTGGCGTTTCAAACAATGGGACGTGTCAAACTAATTCAATCATGATAAACAGTTGAGTTTAATATTTGGCGAGTCAAACAGTCTGACGTGTAAAACACCGAGCCGTGTCTAACAATTTCGTTCATGATAGATAGTTGAACTTAATGCATGTATATCTCAACACACTTATTTTGAAACCTGTGATGTAATAGTTTATAATTACATCAAAAATTCCATACTTTAATGGTTAATACTAGCATTTAAACTATAAAAATGTAAAATACAACCAAAATACAATTCAATATAGAAAAGGTTAATCTTCTTCCATAGAAAAATGTGTCAAATAAAACTAAAAATGAAGGATTGAAAATTTTCATTTGAACCACAAAAACTGGTCGATTTGTATCTATTCAATATTATTAAGTACAATTTTGGATGTATAGTTCGTAAGCACTTTAACGAAGTCTTTGGATCTTCTAAACTAAGTATATATATATATATATATATACTTAAAATAAACTGTGACACATAGACAGAAACATAACAAAGACTCACTTTTCAATATTTCGACCATAATATGACTCGAAGTTAGAAGAGCAATCCAGATGCTGGGTAGTTAGCCCAACAAACCAGATACTGGGAAGTTAAAACAGCAATTCATATGCTGGGTAGTTAGCACAGAAAACCAGATGCTGGGAAGTTAGAAGAGCATTCCAGAAACTGGGTAGTTAGCACAGCAAATGATAACTGGGAAGCTAGCAACGCAACCCAGATCTGGGTAGCTATTCCAACAAACCAAATAACGAGAAGTTAGCAATGCAACCTAGATGTTGTGTAGTTAACCCAGCAATCTAGATAGTGTGGGCCGTATTTTCGAGACGATTTTCAAGGCAGGATTGTAAGATTAATTCCTGTCATTGAAACCTCCAATACAGGCAGCACAAGCCATGCTCACACCCCAGTTGTCTGAACACAGAGAATGGTTCTTACTAACTTGAGATTGCGGAGATAAGAAAGCAACTTGTTAAAATGCACGATAACAAGAAAATTATCTATTTCCAAGGAGAAATCTTGGACACAGTACTTAGTGTTACACTTTGAAACAGATTCTGCCATATCTCACAAGGAGCAAGGTGACTAGTTTGCTTCCTGCAAGACCGAGTTCAACTGCTGAACTTTGCTTTGTTACTATCATGGACAGCACACTATCGGTTACACTTTGAAACTGAAGCAAGGAGACTTGAGTATGTGAATATGGAGACTTGATACTCCAGAGTATGTGAATCTGCAGTTTCCGGATGCTTGAACAGGTGATTGCAGTACTCTTAGGTGGTCTCCTATACCCTTTACCTTGATTTCTACCTCTAAAGCAATTTGACTGATCCATAATATAACATGGTATGATTCGAGATTTAGACCATCTCAATGAACACATCATCGTCACTACAAGCATAACTCAACACTACTGCTGCCTGTTCTTCAAGACTAGTAAACCGTATTAACGTATTTCCCAAACAATGGTAATCATACAAAACACATTATATAAATAAAAACGGATACCAAACATTAAATTTTCATTCCATCCAAACGAAAGTATGTGTCAAATGAAAAACAAAAGACAATATCTGGAACGGAAATCAGTAGTTGCAGTCCAGTAATCATAAAATGGTACAATATTTACAAAATTATTTCGTAAACTGCAATACAATACAATCAATGGTACTGTATATACAATGTATAAATACATTGTGTATACATGGTATGGTATTATTGTATAAATACATGGTATGGTATAAATACAATGGTAGATATCAGAAACATCATTAAAACTAAAATAATTATATCTAACAAAATTCTAAAACAAAAGTAGTTTTTTATCTCATGTAATTATGACATAAGTACTTGAAAGGAAAAAAACTGAAAAAAACAACTGAATTTAAAATAAAAAAAATAATACTTGTTTAACATAACTTGAGATCACAATCAGGCAAAAAACAAATAGGAAGTGCCTTTCGGTTATGTACTCAAAGACATCTTTTGGTATAAGGTCATACCAGTTTTGCAGTGGCTCCTACTCCTTATTGGCTATTACTTGGTTCAGTACCGAAATACCTGTCGCCGAAATTCCCAATGCCTGGAAGTACGTGGAATTTTTCATTTATTTCAGGATCAACTGCTGACGTAACCATGCGAACTTTAGGAAATGCATAGGCGATTGTGTGAACACCTGAAAAGTCAAAATATAGGTCTCAATTGCGTATCTAACAACTATTAGGGAATTTCAAAAATTACGTCTCAACACAAAAAAAAAAGTTTAATATAATAACTAACAACGAGTTTCGAACACTTAAGTGTTCTACTTCAGGTTTACATCGAAAAAATGTATATATCTGTGAGCTTTAAGAACATGAGAGTGTATTATTTAAAAAAGAAATACAATATATGAATGTTGAATTACACTATGAGGTTTTTAACAATGGAATTAGTTGATTAAAATTACTCCTAAACCTTCATAAAACATGAGAACACACTGAATAATGAATAAATTGATAAGTAACAAAGATGTTAACCTGACGCAGCCATGAGTAGAGAAGCTATGACTATATTCTCTTCAGGAACATCATGATCAACCAAGACCTTTATGGCCATGAGGGCCGCCGCCCCCGTGGCCACTGTGGCGTCCATGAGCAGCACCAGGTAGTCCTTTATATCTTTTGGTAGTCGGAGGTAGTACAACTGTAAAGAACGACTTGATCATTACATTTAGCAAGAGTAAAAATCAAAAAATGTAACAAAAGGGAAATACACTTGACTTTCCTCGAATTTCCGAACTATTAGAGAGTAGAGACTGAGATAAGTAAGGAAACAGAAAAGTCCGGAAATTGGCAACACTGGTAAGTGGTAGTCTAATGGTGGGTAGGGTAGGCTAGTGGTTGACAGCATGCCAAGACGTACCATATACATAACCTCACTAAAACTTTCTAGAAGGGCTAAGTATCTTAATTTCATTTACTTCAGCACACTACACATTTAATTTAAATAAACACTATTATTAATATATAATAAACTTTATCATGAACAAAAAAAGAGCCTAGTCTAACTGTTAATGGCAGGCCAAAATGTATCATAAGAATATATAGCCTAACCTCAACACAGTTTAGTAGGGTTAGACTGGCTGAATACTGTAATGGCCGATTTGAAAAAGATCTGAATGGAATTGGAGTAGCGTAGGAATATAAGAAGGGAGGATGCTGGCTATTCTCTGCCTCATCTTGTTTTAAATCACAATCACTATCATCGAATGCAGGTTTATATCAATTTATGTTTATATGTTAAAATACGTAATAATAATATTGTTTATTCATAATTAAGGGATAGTTTGCTTAAGATAACGAAATTAGAGTAGTATAAGCATATGAGAAGGGAACATAGCTAGGCTAGTCTCTGCCTAACCTTGCTTTAAATCATAATCACATTCACAATCATCATAAACAGGTGGATACAGTTATTTCGGACCCGGACATCTCTCTCGCTGTCTTTTTTTTTTTTTTAATAATTATAAATTTATATATTAGTTTTACTAAAACGATGTATGGATATTAAACTAAGGAATATTGGTTATAAAATAAATAACTTAGATAAATGGATAACCGAGATTTGCTTGGCTGGTAAAGACTATATACCCGACCAGGGTATATATTGAGGCGGGTCGAGTCTGGTTAGGGCCGGTGTATGTTTAATACCCGCGGGCCTGGATATTTTAGAACTGATCTTACCTTAACTCCGCCTCACTCTGCCCTCATTGTGAATTAACAATACCCAGATGATAATTTATGCTATTAGGAAGAAAAAAAAGTACAGAAACTTGAAAGTACAGTTACTTGAGATACGGAAACTTGAAAGTACAGTTACTTGAAGTACGAAAACTCGAGGGTTGAGTGTATTCACTAAAACAAGTGTGGCAACGCGCAGCACTGACTTATAGAAGGAAGTCAGTGCTCTGCGTGTCTGTGCATACTGTGCTAGTATATGCACTGACTCCGCTTTCACTAAACATATCGACCACAACTAAGACTTTATCCTGAAAAATTGTTAACACCTCGATTACAAAGACTTTTATAGGTCTCTTACACATTACAAATAATTGTAAATATGGAATAGAAAACCATACTGGTTGTACCTTTTTCAGAACATAAATTAAAATTACAATTAGGAATTTAAAGAACAGTTTTAATCTGACCCAGGGGGGAGGGGGCAAACTTTTACATACCTCGCGCGAAACCTTTTAACACAGGGTTTCAGATGAGCCATAAATCTCTTGCAACTCAACGTCTACTTATCTAGTACATTGCTTTATATATGATTGTTATATGTTCCTAATATTAAATTAAAGAAAATAAAAGCAATGCTTGATAAAGCTCATCAACTTTACGCACTTAATGAGATTTTTGAGGTTGTTTTGTTTTTAAATCCTCGGAGTTAAATTTGTCATTGAAAGCAGCAGTGTATTCTTCAAATTGGAATCAGTCAGTTACCACATCATATTAATTTCAATAAGTTTCATGGCTGAACATGCTTGTACACAACTACGAGTATATGTCGATCCGAAATGACAAATAAATCTCTGAGCAAATTTGCTTAGCTAAGGGAAATTTCCACAGGGTATTAATCGCTTTAACCAAATGGAAATACATAAAATTGCATATCGTTTGATTAATGAGGCATATCTAAGCTGGAAACAGATAATGAGAATAAAATAACGTTCTTTAAAAGGATATTCACTAAATATGGAAATAACTAAAAATAAACAGTACTTTAAGCTTAATTCAACTTAATCTCAAGGAAGAAATGCACCATACTAAATCATACAGTGTGCCACTCCAGATCATACAATGAACCATTCCAGATCATACAATGTGTCACTCCAGATAACACAATGAGGTAGTCCAGATCATACAGTGTGCCACTCCAGATCATACAATGAACCATTCCAGATCATACAATGTGCCACTCCAGATAACACAATGAGGTAGTCCAGATCATACAATGAACCATTCCAGATCATACAATGTGCCACTCCAGATAACACAATGATGTAGTCCAGATCATACAATGAACCATTCCAGATCATACAATGTGCCACTCCAGATAACACAATGAGGTAGTCCAGATCATACAATGAACCATTCCAGATCATACAATGTGCCACTCCAGATAACACAATGATGTAGTCCAGATCATACAATGAACCATTCCAGATCATACAATGTGCCACTCCAGATAACACAATGAGGTAGTCCAGATCATACAATGAACCATTCCAGATCATACAATGTGCCACTCCAGATAACACAATGAGGTAGTCCAGATCATACAATGAACCATTCCAGATCATACAATGTGCCACTCCAGATAACACAATGAACCATTCCAGATCATACAATGTGCCACTCCAGATAACACAATGAGGTAGTCCAGATCATACAGTGTGCCACTCCAGATCATACAATGAACCATTCCAGATCATACAATGTGCCACTCCAGATAACACAATGAGGTAGTCCAGATCATACAATGAACCATTCCAGATCATACAATGTGCCACTCCAGATAACACAATGATGTAGTCCAGATCATACAATGAACCATTCCAGATCATACAATGTGCCACTCCAGATAACACAATGAGGTAGTCCAGATCATACAGTGTGCCACTCCAGATCATACAATGAACCATTCCAGATCATACAATATGCCACTCCAGATAACACAATGAGGTAGTCCAGATCATACAATGAACCATTCCAGATCATACAATGTGCCACTCCAGATAACACAATGATGTAGTCCAGATCATACAATGAACCATTCCAGATCATACAATGTGCCACTCCAGATAACACAATGAGGTCAGTCCAAGCATCATACAGATGTGCCACTCCAGATCATACAATGAACCATTCCAGATCATACAATGTGCCACTCCAGATAACACAATGAGGTAGTCCAGATCATACAATGAACCATTCCAGATCATACAATGTGCCACTCCAGATAACACAATGATGTAGTCCAGATCATACAATGAACCATTCCAGATCATACAATGTGCCACTCCAGATAACACAATGATGTAGTCCAGATCATACAATGAGGCAGTCCAGATCATACATAAGCCATCCTCTAATGCATCATAACAATGAGGCAGTCCAGATCATACAATGAGCCACTCAGATCATCAATGTGTCACACAGTAGTCCAGATCATACAATGAACCATTCCAGATCATACAATGTGCCACTCCAGATAACACAATGAGGTAGTCCAGATCATACAATGAACCATTCCAGATCATACAATGTGCCACTCCAGATAACACAATGATGTAGTCCAGATCATACAATGAACCATTCCAGATCATACAATGTGCCACTCCAGATAACACAATGAGGTAGTCCAGATCATACAGTGTGCCACTCCAGATCATACAATGAACCATTCCAGATCATACAATGTGCCACTCCAGATAACACAATGAGGTAGTCCAGATCATACAATGAACCTATTCCAGATCATACAATGTGCCACTCCAGATAACACAATGAGTGTAGTCCAGATCATACAATGAACCATTCCAGATCATACAATGTGCCACTCCAGATAACACAATGATGTAGTCCAGATCATACAATGAACCATTCCAGATCATACAATGTGCCACTCCAGATAACACAATGATGTAGTCCAGATCATACAATGAACCATTCCAGATCATACAATGTGCCACTCCAGATAACACAATGAGGTAGTCCAGATCATACATGCCACTCCAGATTACAATGAACCATTCCAGATCATACAATGTGCCACTCCAGATAACACAATGAGGTAGTCCAGATCATACAATGAATCATTCCAGATCATACAATGTGCCACTCCAGATAACACAATGAGGTAGTCCAGATCATACAATGAACCATTCCAGATCATACAATGCGCCGCTCCAGATTACACAATGTGTTACTCCAGATCATACAATAAGGCACTACAGATCATACAGTGTGCTACTCCAGATCATACAATGCGCCGCTCCAGATTACACAACCGGATCTGGCTAGTCCAGATCATACAATAAGCCACTCCAGATCATACAATGAGGCAGTCCAGATCATACATAAGCCACTCTAGATCATACAATGAGGCAGTCCAGATCATACAATGAGCCACTCTAGATCATGCATGTGCCACTCCATGTCATACAATGAATCATTCCAGATCATACAATGTGCCACTCCAGATCATACAATGAGGCAGTCCAGATCACACAATGCGCCACGGGATAGCCACTCCTGATCTAACTTGCTATTATACAAACAATAGGCCAGAGAGAGTTCTAGAATAGCCTTCTCCAAGACAATCAGTAGACTCAAACAAATCACTTATACTGCTACTTATGTCTTATTTCTTTCAAAAGAACAATGAGTTACCTCTGGTTCTCCCGTCTCCCTATTGGTTTGAATAAGTATCTTGCCTATCCGTATATCTTTACAAACATCGCGAACAGCTTGCTCCATCGTTTCCCCAGCCCTTAGGATGGACACGCCGCAGATCTTGTCTGTAGCACACCTCTTGCCTTGGTATGCCACGCACTGAGGAGTTTCCACGGTTACGTCCTGCAAAGCACATCAACTCCATTGGATAACAGTTAAAAAACAAAACACTGGTCATCTCAGGAATGTCATAGATCTTGAATACAATAAGTCATAAAAACTGTTAATAACGTAGTTCAAACAAATTATGAAAAAGAATGGTTAATGCAAACATGACGGGCGCTGATACATATAAACCATGAAAAACTTAGTTCATACAAACCATGAAGTGCTTTGGTGTTTAGAAACACAACGAGCGCCAGTTCATATAAACTGTGACAAGCACTGAATAGCTTAAACCATGACAATACTAGCTCAAATAAACCAGGACTAAACCATGAATATTATAAACCATAACAAATACTAGAGTTCATGTAAACTGTGACGAATACATGACAATACTAGTACATATATACTGTGATGAACGCTGTTCACAGAAATGATGAAAAAGAATGGTAAACATAAACATGAGTGGAGCTAGTACGTATAAACCATGAAGAACTTAGATCATATAAATTATAGCCAGCAATGGTTCTTAAACAGTTTTGGTTAATCTCGTATTATAAATATTGTTTTTTAATAATATCTTTTTTGTAGTACTGTTTAAGTTAACTCCACATTATGTAGCTTCAAGATTCATGTTCTCAGTCAATCACTATAATAAGCAATACATCTCAACCAGTATTTCACCACAACCTTTAAACAAACTACATGTTTAAATTTATATTTATACGTGCATACCTTGATATTTAATCCATACGAGTAAATACCTCAAAGTAAGAGTTTGCAACAAATTATCAATAAACCAATATAATAAGCAATACATCTCAACCAGCTGTCCACTACAACCTTTAAACAAACTGCATGTTTAAATTGCATTTATATTTGGCTACCTGGATTATTTAACTTATATGAGTAAGTACGTCAAAGTAACTGACTGGGAAACAGCTGACTTATTTGATAGTGATAAAGGGTGATAAGACCAAAGAAGGGTGTGATTACCTTGAAGGGAAATAAAGACAGGGTGTACTCAATAACGAGACGAATCAGTCTCTTGGAGTAGAAGATGAACTCATCACGGGATGTGTTCTTATCGCGAATAAAGGTGTGAAGTCCTTTGATTTGAGGCGTCATGGGTAAAAGATGAAGTGAGTCTGGTAACGGCTGCCCGTTGAAACAGTTGACTAGCTTGTCTCTCAGCTTGAATCCTCTCTGAAAAGACACCAGGTATAATTAATATTCTTTAAAACGACAAGAGCAGGGGCGGAGCAAGGGGGAGGGGAGACGGTTTACCACGGGAGGTACGTGCCAGGAAGCGGTATTAGATATGGTAAAAATAGAAATATAAAAAAATTAAAACAATAAAAAGCTAACAAAAAATCTTAAAATTTACCATATGTGTCCAATACTATTTTTAAACGGAGTTTCAACGTTAATATTTGCATATTAAAAATAAATGTATTTTAAACTAGCAGACGTGCCCGTCTTTGACGGGTATTTTAAAAAAAATTCAGAGATGATAGGAGGTATTTCCAAATATAATTAATAAAATTATAGAATAGGAAAAACAATATTTATTAGCACAGTGTTAAGTAAGTGCCTTTGTATCACCACATTAGCTGTTTGTCCTTCAGGCGCATGGAAGAACAGAGTTCTTCTTACCTCTTACTCTTGAGTAATCAACATACAGTTGACCATGTGAGAAACACTTGGTCTCACTCACTTCAATTCCTGCCGTAGACAGAGTTTGTTCTTGTGACTTATTTACCGTCATTACGAAACAAGATGCTGAGGGGAAATTGCAACCGTTTGAATTGAAAGGGATGGTTAGCTAGGTATCAGTGGTATGCGTGGTATAAACACTGACTCCCCAGTACCAGATCCAGTCATGATATCAGTCTCTATGACGTATCTATGAAAAGCACGAATTCTGATTTTGGGGCACTCAAGTTTCGTAACAGCATGATTGGTGCCCTACTTTAAGTTTTAAGTCATGAGTTGGGAGTTGAGGAGCAGTCACGAAGTCAAGAAATTCAATGAACTGTTTCCTTATCAATAATCACTCTGTTTACTGACTTGTAAGTTCTTTCCTCAGCTTCGTTAGTCTTAGTTCTTTCCTCTGGTCTAGGCTATTAGGTCTCACTGTACCCTCATTGTGAATTACGCAATGCCCAGATGATAGTTTATGCTATTCAGAAGACAAAAAAAGTATGGAAACTTGAAAGTAGGGTTAATTGAAATAGAGAAACTGGAGGGTTGAGTGTAGAAGTAATGCTGACAGTAAACTGACTAGAGCCAGCTGAGTGTGGATATGCTGGACTATGAGATCGATGGCAACGCGGTTCTCACCACCTCGTGGGACTATGATGTCAGCATGCACCATGCTCGGCGATATGTAGTGGTAAAAGGCCGGCTTCACCATCGTACAATACTGCTTCAGCACACCTTCCAGTTCACGGCCTCGCTCGCAGATGTCCCGACGAAGCCGGCGAGCTAGCCGGATATCGGCATCAGTGTCCACGAAGATTTTCATGTCCAGCATCTGTAAAAATAATCATGATAGCTCAAAATTTATTTGAGGCAAGTTATGAGTTTCAAACTGTAAGGATTCAATTTCCTCAACTAACTAATACCGTCTTTTTCCGAAAATAAGCCCTAACGTGATTTTCGGGATTTCTTGGAATATAAGCCCTAGTTAAAATAATGTGAAAATATAATTCGTTAAAAAGTGATGTTCTATTTATTAGAAGCCCTAATATTTCAAAGATTTGTTTGGATCAAAATATTTCGAGAAATTCCTTGCTTACCTCTTCAGTTCGCTTCAAGTAATGCACAGACATATGTCAAAATTAATTCCTGGAATTTATAAAGTACAATTTATTTTAAGAATACAACTTAAGGCAGTAGTCTACATAGAGTGACGGTGCAGGTACAACGTTTTTTACATTTCAGTCTTGTAAGTCTGATTATTACCTATTGTACTTGAAACCTCCCTCCTAAATAAACCCTAGCACGCATTTCAGACCTAAAAAGAAACTATTACAGTATCTTATTTTCGAAAAAAAACGGTACAATTCACTTCAGTCGTCCTCAGCCATAACTTTAAACCTCTGCATTAAGTTTGGCATTATTTACGAGGTGTATAAATAAAGTAGTGAGACTGGCAACGTCGCTTTCGATCTGGCAACGCTGGAGACGCGTGGCCTTGAGTAGCGTCAGGTGCACGTGTGATGCGCCTCCAGTATGAATCTGAACTCGCCACAGTCATTTGTTTGTCCGTAGCGTTGGTTTTCGTGAAATGGTTTTTTCTTGAGCGTTTTAAAAATGAGTGACCTCAAAGTTGAGCAGCGGTGTGTAATCAAATTTTGCTTCAGACTTGGACATAGAAACTTTTGAAAAACTTCAGGAGGCCTATGGAGAATGTGTTTTATCAAGGGCACAGGTTTTTCGGTGGTTTAAGGAATTTTCAGAAGGAAGAGAGTCGATTGAAGATGAACCACGAAGCGGAAGGCCTTCAAGTGCAAACACCGATGAAAATGTCAACAGAGTACGGAACCTTGTGCGTTCAGATCGACGCTTGACAGTCAGAATGATCGGGGAACAGTTGAATTTGAATCACACCTCCGTTCATCACATTTTGACCAATGAATTGGAGATGAGAAAAATTTGTGCGAAAATGGTTCCGAAAATTCCGAAAAGAAAACGAGTTTTTGGCCAGTAAAAACATTCCTGTTGCTCCTCAGCCTCCTTATTCACCAGACTTGAGTCCTTGTGACTTTTTCCGCTTCCCGAGATTGAAAAATCACCTCAAGGGAACTCATTTCGGGACACTACAAAACATACAAACTGCTGTAACCGACCAGCTGAAGGCCATTCCAGAATCCGAGTTCCAGCAATGCTACAATGATTGGAAGGACCGTCTCCAGCGCTGTGTGGCTTCCGAAGGGAACTATTTTGAAGGTGACAATATCACATTGTAATTATATTTGAATAGAAAATTTATAAAAAATCAGTCTCACTACTTTATTTACACACCTCGTATATTAGAAACAGAACAAACCCTCATACCTCGCATATGCTGTTGGAGTTGTTCGAACGGTTTCAGGCGTTACGCATCTTCGAAAGGAACTGAATTGAGTCGCTGTCATTGGTGTAATATATATATATATATATATATATATAAGTCCATTCTCTAACTCACGAGCCATGCAAGCAGTTATTATGTTGTATTTACTCATGATAGTGAGGAAAATATATTATGTCTTCACCACAAGAAATTTATTTTATAATACGTTTCGAACAATTAGTATTCATCATCAGGTACATCTGCAATACAAAAACAAAATGTGTAAAAAATTTTTGAAGTTATATAAAGGAACCAAAATTTTACCTAAAATAATATAAAATAAAAGATGTTGCATTCCTGCCTCAGGTATGTTATGCACAATGGAATAATATAATGACTAACAGAATTAACCGTGACTAATCTAAAATAGAGTAACCAAACCATTAAACTGAATATATTATATTAATAATTTTAAAAATCTAAGACAGCTAGGGATCTGTTCATTTAGACATAAGAAGAACTGAAACGAATGAACTTAATAACTTCAAAGGCCTCCAAGGCCGCGATCTCACGAAATATAGGATTACAATCTCACATTATTTTAAATTTCGTGATCGCGGCCTTGGAGGCCTTAGAAGTTATTAAGTTCATTCGTTTCAGTTCTTCTTATGTCTAAATGAACAGATCCCTAGTTGTCATAGATTTTTAAAATTATTAACATAATAAGGCTATTCAGTTTTAATTGTTTGGTTAATCTATTTTAGATTGGTTACGGTTAATTCTGTCAGTCATTATATTATTCCATTGTGCAAAACATACCTGATACAGAATGTAACACCTTTTATTTTATATTATTTTAGGTAAAATTTTGGTTCCTTTATATAACTTCAAATATGTTTACATATTTTGTTCTTATATTTTAAGTATGCCTGATGATGAATAGTAAGTGTTCGAAACGCGTCGTAAAATAAATTCCTTATGGTGAAGACGTAATATATTTTCTTCAGAATCCTATCTTCGTATGGTACTATTTAAGAGGTCGTTGTCATGGTTTAATACGGCAATGACTTTTTAAATCAGTTCCATACGAACATAGGTAACGCCCAAAACTCGGTGCAGGAAAAAATCCCCCGAGGAAAAAACTCCCCGGGGAAAAAATCCCCCCTTAAAAATCCTCCCCCCCCCCCCCAAAAAAAATGAATTTATTTTTTGACTAGAAGTAGTATAATAAACCAATACCAAATTACCAAAAAAATATAAAAACTTCTGGAAATTCAAAATAATTTTTACAGGTCATTATATTCATTTAAACAAATACTAGAAAACACTGCAATATAAAAATGCTGAAATAAATCAAATTCAGCAACCAAATAAAATGAATTAAAATAATAACCAATACATTTTTCGATATAAGGATGACAATATCATTTCAGAAAAAATACATCCAAATAAAAAAAATGTAAATAACAGTGTCAAAGTATAACGTCTTAATGTCAAAGTTGTCTCATAGCATTAACTGAGAATGCACAGAATCCTAGGTCAAATAATAATACTCTTTTTTCTTTGGGTTATACTGCCGAATGGTAAATTATATAAATACATACTCAATGAGAAATATTAGTGTTAGTTTATCTTTTTATTGTTTTTTGAGGGGGGATTTTTTTCCTCCGGGGGATTTTTTCTAGAATCCCCAAAACTGGTCGGACAACTCCAACGGCATTAAACGTGGTATGGCAGTTTGTTCTGTTTCTAATATAAATCATACAAACCTCAGTGGTACTAATAATATGCATGAATTTAACATTATTGGCAAACACTCATGATCTGTCCATTAATACATGATCGAAGCATCACAGCATTGCATGAACAAAATCATTTGGTGGATTTCCCTGTTTTCAACAAATTGATAGCAAATCAATAGTATACAGTATTTTCCGGACTATAAGTCACTCCGGAGTACAAGTCGCACCAGCCATAAAATGCATAATAAAGAAGGAAAAAGCATGTATAAGTCGGACTGGAGTATAAGTCGCATTTTAAGGGGAAATGTATTTGATAAAATCCAACACCAAGAACAGACATGTCATTTAAAATTTAAAGAACGAACAGTTTAAGATAAAAATAGAATAGAGGCAAAAACAGACTGAACGGCATGCTTACGTACGTGACACAACTCACAAAGTGTCTGGCATGTTAAAATAATATATTAATAGTTAACAATAGCATAAATAGCATTTAGTGTGAAATGATATACCGGTAATAATGTGTTAATAATTTCACACATAAGTCGCTCCATAGAATATGGTGCACCCCGGCCAAACCATGAAAGAAACCGCCACTTACAGTCGAGAAAATAGGGTAATATAATCACACTACACTAGAACTTCAATAAATCAATTCAATCAAGTTCCTGGGGAGGAAATAGAATTTTAACAGTGTTGCCAGACCATGAAGGGTGTAAGTTTCGTTTTATATATTTAAAACAGTGATGGCAAACGTATGACACAGGTGTCAGTTCTTACACGCAAGCTAATTTTTGGTGACACACATTCATAATATTTAAAATATTTATCAAATAATATTAAGACAAACAAATGGAATCGGATAACAGATGAAGTCAGTGACTCTTGCATGGCCTAGAAAGTGTACCATTATAAACCCAAAATAGCAAACTTCAGTACCAGAAAAGCCACTAATTTGTTATATATGATCATTTTCTAACATATACTATTTGATTTTCTGTATTAAGTGTTAATGAAATATGTAAAACAAGTCCCTAAATATAATTCATTGGATTCATAATTTTGGTTTTTATATTTTAAATAGAATTAAACAAATAATTAACTTACAAAATTTATAAATATTACTATTTTTTGTTAGTGATGTGTCACACCATTACTTTTGTGATGCTTGACAAAATATGTGTCAAAATATTTGACACGCCGAACACAAAAGGTTTGTCATCACTGATTTAAAACAATTAAGGAATATCAATGTTAACTCAGATTTACCCTTGTCATACTACTTTTAGAAATATTAATATACTATTTTTCTTTTTAGATTTCGTAAAATGCATTGATTAACTTCGTAAATCTACTAATTTGAACAGGCCTGCTTCATGGAGTTTAGTTTCCACGCTCGACTTGTCACATCGTTATACTTAACGTCCAAACCACAACTAAGAAATGAGAAAATAATACTAAAACCTTTCAACCGTAAGAAGTGTTCTTTGTCAGAGCCAGATCTCAACTGTTTGTTGAGAAATCTTGTTATCATAACACTTATAACTTACTGATAAATGATATAATCACCATAAGGGAATATTACCACATTTAATATTACCATATACTCACATTTAAAACCTCAGTGTTGTAAAACGCCAATATACCCTCAAAAATCACCACGTTAGCACCATACATAGTTTTCTACAAAATAAAAAACAACTTTATTTCATTTCACATTATCACAATTATAAAAAAAAAACAAACAAAAAGGAAATAAAACTGCACGTAATTTCAGATTATCACAACTACGAGTATACTGACTGAGCAGCCATGCAACAAGACTATACTATAAATGTCAAATCATGATCTGTTCTACGAATTATCTTATAGGGAAGCATTTGTTCATTAGCCAACGGATCCCTTAGCTGTGGGTTATACAGTGACGCGCTGAACAGTAGAGAATACTATAAATGTTTAAAGCACAATAACAATGCTAAGATCTTTGAACCGTAACAAGCGGTCTTCGTCAGAGTCAAATCCCAACTCTGAAACATAATATATAATAGAAACTGTGAACATATGATCGCGACGTCTATACCAACAGAACAAGAAACAATTTTGAAGTCATTATGTACAGAGTGCGCGAAATTCAAAAAGTGTCCACAGTTCTTAATCATACTCAGATTGCTAAAAATGTTTCTTTTTATCTATTAATGCAACAGGTTCATATATTTTTGAAAAAAACTGTCATGGTATTTAATAATAGTTTGATTTGAATATGGAAACTGTCCATCTATAACTGATACATTTTGTTTATATTTTATTATACGACTAATATCTTATAAAAAAAAAACAGAAAGGCAGATTAGGTGGGTTAAAGATAACAATGAATCACAACTACCACTATTCTTCTGAGAAAAAACACAGGTAACTGAAGACTAACTAAACTGATTTCATCAGCAGGAGAATTATAGAAAAAGCTCAGTTAGGGAGCAGAGACTGATCACTGTTGGAAAAACTTGCTTTCTTCAAGGGCTGCTACTACCATAAAGATAGGGTAAAAGGAAAAATGAAAAAAAAATTAAACGAGCAAAACACTAAAGATTGGAACTAAGAAAATGTTAATTCATTACTTGTGCAGTCCGTTATTCTATGGTATTTACTCATATTGGGGGAATTCAAGAATTACGACTCCACACAAAAAGAATTTAATTTGAAACAGAAGTCCTTTCTAACTCTTTCCCGTAGATTAAGGGCAGGGAACCTTGGAGTAATGGCTATTTTAGCACCGTCATAAGGCCACCATGAATGGATAAGTAAATTCTTATATAATAGTTATTTTGTAAAATCCTTGAATCTATCATTATATTACTCGATCAGTGCTTCTAAAACTGTTTCGAATCTTCCAAAAGATTAAGCAGTATCCTCATTGCATTCGTTTATTACCTTTGTTAATTCAGGAAAATGTTTTTCTAAAAACTTAGACTTTTCAAGTAATGCTTGATAAATAGTCTTCTTCCTAAATGCCAGAATTTTTTGTCTTTATTACCAGAATTGTAATTTTTTATATTTTCAAACATTTTTTTCAACAAACCTCAGAAGGCCGTATTTGATGGTTCAAAAGGCCACATGCGGCCTTAGGGCCGCAGGAGGTTCCCCACGCCTGCTATAGATCGACCCTCAACAGTGCAGATGTTAACCTGAAGAACACTAAATGTTCGAAACTCTTTGAGTCCCTTATATGTTCAGTTCACATAACTAGCACAGACCAGGTGGCGTTTAGTCAACGAGAGGTTTTTTAATCTCTCTCTGTGAATCGTTTCTCTAGAGGTGCAAACAACACTCCTCACAATGACGCCCTGATAGGGTCCGATTTACTACAAGTAGTAAGCCCTGGTTCCGGATAACGAGCTTTGTCCTCTTCGGAGAGGGAAAATATAAAGAATTACAATTCTGGTAATAAAGACAAAAAATTCTGGCATTTAGAAAGAAGACTATTTATCAAACATTACATGAAAAGTCTAAGTTTTTAGAAAAACATTTTCCTGAATCGAAGTTGAATTCCTTCGAATCCTCTTCGAAGTTGAATTCCTTCGAATTCAAAGGAATCCTATGGTAGTCCTAAAAGAGTAAGGCATTGTAGGTTTTTGCCTGACCACTAGTGTTCGAACACATTGTTAGTTTCATATTAAACAAACTTTTTTGTGGGGAGACGTAATTCTTGAATTCCTCCAAAATGTTAATTCGTTTTTATTTGCTAACTAATTTCAACTTTTATTAGTTTGTCGTCTTTTTCTTATTTGATAATTTTTTAATATTTTATTCTTTTTGACTTATCCATCTCTTTTCACATTATTATGGAGACAACAATGTTTGAAGCATCCGTTGTCAACAAATGTTACTCTCTATTTCCTACTTGAGCTTGGTTCTTCTTCTGATGACGACAGATTTTATCCTAGAGTTCGGCTTTCTAAGTAGTTATCTTTGATACTAAAACTGTTGATCTGCGAAGATCTGTCAGCTAGCTCTTCTTTAGACAACGACGGCAGACTAAATACAGTTCGGGTTTCTGAGTTTTTAAGTATTTTTGATACTTAAATGTTGAAATAGTATAAATTAATAATTATGAAAAAACAAAGTTAAAGAACTGTTCATATATACTAACCGTTTTGTTTTCTCTAGAATGAGTAACGAAGTTATATATAGGAACATCAACTTTCTTGCCTACTTTGAGTCTTTTTAAAGTAGGGATCAGGAGATCAAAATCAAAGGCATCGGGATGATCAAAGTTGTATTCATTTTCCTCTGCTAAATGGTGTTGTTTTTCATTTAAAACCTGCAACACATCACAGTTACATTATAATATTAGTAATATATTATAGTTAGATGCCAGGGAAGAGCCAGTAAGCTCAGTTAGCTTAGTTAACGTACTCGCCTCTGGGCTGGTAGTATGGGGTTCGATCCACACCTGGTCCTCGATTTATTCACGCGGAAGGTGAATAAAACTGAGTACGTCGTCCCTCGGAGAGGACGTTAAGCCGTCGGTCCCGAGTTTGTACGATGTCAGGCACTCGTTAAAGATCCCTATTCGAAATTTACTTGAGTTAGGCAAAATTTAGGACTCCCAATGTAAAATCACCGATCAAACAAAAAGCCGGTAAACCTCTGACGTCATCACCCGCTACGGGATCGGTTTAAACAATAAAAAAAAAAAAAATTAGAGGCCAGGGTAATCCAGTAGTAATGTGCTCGCCTCCGGACTGGTAGATCCGGAGTTCAATACCCACTGTATCGATTTATTTACGTGGAGGTGAATAAATCTGAGCAAGTCCTCAGAGAATATTAAGCCGTCGATCCCAGGCCTGTGCGATGACAGTTACTCGTTAAAGATCCTAGGCAAAATTTAGGACTCCTAATGTAGAATATCCATTATGTGGTATTATAAGGGTCAATATTCGACCTATGAGTTCTCTCGTGTGACAGCCACTAGAACCTAACCCAACCTAATATATAAAGTCATTAGATTATTACAGTTCATAATCTAAATTCCAACCATAATTACATTTATAACCTAGATTATTGAAGTTTGTAAAAAGCAATATTGACCATATGAACCTTATATTACAGTAATATATTATAGTTGGGGGCCAGGGTCGCCCAGTGGTAACGTTCTCACCTCTGGACTTGTAAGTCCCCAGTTCAATATCTAATCTGGCACTCGATTTATTTACGCGGAAGGATAAACAATCTCAACACATCATCCCTCAGAGAGGATGTTGTTAAGCCGTCGGTCCCAATCCTGTACTATATCAGATATTCCTTAAAGATCGTTATTCTAAATACACTTGAGTTATGCAAATTTAGGGCTCCCAATGTAGAATGTTCATTGTTTGGTATCACAAAGGGCCAATGTTTGGCCTATGCATGTTGTCTCGTGAGGCAGCTCTACTGCAACCTAACCTAATAAATTTATGTACCTTTCCTCTGTTCATCCCTCAGTTTATCAGTTTATTCTTTTTCATATTTCCTAATTGAATTATAAATTTATTCTTGTTGTTAAACTATTACAGCTATAATTATACTATAATATAGATTATTGAAGTTAGGAAAAATCAATGTTGACCAAATGTAGGTTAGGTTAGGTTAGGTTTCAGTGGCAGTCCCACAAGAGAACACACATAGGTCAAAAACATTGACCCTAAATTTTACATTTTAACATAAATTATAAATTTCTACATTGGGAGTAATATTTAACTAAATTATTCAATTTGGAGTTCTTGAAATTGCACAGCACTGAAACTTTATTTCCATTATAAAGATTTTGAAAATATATCAAAATCAAAGGAATATCTTAACTCTGATGATACCTTGTAGAAGGAGTCCATGCTAAGGAGATTAACCCAAGGAACGTCCAAGCTTTCAATTATCTTGGTAGCCACTGTAGTTTTACCCGAGGCACTCCCTCCGCATATGCCTGCAACAGTAAGAACAAATCATGCTCGACAATCCCTCAGTGGTAGCGCATACATGTAGGGAAAAAGACATTTATGGATTTATCAAGGAGTTTCTGATGCTAGCTTTGAAATTATATCCATGCATGAATATATGCAAAAAAAATTTAAAAAGCCCTTTAATAAAAAAACTGTACACATTAATATACAATACGTCATCTACAAACAGGAAGTTAAAAACAAAGATACCCAAACCATCTGAATAAACAAACAAAGATACCCTAACCATCTGAATAAACAAACAAAGATATCCTAACCATCTGAATAAACAAACAAAGATACCCTAACCATCTGAATAAACAAACAAAGATACCCTAACCATCTGAATAAACAAACAAAGATACCCTAACCATCTGAATAAACAAACAAAGATATCCTAACCATCTGAATAAACAAACAAAGATACCCAAACCATCTGAATAAACAAACAAAGATATCCTAACCATCTGAATAAACAAACAAAGATACCATAACCATCTGAATAAACAAACAAAGATATCCTAACCATCTGAATAAACAAACAAAGATACCCTAACCATCTGAATAAACAAACAAAGATACCCTAACCATCTGAATAAACAAACAAAGATACCCTAACCATCTGAATAAACAAACAAAGATATCCTAACCATCTGAATAAACAAACAAAGATACCCAAACCATCTGAATAAACAAACAAAGATATCCTAACCATCTGAATAAACAAACAAAGATACCATAACCATCTGAATAAACAAGTTAAGCTTCTGCATAAGAACTTCTCTATAAATCAAGGAAGAAATGAGTATAGTGGGAAGAGGTAAGATCTTAAGCCTCGTCCAAGCCTGAATTACAGGCACAAAATGTTAATTAATACCATCAAAAAGTCAAAAGTTAGGCCCAAAATGTCAACTATGACGTTCAAAAAGTCAAAAATTCAGGCCCAAATGTGAATCATTATGTTCCAAAAGTCGAAAAGGCAGGCCTATAATGAAAATCATTACGTTTAAAAAGGTAAAATATCAAGCCCAAATGTCAATAATTATGTGCCAAAAATAAAAAATTCCGGCCCAAATGTCAGATATTATGTTAAAAAAATCAGACTCAAAATGTCAATTATTACATTCAAAAAGTCAGGCCAAAAATGTCAATTATCACGTTCGGGTCGATCCCGGGCTTCTCTCTAAGTTTTTTTTTAAAATAAATATACATAATTATATTATGTATAATAAAACTTCTGAACTTATGTAAAATGTATGTACCATTTCCTCTGTTCATCCCTCAGTTTATCAGTTTATCGTTTTTCATATTTCCTGATTGAATTATAAATTTATTCTTGCCTACCTTACTTTCTGTAACCGGGCGCTTATGCAGCAACTTGGTTTGTCTCCAACCTTCTCTGAACCAGTGCGCTTGGTTTCTTAAAGACGGTTCAAACCGAAAATTAAAGACTGTAAGTGTGTGCTTTTGATTTCTCTGTGTTTCTTTTTCTACATTGAACTATATATATATATATATATATAAAGTTTAAACCATAATGGAAAAAGGAAAACAATAGAAATAAATGCTCTGAGGCCTTTCAATTTACGTCATCAGAGAGCAAACAAAGTAAAAACTGAGAAACTATGATAAAAGTAAATTTATTACTGAAGGTCAGTTCTTCAGGTTAAATTATCTTTCATTGCCAACGTATCAGTTTTAATTTAAACCTTTTTCATAGGCAGAAATATACAATTATACAATTGAAACAGAAAAACAAAGTATTACATTAGAGATTATTTTACAAAGAAAACAGTCTGTGGATTTCAGCAACTGTCTAGTTTGAATGAACCCGTGACACTGAACTGCGTCAGTTTCACTTGTTCATTCAAACTAGACAGTTGAGAAGCGACGATTGAAGACCAACAGTGTTGTCACACACGTGCCTGGTTCAAGTCAAGTAAGAAAAATAAACTAGGGATAAGTGAAGAGCTGAGAAATAATAAGTGAAACTGAAGAAAATGAGGAAATGTAAATATTAAAAACTTAAAAAATGATAATAATGAAGTATATTATGAAGAAAATAAGTGAAACTAAAGAAAATCCAGGAATAGAAATATTAAATAATTCAATAATCATTATGAAGATGATTAGAATAAATTATAAGTTAAAACTAAAGTTGTATAAATAATTTAAAATAGAAGAAAATAAACGCCAAAATAAATCAGGTGTAAAAATAATAATACGAAGTAATAACAAAAAATCTGGAGTGGCCTACACTCTACTTTACTATAAGTAACTCAATGTCAAATTTCTTGAGTATATAAAACATAACGTATCATTTAAGCATAACATAAATATCTAAATGGGATATAATTATTAGCATTGCATTCGTGAGGTAGTACAGATAGTGATTGAAGGACATATCAATTTATAAGCTTATTTTTGTACATCACATATAATTTATTATTTGCAAATAATTTCATTAGTATAACTACAGTAGTACTAACATTTTTGAAAAACCAATGTGAACATTTCTTGAAACGAAAAATTATCCTACAAGAGAACATGGCTATTGTTCAAATAGCCAGTAGATTTCTTACATTGTTTAGTTGACATCCTTCTACATTGAATATTAATGTAAAATTTTCAAATTTGAAACAGTAAAATACCCTTTTTTTCACTGAAAAACATCTTAAACAGCGAAGAAAATGTTGTTTTAAGGTGATTTGTTAATTAAAGATGTACGATAATTACAGTTATTAATCTCTAAACGAAAGATTTATATTTTGAATTATCTTTTACATTTTTGGTTTTTAACAGAATTATTATACTGCGAATTTTATGGCTTCTTAGTATTTAATAAGATCATTTTCCTTCCCCTTTGTCAAATAACATATATACAAATTATCTTTAATGAGTGTTATCATTTACCTGCACAATATTATTCCTCTTACAATATTATCTCTTATAAGTCAATAATATATTTTCATTTTTCCATTAGAAACATCAATTTTATCTCAGTGGATTCAAAAAATTTCTAAGTCAATGTAAACAATGTAAAAAAATACAAAAAATTCGACAAGTATAGCAGGTGATCTCTTAGTCTAGGATAAACAAAGAGTTTTTATATCGTTATTGCTCTTTCCCGTAATTGAAACTTCATGAATTTTTTTTTTATGAATTGCTAATTTTTTGTTCCATTTTTGGTCAAATTTTCATTATTTTTTAAAGAGCCGTTTAGCGTCAAAAAAACATTTTCTGAAAACACAAATCGTACTGTAACGCCCCTTTAGCGAATGTAATTTTGAAAAAAAATATCTCAACTCATTCTCCATATAATGTTCTATTTATAGGCATAGTTTCATTCTTGTCCGTCAAACAGTATGGCTTGTATCGCTCTCACAAGGTTTGAGATTGAATTATAAGTCAAAATTTGTAATTTTATTAAAAAAAAAATATTTCCTGTTGTTTTAAAATTCTGAATATATTTTTCGTTTGTTGCATTTAAAACTTCAAAGATAATGTCAAAATTTCAAAACTCTAGGGTTATCAGTTTAGGAGAAATAAATGTTTTAAAAAAAACGGTTTTTGGCAAAAAAAGTGACTTTCCCATCATGCATAATTCTTCGCAAACAATAGGGATCTTCGTCTTTATGAGGCCCATTTTTGTGTAAAATATCAACTTGATCCATCAAAGATTCTGGACCGTAGCGTGGTAACAAGCAATGCTAACACACTCACCCACCCACCCACGCACCCACCCACACACACACAGACATCATCGTAAAAACGTCATAAACGACTTCTGGGACCTCAAAACATGTAATTCCGTGAAAATCTCGAGATCGAATTTTTTCACGATCACTATACTTTACTTATAGTAAAGTAAAAATATATACATTAAAATAATAACAAAATTGTAAACTGAGAAAAACAAAAAATAAAGAAACAAAAATGAGAAAAATATATAAAAAATAAATAAAATATCTAACCATTTGAAACAGTCTTATCTTTTTAAAAAATCTCATGTAACAATTGACATTTTAGACCCAATCCGGCCCCGGTCTTAGGAACTTACCTCCAACAATTGAACAATGATAATCGAAATGTTTTATAATATTTCATTGACCTCTTCTAATGTACAGATATTATTCTAAATGGTTCTTTGATACGATTTTCTGGGTCTTAATCCTAAATTGTGTTTGAGAATATTTTTTTATTAATATTTTGAAGCAGTTGAAATATTTAATAACAGCAACATGTGTTAAAAAGTAAACAAAGACAGAGTGGTTTCCGTGAAGACGAGAGGAGTGAAGAGAGAACGGAGAGATTCTCTTTTTTGATGGGCTATGTGAGATACTTCATGAACTGTTGTTGTGCTGGAGGCTTCACTCAGTGGAGTTACTAGTAAGGGGAGTGACTAGTTTGCGAAGTCTTCAAGTTGTGCGCCCAGCCATTAGCAAGGAGAAGGTCATAACTACCAAGTGTTATTTATTTATCAATTGGAACTTAAAGAAGTACAAGGAAAGGACAGCAGACCAAGTCTGAAAAAGTCGCCTCTCTGTTCAAGTGAATATTAACTTTATGTTTGTCTACAGTACCTTGTAAGTTTTCTTTTGTTTATTGTGTGTGTTGTTTTTGTGTATTTTTATTTACTACAAAGTGCTACCTCCTTTTTCCGAAAATAAGGCACTGTCTTGCTTTATTTTTAGGTCAAAATCAGTGCTCCGGGAGCTCGGGAGCGGGCTTCAAGTACATTTAAGTAGATTTACATATTTTTTGTTTAATATTTATTTTTAAAAAGAAATTTAAATTTATTCGATTATAGTCATGTCATCTTCTGTAACATCGTCATAAATTATCAAAATTTTGAATTCCATTATGATTTTCTTCAAAAGCTATTTTCCAGTAGAATCATTGGTCTGAATCTCTCATGTTTTGCAATATAGCTGTAGTTAAATTAATACTTCTTGTCTAAGTAGCCTCCTTGAAACGAACTTTAGAGGTAAACAAGGAATTTCTTGGAATATTTTTTTCCAAATAATTCTCTGAAATATTACGACAGCTAGAGATACCTACTACATTCAACAGCAATTTTTTAACGAATTACATTTTTCACATTATCTTAACTAGGGCCTCTTTTCAGGGGAGGGCTTATAGTCCAAAACAACCCGAAAATCATGCTAGGACTAATTTTAGGAAGATGTCTTATTTTCGGAAAAAGATGGTAGGAAAAAAAAATTTAAATACATTTGTAAATCCGTATCAATCTGATTGCAACTTATATTATATATTTTTTTAAAAAAATAAAGTAGCATATTAATTAAGTTTGAAGGGTAGATTCAAGAAGTTTATCTGGCCTTCAAGATTATACCAAGGAGGCCTCCCAGCCGTATAGATAGTCCTGTTGTTGCTCCTGATGACGGTTACAGATTCTTTTTAAATATCCGAGTGATACTAACCAATAACGAAAGGCTGGACTTGTTGCTGGCCTCCAAGATTATACCAAGGAGGCCTCCCAGCCGTATACGAGGTGAGTAAATAAAGTAGTGAGACTGGCAACGTCGCTTTCGATCTGGCAACGCTGGAGACGCGTGGCCTTGAGTAGCGTCAGGTGCACGTGTGATGCGCCTCCAGTATGAATCTGAACTCGCCAGTCATTTGTTTGTCCGTAGCGTTGGTTTTCGTGAAATGGTTTTTTCTTGAGCGTTTTAAAAATGAGTGACCTCAAAGTTGAGCAGCGGTGTGCAATCAAATTTTGCTTCAGACTTGGACATAATGCAACCGAAACTTTTGAAAAACTTCAGGAGGCCTATGGAGAACGTGTTTTATCAAGGGCACAGGTTTTTCGGTGGTTTAAGGAATTTTCAGAAGGAAGAGAGTCGATTGAAGATGAACCACGAAGCGGAAGGCCTTCAAGTGCAAACACCGATGAAAATGTCAACAGAGTACGGAACCTTGTGCGTTCAGATCGACGCTTGACAGTCAGAATGATCGGGGAACAGTTGAATTTGAATCACACCTCCGTTCATCACATTTTGACCAATGAATTGGAGATGAGAAAAATTTGTGCGAAAATGGTTCCGAAAAACCTTTCCCAAGAACAAAAGGATCTCAGAAAGGGAAGGAGTTTTTGGCCAGTAAAAACATTCCTGTTGCTCCTCAGCCTCCTTATTCACCAGACTTGAGTCCTTGTGACTTTTTCCTCTTCCCGAGATTGAAAAATCACCTCAAGGGAACTCATTTCGGGACACTACAAAACATACAAACTGCTGTAACCGACCAGCTGAAGGCCATTCCAGAATCCGAGTTCCAGCAATGCTACAATGATTGGAAGGACCGTCTCCAGCGCTGTGTGGCTTCCGAAGGGAACTATTTTGAAGGTGACAATATCACATTGTAATTATATTTGAATAGAAAATTTAAAAAAAATCAGTCTCACTACTTTATTTATACACCTCGTAGATAGTCCTGTTGTTGCTCCTGATGACGGTTACAGATTCTTTTTAAATATCCGAGTGATACTAACCAATAACGAAAGGCTGGACTTGTTGCTGGCCTTCAAGATTATACCAAGGAGGCCTCCCAGCCGTATAGATAGTCCTGTTGTTGCTCCTGATGACATTCTCAGCAGAAGTTATTCGACTAGACTTTGACATCGAGGTGGTCCTCACTCGACGAGAGCGGGGTGACTTTTGGCTTCCTGCAACAACAAAACCCGAATCATTATTAACATATACCACTTTATTGTATAAAATGCAATATATACAAACATGTAATGCTGTTAAATATATACAATTGTTATGGGGTAAGTATTTAACTCATCTATACATTAATACAATAACAGAATAAATTATTTCGTTATTATTCCTTTTTTTTAAATATATATGTATTTATATATTACGAGTTCAAAATTGAAGAAGAGTAACACACAGAGTAAGGAAACACACTTACAGAGTCAAATTTTCGGGTAATTCGTCTTCAGGAGAAATGAGAAAGGGAGACCAAGCACGTTGTAGACGCAACTGCAAGTAACCCGAATTTTGAACTCGTATTGTGTCCAGTTTGGATTGTGTTTCGTTTTATTAAGTGATATTTATATATTATTTATACTACAACGGAGTATGGATATTCGACTAAGGAATATTATTTATAAAATAAATAATTTGGATAAAACTAACAAAAATAACTTACAAAATATAGTTTTGGATAAAACTTACAAAATATAGTATAACATGTGAGTACATTCAGTACAGTGTTAACTTTATGATTGACTTAAGTAACTTGTAAGTTTTCTTTTGTTTTTTTTTGTGTATTTTTAATTACTACAAAATGCTAGTAAAAAAAAATTTTTAAATACATTTGTAAATCCGTATCAGACTGATTGCAACTTATATAAGGATTGGTCTTATAAGTTAAAACTAAAGTTGTATAAATAATAATTTAAAATAAAAGAAAATAAATCAGATGTAAAAATAATAATACGAAATAATAAAACATAAAAGAATAACAAAAAATATATACATTAAAATAATAACAAAATTGGAAAATTTTTTGGTATATAGACATTATTGTTTAAAAATTAACAATCAACAATAACTCTTGATATAATATATGAATTAAACACCAGAATAAACAAATTTATATTAATTAAAATGTTCTAAGGCCTTTCGTTACAACATCATCAGAAAGCTAAATGAACCAAAGAAAAAATATAATAACAAGTTAACTTGGTTGATTGAAGTCTTCAGGATTGCTGGCATCCCTGTCTGAATTTAATGTTCCAAAAATTGAAGGCGTCTTGATCTGCCTACTTATTTCTTTTATCAATATTTCATCTAGTTTGTAAAGTCCCGCACTATTGTTCATTAAATTTCCATAGAAGTTCTTTATGAGTGTACTTTCAATAATATTTATCCTCCTTTCTGAAGTGTACAAAAATTAATTCCTTTGCTTCACTCTAATTTATCATATGTGATAAATCCAATCTCAACTCCAATAAAACTCCAATCACATATGATAAATTAGAGTGAAGCAAAGGAATTAATTTTTGTACACTTCAGAAAGGAGGATAAATATTATTGAAAGTACACTCATAAAGAACTTCTATGGAAATTTAATGAACAATAGTCCGGGACTTTACAAACTAGATGAAATATTAATAAAAGAAATAAGTAGGCAGATCAAGACTCCTTCAATTTTAGGAACATTAAATTCAGACAGGGATGCCAGCAATCCTGAAGACTTCAATCAACCAAGTTAACTTGTTATTATATTTTTTCTTTGGTTCATTTAGCTCTCTGATGATGTTGTAATGAAAGGCCTTAGAGCATTGTAATTAATATATATATTTGTTTTTTGTGGTGTTTAATAGTCCCAGTTAATAGACTATTGCTGTCTATTAACTATAGACTAACTGCATCCATCTGTATTTGATGATTTAAATCAAGGTGAGGAAGGGAATAGCCTAGCTATCCTCTTTTCTCATATGTCTAGCCTATCCACATTTAGGCTACCACTTACCATGTTACCAATTTGCTGACTTTTCTGATTCGGTCTCTATTATTACGTAAATCAGAGGTTCGAGTGTATACTTCCAATAACGTTGTATTATTAAAATAGTTCCAATTCTAGTGGTTATTTATAGACATTGTTTAGTTTTCTATAAGTAAAACATAGTGACGGTTAAAGATCTATTTTGACAGATTTCAAATTCAAGACATTTAATTTGATTTAACCATTTTTTTTTCATGTTTTGAATTTTTCGTTCTTGTTTTGAAGAATTATGGTTTCCTTTTGATGATTACTATATATGTATTGTAATAAGATGAAAGTCTGGGCTATTAACAGCAGTCTAAAATTATTTCCTTGATTGTAATTCCATGAAAATAAATATTTTGAGGATTTTCTGAAATTTTGAAGGTTATTAACAGATTATAAATGGTCAGAGGGGGGAGGGACCCCAAAAATTGCTACACTACTGCGTGGTGGTTGTCTATTGCTGTTAATAGTCCCAGACTTTCATCTTATTACATTACATATATAGTAATCATCAAAAGGAAACCATAATTCTTCAAAACAAAAACGAAAAATTCAAAACATGAAGAAAAAAATTGTTAAATCAAATTAACTATCTTGAATTTGAAATCCGTCAAAATAGATCTTTAACCGTCACTATGTTTTACTTATAGAAAACTAAACAATGTCTATAAATAATCACTAGAATTGGAGCTATTTTAATAATACAACGTTATTGGAATATACACTCGACCCACTGATTACGTAATAATAGAGACCGAGACAGCCGGAATCAGAAAAGTCAGGAAATTGGTAACATGGTAAGTGGTAGCCTAAATATGGGTAGGCTAGACATATGAGAAGAGAGGATAGCTAGGCTATTCTCTGCCTCACCTTGATTTAAATCATCAAATACAGATGGATGCAGTTAGTCTATGTACACTATATTTATTATACATTAAAATAAGTAATAACAATATTGTTTATGCATAATAAAGGTATAGTTTGCTTCAGATAATGAAATTGGAGTAACCTAGGCTACTCCATCTCACTCTGCCCTCATTGCGAATTACCAATATCCGGCTGATAATTTATGGTATTTCGGCAGAAAGAAAAGTACAGAAACTTGAAAACACGGTTTCTTACGTAAAGACGGTTCGAGTGCGGAAACTCGAAGGACGAGTATATTTACTTTTGGTACTTATAGGTAAACAATAGGCTTCAACAAACAAAATAGTAATGTATATTTAAATATATATAAAATATAAATAAATAATATTTCTAATATATATTTTGTTTCGTTACCTTCTTTCAGTATGACTTTCATGTTACCTTCTTAGTTTGTTTGCTCTCTGTTTGTGTTTGCACTGAGTTTTTTTTTAAATGTGTTTCTTTACGTTCTTGAGTGGTACTTTTCTTCGATTTTTAACTTTAGGGCCAGTTTGGATCAAATTTCCGAGGTTATGGTGAATATAAATGCAGAATTTAGTGAATATAAGTATAAAAAATATGCTTTGAAAACACGAATGAAAAAGAGATACTAGGACTCACATGCAATATTCAATTAAAATAACATAAAAGTAAGGTTTTGTTATTTATAGATTCTAAAAGTGTTATTTCATACAGTAAAGTTTTTTTTATTTTTTATTTAATAACCATCTTTAAAGGAGTGGCTGGTCTCATGCTAACAGATAATTGCCTTACTTTTCTTCTAAACAACCTATTCAACTCAATGACACAGCAAAAACATCATTACATTCTAAAATAATAAATATTAAAACGAATGAAATGTCATTAATTCCTGTCTTAATTGAAATAATATATGGAGTTAATTAGTACAATTTAGGCTAAAGATACCAATTAAAAAGAATAATCAAATTAAATCGAATGACCATAATTTAAATCAAATAAAGTATTGATTTTTAAATAAAAAATAATTTGAAATAATTGATAATAAAATAGAATAATTAGTAATAAATATATACGACAACGCTTTGAAGTATAAATAAAGTATATACATACCTCAATTTGATTCAATATTTTCTCATCGTTTACAAAAAAAGACTATTTTTTTATTTTTTCCTAAAAATCCTTGAATCTAATTATATGAATTAAGAAACACGAATAAACAGAAAAAAACTCACGGTCTGTATTGTGTAATAAGACACACTGGGAGGAAACACAACAGCACTTGAAGACCTGTCAGGGAGTCTCGTCTTGTAGATACGCATACCTTATCTTGTGTCGTGTATAGATATATTATATCAGGTTTTCCCGCAACATATCAAAAGATATTAAAAGATTATTAAAAGAAAAACATAGCAAGATTAGGCTTGACTGCTATAGTATGATTCCTACCATCGATTTTCTACTATGGTATGTTATCAACCACCCATTATAGTATCTATCGTAAATAATAAACGCTTTGTAGGGATACAATTATTCACAACTCATTACACAAAAATTTTTACAAGTTATTCAAAACATAATCAAAGTTTACAAAATTAAAAGAAGTAACATATACAATACATCCCGTCAAAAATTCATTCTATTACTGTTTGTATATATATTTATTTCAGCAGGTTCGATTAAATATTACGCCATATTTAAAACAATTTCGACATCTTATTCAAAACTTAATCAAAGTTTACAAAATTAAAAGAAGTAACATATACAATACATCCCGTCGAAAATTCATTCTATTACTGTTTGTATATACATTTATTTCAGCAGGTTCGATTAAATATTACGCCATATTATTATTAACAAACATTTATTTAAGAACACTTCCAATATTCTGTAAAATGTAAACGAAGACGCAAGATTATTCTGGTTCCTTGGTAAGTACATGAGGAAAATAATTAATCGTAAATATGGCGTAATATTTAATCCTGTATAAATGAAGGACTGCTTCCTAAATATACCAATATATATTTCATTAAACTCGTTTTGTCACTTTTCTTATTAACTTTTCTAACTTTCTAATAACTGTTTTGAAGTTTTCTGGTATAACAAATAATATTAGTCTAAATTTTTTGTCTTTAATACTCGTCATTATTAACACTATTCACTTTATACTAATCACCGACGTTTCAGTCGCCATTGACCATCTTCAGGGTATTTTAACTTTACTTGCTAATGATATAAATATAAACATCATCAATATAAATCTAAATTAACTAAGGAAAAATAATTTTACGAAAAGCAATAACACAGTCGAAATGCAAAATACATAGATGAGGGAAGGTTACAATTAGGCTATGGTAACTTAAATCATACAGGTTAAACTAGTTGATGAATATTTCTCCTAAAGGCTAAATCATAATTACCTCCACATGCAGCTTTCTGTTAAACCTTAAATTTGTCCATTTATACTAGGTTTCTTTTCCAATATCTGGAGGGCCTCTATTATTTGTCGACAACCGACACCATGTTGTGTGTTAGTTATGTCACTATTGCTTGTCAACATTTGTCGGCTTAGTTCAAAGCCATGGACCTTTTTTGTGTGTGACTTAGGGGCACCTGTAGCCAGGTGCATTGTGAGTCTCCAAGACAAGGTTGTTGTTGAACCAATGTAGTTTGTTTTTAGACAATACAGATGTCTGGTAATCAACAGTGTTCCTGTTTCACGACAACGTCGAAGGTGTTCAGATTTTTTTTTTGACTCAATTCTTTGGTGAGGTTTAAACGAGAGGCAGTTTGGAAAGAACGCCGCAATTCTTCAATTTGGCCTATGTGATCCATCACCAAGAATCAGTCATCAATATACCTGCAGAAAACTATTGGTTTTACGATGGCTTCAAAGGTACAATTTTCTATTGTGCAAAGAACTATTTTTATATTTTTTGGTGAATGCAATTTAGTTACAGAGATTTTATTTTATACTAGACTTTGTGACCCTTTGTGTCACTCAGAAATTATAACAATAAATATTGATAGAACTCACTGAACATGATAGACAGGAATAATATTAATTGTTGTTTCCTATTATTAAGGCACGGAAACAGATTCTCATATGGCCCAAGCTTTTGATATAGTATTCTTAACGTGATTCGAGATATATACACAGTAAGTATATTTAGCAAAATAAGAATTATTTAAAAAAAAATTATTTATTTTATCATGTAAATAAATAAAACATCAATTAAAGTTGTATATACAATGAAATATATTTAAAACAAACAAAACTTGTCAATTGAAATATTCAATTTATTTACCTAACATAAAATAACGTTAATGAAAGGAATATCTTTATAATATTGCCGTAGAACATTCGTATTTTATCTGACAGTTGTGTTCAAGTTTGTTTCTAAAATTATTCATTTTTAACCTCTAATGTAGTAGTTTATTATATATTTCTTACATTTATTTTTAATATATTTGTGCTACTGTGATCGGCGAGCACGCAAGCCAGTGGGCTACTCTGTCTCCATGACTTTAATTTATTACCAGTGTTTATATTACGAAAATATGAAATTAAAAAAAACATTTTTTTTGTTACATTTGTATATAATATCTTTGCACTACTGTAATCGGCGAGCACGCAAGACACTTGCTACCCTGGCTCTAATTTTGGGAACAGAGTGATAATTTTTTTTTATTTAACATTATTTAGGTAATAAATAATATACATCTAGTTTCAGGTCTCTATCTCCACGGAAAATGGGTGAACAAACAAACTCACGAACTTTATGTATAGAGATATGATAGTGACGTTTCACGTCCGAATGTGACCGAAATTACCCGAGGAAGACCGATAGTAACACGAAAGTGGTCGACGTTTAACCGAATGAGGCTGAAGACCCATCAATTACCAATCTATATAAATAAAATAATGATTTTGTCTGTACATTGCTTAGAACTGACTCATTTCAAGTTTTCTTTACGTTTCATACATTGGAGAAACCGAATCCACCCTAACGAAAATTATTAAAGAAAAATTCTCTTCATTAAATTGTCAAATAAATTATGTGTTTGTAATTCCTCGTTTAAGAATTTTAACCTTAGATTTAAATGTATAAAAAGTGATACTGTTAGTTGAACTACTGAGCGCTAGTGGCGCTGGTGAGTTATATACCTTTCCTATATCACCTGTTATCAGTGTATAGTTTTAGCCCTGTTCTCAATGCCTACATTCTTTTTTTAAATATTTTATTTTATTCTTCTTATTTCATTTACTTTATAATCGTGAAGATGGCCATTGAGGTCGAAAGCTTGATTTAAATTAGTAAATGTGTTTTTACATTTTGAAGTGTTAAATATGTTTCTGGGTGAGTTACTCTATCAGTTAAGATAATAAATAAACTTATCAGGATTATAAAGTAAATGAAATAAGAAGAATAAAATAAAATATTTAAAAAAAGAATGTAGTCATTGAGAACAGGGCTAAAACTATACACTGATAACAGGTGATATAGGAAAGGTATATAACTCACTAGCGCCTCTAGCGCTCAGTAGTTTAACTAACAGTATCACTTTTTATAAATTTAAATCTAAGGTTAAAATTCTTAAACTAAGACTTACAAACATATAATTTATTTGACAATTTAATGAAGGAGATTTTTGTTTAATAAACAATACCTCGAATATTTACAAATTTAGAGGGTTGTTATAAGTAATAAGGACAGGAGTTCCATCCACAAGCGTTACCCTCGTCAGACGATGAAATTATAAATAAAGGTATTATTTTCTTGACCACAATTAGTAATAAACACTTTTCTTCTTCTCAGAATTTGGATAGGGTTAATTATTTGAAATCACCTTTTTTTTTGACAACGTTTCGTCTTTATTTTAAGACATCCTCGAGACTAGAATTCAAAAAGAATAAACATTTATCTTATCTACATCACATTCAAGATGAAAATTCAAAAATCTTACTTACCGAACTAACAAAACAGTTACCTTATCATTACAGTGATGTTACCTAGCGACATTTGTTGAAACACTATTTTTAACTTATAATTAATAACTAATTATTATATTACAATATATTAATAATAATAGTATATTAATATAAAAATAGCGTTACAACAAATGTCACTAGGTAACAGCACTTTAATGATAAGATAACTGTTTTGTTGGCTCGAGGGTAGAAACTAGCCTTGACTAAGTAGGATTTTTTTTCAACTTTTATCTTGAATGTGATGTAGATAAGATAAATGCCTATTGTTTTTGGGTTCTAACCTCGAGGATGTCTTAAAATAAAGACGAAACTTGGGCAAAAAAAGATGATTTCAAATAATTAACCCTATCCAAATTCTGAGAAGAAGAAAAGTATTTGTTTACAAATAAATATAAATTTGATTTGAGTTTTAATGCAAGGAATTGAAAAAGAACTAACATGCAGGGTGTTCCTAAATGGTTGACCCCATTTTGTAGCCAATAATATTGACAATATTTGTTGGAATGATCCCAAATTTTCACAGCTTGTATAGGAACGTTTCAAGTTTTTATGTGTAAAGAATTTTGTGTTGAAATGCAAGGCAAACTCGAAGAAGACGTTTTCGATGATGGGCTAGTTTTTAGTGATGAATCCACGTTTCACCCGAGTGGCAAAGTTAATAAACATAATGTTCGCATTTGGAGTGAAGAAAATCCTCATGGCACAATTGAACATGAGAGGGTCTCAAGAAAAGTTAATGTGTTTTGTGCAATTCCAAAAAAATTTATGGGCTATTTTTCTTCGAAGAAAATGTGAACAGAGATGTTTATCTTCAAATGTTTCAAAATTGGCTAATTGATCAACTCATAGAAAATGAAGACGCAAGTTTCATTTTTCAGTAGGATGGGGTTCCACCTGACTGGAAGCCCACTATACGAGCCTACCTCAATGAGGTTCTGCCAGAGAGACGGATTGGTTGAGGTAGTGAAGAAAAATACCGACTCGACGTGTACAGAGTCACAGGCGGCGCTGTGATATATAGAACCAACAAATATTTATACTTTTCTTTGTAAATTTAACCAATAAAACCTTCAACATAAAATGTATTTAGTTTCATTATAATCCAGCAAGTAGTTTCCGAGATATGGGTATTTAGAATGGGGTCAACCATTTTGGAAAACTCTATATTTCTATCATATAGAATAGGTTTTCAATTAAGGCTGTGATCAAATAGTTGATAAAATTTTATTACATTTGTCACAGTGGCAATCATTTACAATTAGTAACAGATACAATGATTTACAATTAGTCACGGTGACAATGATTTATAATCAGTAACAGTGACAATGATTTATAATTACTAACAGTGACAGTGATTTATAATTAGTCACGTTGACAATGATTAATCAATTATTATACAATGATAAGTCAATATAGTAATAACAGGTGATACAAGAAAGGAATATAACTCACTAGCGCCACTAGCGCTCAGTAGTTGTACCGTGAACTAGTTAATTGCGTTTATATAATTAAAATATTGAAATCATTCAATTATTTACATAAATCAGTTTTCAGTGTTTGAAATCAACTCTGATTGGGACGGATAATGGAGCGAGTCTAATTGGATGGGCAAAGTGGGGGTAATTACTGTCAATTAGTCATCAATTAAAATTTATTTCACCAACAGTCGAAACACAGTCGTTATTTAATTCCACCTTCAAGTGTATTTGCTTGTAATGTGTCAGTGTGTGTGTGCTAGAGAGAAAGACAGAGAGAGAGAGAGAGAGAGAGAGAGAGAGAGAGAGAGAAAGAGACATGATTATATATGCGTGTGTGTGTTTGAGAGAGAGAGAAAGAGAGTACAAGTGTCCGATGCAGATTATCCCCCCCCCCCCCCTCTCTTACCGTCATTTAGACTGCTGTCATTGGTCCCAGACTTTCATCGTATTCATACGTGTACTCGTATTCATACACAGTCTTTAATCAAAGGAAATCAAAGATTTTCCAAAACAAAAACGCATAATTCAAATCATAAAAAAATTGTAACATTAAATTAACTAACGACTCAAACAAATACAATAAACTTTTAACACCTATAAAAACCTATAAAACTATAAATTTATTTTTAATTTGCAAACATTATAGTTGAAACATCCCTCTTGAAACAATAGTACGCGCATAAAACATAAAAATTTCCGAAAGTATAATAACTATGACATTATAGGTTTAAAATGAACTACAGTAGAACCCCGTTTATCCAGCACGATCGGGGGGGAGACCATGCCGGATAAAGCGTTTTGCCGTTGTTTTGAGTGTTACTCTTATAAATACACACGAATTAATTAAAAGTTAGAAAATAGCAAAACAATCATAGAAAACACACTTGTAATTACCTTCCCAGAGCGTAGGCTTCACTGTAGACTGTAATGTAATTCATTGTAAAGGCACTTTTAATAAACGTAAACTTTATTTTTCATATTTTATTTTCCTTAGGTCAGGGGAGGCATATTTATAGGCTAGTCGTAAACTTATATTTCGATACTGTATTTAACTCTATTTTTTAAACTTATTTCCTTATTTCTATACTGTATTTAACTCTATGTTTTCACTTATTTTCGTATTTATCTTACTGTACTAATTTCCTTCAGCCTAATTGTCTTGTTTTTAACTTTACATTGGAGGGGGGTCGTCAGGTAATTCTTCGTCAGACCAGGAGAGCTTCGCGCGGCGTATTTAAAATTACGTGGTTGTACATTTTTTGTGTTTTTGCATATTTTTTACCCAATATTTTCGGGAAATTACCCTGGTCAAAATTTTGCCGTTGTTTTGAGCGTGCCGGACGTTTGGATACCGGATAAAAGGGGTTCTACTATATTTTAATACACAAATGTCAGTTTAAATACGAATGTTCTAAGGTAATATTATAAAGACACATTCATTTCATTAATGTAATTTTATGTTGGGGAATGTAAGTGAAAAGTTATTCCTGTCGATCACATGCAGTGAATGTAATTTATTAATCGCTACAATTTCTTAACACTGAGTGACACAAGGGTCACGAGTTGTCAATTTTATGCTAGTATACTTCCAGCTGTCTAGAACGATCTAAGATATGTTTACAAACAGTAATAGAATAAATTTTTGACGTGATGTATTGTATATTTTACTTTCTTTAATTTTGTAAACTTTGATTATGTTTTGAATGAGTTGTAAACATTTCGTGTAATAGGCTATTGATAATGTATCCCTACAAACTGTTTGTTACTTACAATAGATACTATAATGGGTGGGTGGTACATAGCATATCATAGTAGAAAATTGAAGGTAGGAAGCATACTATAGTAGAAAATCAAAGGTAGGTAGCATACTATAATAACACCACTATAGTATGTAAAATACAATGACGTATTCATTGGTTTTGTTTTATCTATGAAGTTGGTACTACTGTGCAGGTGACTTAAAGTATTTAATTCATGGACATCTCGACAGAGATTCAATTTGTAATTTCCTTCTTAAGGTTATTTCTTCAATTAATAGATTGACAGAAGGCAATTGCTAAAACATCAGAATTGAATCTGTGTCAAGATGTCCATGAATTAAATACTTTAAGTCACCTGCACAGTAGAACAAACTTCATAGATAAAACAAAACCCATGAATACGTCATTGTGTTTTACATCTCCGTAGGACTCTTTTTTCCACTGAGAAAGGAGTAAGGGGTCATTTTCGATGAGTGAAACATGTTGGCCTCTGTACTTGTTTTTCCGCTTCCACTTCGTATATGGTATTTGAAATTTTCTTTTCATTCGAAAAGGACCACTTCTTACTTCGTCTAATTTGTTCCTGTCAATTTTATTTCCATTGGCTACAAACACCATATCACCATGTTCTTGTCTGTTCTTATCCACTCTCTTTTTATTTTTCAAATACATTTCTTCTGAGTTCTTCATTGCTTGTATTCTGTCTTTGTGTAAATCATAATCTGTTTGCAATATAGCTGGTAGAATTTCTGTTGTATGCCAGTATAGAAGATAAGCAGGTGAATATCGTGTAGCGCTGTGAATCGTATTGTTGTACTCCAGGACACATACCTCTGCTAGTTTTGTCCATGGGCGGTGCTCATTCCTATTATTAATGTTGCATCGGATTCTATTGACTAATGTTAGGTTTAGACGTCCATTTAAACCATTTCACTGGGGATTGTCTACAGACGTAAAAATAAGTTCTATTTTTTTAGTTTTTAAATATTTTTTAAATTTATTTGAATTTAAACCACTATATTGGTATACTAATAATGTTTCAACATATCAAGAGGTAATTGGGTCTAAGAGTTTGATAAAATCGTAAAACAAGTATAGTATACTTTTTTTTTATCGACGTTTGGTCTAGCTTCGAACAGTACAACACCTTTAAGCAGACGTCTATATTTGTAGACATCTTCAGGGCTACATCAAACAAGAATTTAATTACAGAAATGAAAAAACTTTATCTTACACTATTTCATTAATATACATAATTACCTTATAATTTTTATGGTAATAATTTTATATGTAACTTACAAAAATTATTTCACGTTACTGTATTTAAATTCTGCATTGATATAGCCTTGAAGATGTCTACAAATATAGACGAAACGTCTGCTTAAAGGTGCTGTATTGTTTCAAGCTAGACCAAACCTCAATAAAAGAAAATGTTCAATATATGTGGTCCAGATAAGAAAGCATTTAAGTATGCTAAAACTATATATATTCACGCGGGAGATGAATAAATCTGAAGCATCGTCCCTCGGAGAGGACATTAAGCATGTACCATGTCAGGTACTCGTTAAAGATCCCTACTCTAAATACACTTGATTTAGGTAAAATTTAGGACTCTCACTGTAGAATATGTAGAATCACCGATCAAACAAAAAGCCGGTAAATGGCTGACGTTATCACCCACTAGGCGATCAGTTTAAACAATAAAAAAAGAACAAAAAAAAAAGGCAAAATTTAGGAATCTCTAAGTGGAATTAACAGGTAATGTGGCTCGTCCACTGCTATATTGGGTGTCAAATAATAAATGACACACAATTTCCGCCCATAGAACAGTACTAAAAAAGGTGGACAACCTTTGTAAAAAAACCATAGTTAAGTGATAGGGAACATATGACGACACGAGAGTCAGTCTTAACACGCAACCTCATTTATGATGACATGCATCTTCAAAGATAGAAAATATCATAATATAAATTATCACTCATAACAGCCAAAATTTGTTATTAATAATAATATTATTATTAATTCTGTAAATAATAACTAATAATAACTAACTATGTGCACCTAATATTACTAACTAATTAATAGCACCTAACTACGTGCTGGGTTTGATTTTGTTAATGTTATGCCTTCTATCAATAGTACCTTGACTTTTCGACTGTCAGATCTGGATCAGTATATTGAGGGGGCATCCTTGCTCTAGATTTTAGATCAGTGATGACAACCTATGACACGTGTGTCAGTTCTGACACGTAGTAGTCATCATTCAAATACAGTACTCTCCTTTATCCCGGATAAGTTGTTTTGAGAGGTGCTCTTATAGATGTACAAATGAACACAAAAATGCACTCGATCGTAGATTTGGATGCCTAAAAAATGCCGCCCATAATAAATAATTCGATTCTTAATACAATATAAACAAAGAATATCACTGCTATAGTTCATCCCGTTACTCACTGAAACACAGGACGTCCAGTCGAAACAATTCTCATTTTGTGTCTTACTTAGTACGCCACCGCGAATAGTGGCATACCAAAGGGGGGGGGGGGGGCACCTCAGTGATTAATGTGCTCCCCTTTGAACTGGTAGGTCCAGGGTTCGATACCCAGCTGGCCCTCGATTTATTCACGTGGGAGGTGAATAAACCAAAGTACTTTGTGTCTCGGAGAGGCCATTAAGCCCACGGTCCAGAGCCTGTATGATGTCAGGTACTCATTAAAGATCCCCTATTCTAAATACACTTAGATGAAACAAAAAGACCGTAAAGGGCCGACGTTTTTGACCCGCCGGCGGGTGGGGTGGCATTTTGAGAAGGAGTAGACATGGAAAATAAAAAAAAAGTTAACAAAAAAAAAATTGTTTTTATCTGTATATATAAAATACAACGTTTGTCTCTCTGTCCACTATATAAATAAAACTGGAGACACTTAGATACAAAGAAACATATGGATCTTATATAACTTTTTTCGGGGGAACTAACTAAAGTATTTGATGGTTTATCTCCCGCCCGGGCAACGCCGGGTAGATCAGCTATTGTTTTTATATGGGTTATACTGTTTCTAAACGGATTTTTCAACTGCAATATTTGCAAATTAAAAATAATTTTTTTTTAAGTTTTTCAAAACTAATTATTTTAAAGCGGTTAACAATAATTTTATGATATGAATTATACGTTTTTGTTTTGAAATAGTGACGACTGTATATGTATATTGTAATAAAATTTAAAAGAAATGTATTTTTAATTTGTAAATATTACAGTTGAAAAAACCATTTAATAAAAAACAACATTGTACATAAAAAACGTAGGAACAATTTAGACCTTAAAAACTCATTTAGGTATAAAATTTCAGATTTTTGTTTCCTTTTTATTATCATAATTTTTTTTATTTTCTATATTTACTGCCTTTAATGCCACTCCCTTGCACGTGCCGACCATCCGTTTCTGAACCAGTGCGCTTGGTTTCCCTCTCTTATCTCTCCTGAAGACGGTTCAAACCGAAAATTAGAGACTGTAAGTGTGTTCTTTTGATTTCTCTATGTTTCTTTTTCTATATTGAACTATATTTGTCCGTTTTGGATCGTATTTCCAACGAATGAGTATATATATATATAACTTTAAATTACACAAAGCACGATACAGAAAAGAGAATAAAAAGAACACTTACAGAATTCAATATTTCGAACTGTTATTCGTCATCAGGAGAGTAGACTAGAAGAGAGGACGAAGTGAGAGAGATCTCCCCACGTCGAAGAACGGAGCGCGAATGAAACAATAAAGAGTCAACCGATGAGAGCAGCACTAGCGTAAAAAAGGAGATTGGCACTAAACGTCGGAGAACGGAGAAAGTAAAAACAATAGATAAAACTATAAAATTAAAAATTATAAAAAAGGAAATAATAAAAAATAATAAAATAAAAAAAATAAAATAAATAAAAAAAAATTATATGAATATGAATATATAACTTAAAAATAAAAGGAAAAACATATAAAAGTTAACGCTTCTGATTTAAACCGGGATCTGATCGGGCCCCCAATAACCATATGTATATATACCATATATATATATATATATATATATATATATATATATCAATGATCAAACCACAATAAGAAAACAAGACTAAGATCTTTCAACCGTAATAAGTCAATTACGGTTGAAAGATCTTAGTCTTGTTTTCCCATTTCTTATTGTGGTTTGATCATTGATTGTTGTTTCACGTGTTTATGTGAAATCTTTATATATATATAACGGGTTACTAGTCGTTGCGCCTACAACGTGCTTGGTCTCCCTTTCTCTTTTCTCCTGAAGACGAAATGCCAGAAAATTTGAGTCTGTAAGTGTGTTTCTTGACTCTCTGTGCTACCTATCTTCAATTTTGAACTGTTTTATATATATGTGGGATGGTATAAAAGCTTTAGAACTTGGTAATAAACCAACGAACTCACCTTAGGTCCTTCTCCTGTTACGATATTCGACAAATGTACTACATGTTGTGATCAGCCACTATACCATTGAACAAATCAAGTATTCATCACATAGTGCTTCCCAGCATGCTGCATACTACATGAACTAACATACTGATGAATAAGCGCAATGACAAATAATACTCACCTTATATTGTCTTCCAGGATATTCTAGTATGACTACTACACGTATTCTAGTATTGTCTCAAGGATATTTGAGGATCACTAACTAAACAATCAATCATTAGTTAAAAATTGAACTTGATCAAAATTAGTTCAAGTTCATTAGTTAAAATCTTGAACGAGTAGCTTAGCTGCTGACAATGTACATTCACCTAAGTGTTGTTCTAACAAGTGCAAAGTGCACTGTGTGTCGGTCCCGAGCCTATATGATGTCATGTACATCATAAAGGACTCCTTTGAATTTCAATACTAAAATTGTAATCAGTGGGATCAAAAACCTAAGGGTACCAATTTTAGTCTAGATTGGTTAAGACGTAAAATTAACCAATGATGACGTTTTTAGAAATCTGGACCACTGTGTGTCGGTCCCGAGCCGATATGATGCCATGTACATCATATAGGACTCCTTTGAATTTCAGTACTGACATTGTAATCAGTGGGATCACAAACCTAAGGGTACCAATTTTAGTCTAGATTGGTTAAGACCTAAAATTAACCAATGATGACGTTTTTGGAAATTTGGCCTACTGTGTGTTGGTCCCGAGCCTATATGATGTCATGTACAAGTGAAAGACTCTTACTCTTAAATAAACTAGAGTCAGCCATAATTAGGAATCCTCTGAATTTCAATACTAAAATTGTAATCAGTGGGACCAAAAACCTAAGGGTACCAATTTTAGTCTAGATTGGTTAAGACGTAAAATTAACCAATGATGACGTTTTTGGAAATTTGGACTACTGTGTGTCGGTCCCGAGCCTATATGGTGTCACGTACATGTTAAAGATCGCTACTCTTAGATACACTTGTGTTACGCAAAATCTAGGACTCCCAGTGTTTAACGTTCATTGTGTGATATCACAAAAGGGCCAATCACAGGACTGCCACTGAAACTTAATCTAATCTATTTGGAACAAGGATGTTATTCATTTCTGCTTTTATAGCATAAAACAAAACCTTCCTTCACCTTTCAGTAATGTTAGTTATTATGCGATATTGCATTATAATAGAAAACAAAAAAAATACCATATATTACACGTTAGCAATTAAAAATCTAAAACAATATGAAACCTGAGATCAGACAAATACACTAAACAAAAAAAAAATCAAAACAATGCTTTCGAGAATAAAAATTATAAATGTGTCAAACAAAAAAACTCCCCCCCAACAAAGCAATATTATGATTGTATTTAGCTTTACAAAAATTACCAGCTGAAGGAGGTCTTGGAGATATACAAGGATTGGAAATCCTCGATGTTTCGTCCACATCGTCTCCGTCAACACAGAAAAGCGAAGCCTCTTCCAAATCTTCAATGCATACATCACTGTGAACATGCCACAACTGAATTTCAAGGCCATAGGAAAACTATTTAAAAACCCATTATGATGTGGTGCTTTTATACTTTAGTATATTTATTATAAAAAAACCATTGAATTAAAAACTTATTAAACAATCTCCTAATAAATATAAACGGTGCTACTGCAATATGCGTACCATCGATCAATCGATTTTAAGAAAAATCCCCCCCCCCCCCCCCGCTCATAGAACAATTAAAAGTCAAACTAACACTACATTTTTCTCATCATATATATGTATATAATTCACCATTCGGCGATATAAACCAAAGAAATAATAATATGATTACTTGATCTAGGATTCTGTGCATTTTCAGTTAAAGATTTAAGACTTAACTTTGACACTGTTGTTTACATTGTTTTTATTTGGATGTATTTTATTTTTCAGAAATGATTTTTTATTATCAAAAATTTATTGTTTACTGTTTTAATTGATTTTATTTGAGTGGTGAGTTTGATTTACTTCAGCATTTTTATATTGCGCTATTTTCCATTTTCTGTTTAAATAAATATAATGACCTGTAAAAATTATTTTGATTTTCCAAAAGTTTTATATTTCCAAAAATATATTAATTTTTTTTTGGGGGGTGAAGAATTTTTTCCCGGGGGATTTTCCCCTGCACCACGATCAGTGCATTCTACTCACTACTGTGTACTCTAATTATCATTTCTCTTCTGATGTTTATCTAATACACTCGACCCACGAGTTTCCGTATGTTTTTTTTTCTTCTAAATAGCATAAATTATCATCCGGGTATTGGTAATTCACAATAAGGGTAGAGGGAGACCGAGTAGACTAGGCTACTATATTTCGTTATCTTAAGCACACTTATTATGCACATTTTATTATGCATAAAAAATATTATTAATACTTATTTTAATCTATATATATAAAAATGAATGTATGTCTGTTTGTACTCGATAGATTCAAAAACCATTCATCCAATCGCCGTGAAAATTTAGGAAATTACTAGGTATTTCCCCGGGAAGGTTTATGTAAAGTTTTTTAAAAATCACAGTTGTGGTTCAGGTAATATCCCAAAAATATTATAATAGATAAGGTTTGCTGTATAACCTGTTTGTTTACATTTTGACTTTAATTGGTAATGGCAGCCACAGGTAATTGAAACGATTTGTGGGTTTAAAATGCATGTGATTATATTTAACAGATACGACATATCACATTTAATGAGCTAAGACTTCTTTCAAAATTTCTTGATATATTGTTCGGCAACAAATATTCCTTTTATTATTTGTTTAATCTAATCTATGAACTACCAATTGTATTAGACAATGTGTGATATTTATAATCAGTGTTAGATTATTACTTTTTTGCGTAATCTATAATTTTAATTCTGTAATAATTTCGTTTATCTCAAAAAAAGTTAAGTGTAACGGAACTATAGAAAATTTAGATTGTTTTCGTTTCATGTAATTTGTTGTTAGAGTTGGAATTGAATTGTTCCCCGGGTAAAGCCGGGTAGATCAGCTAGTGTATAATAAATATAGTGTACATTAACTGTATCCAGCTCAATTTGATGATTTTGATTGAAGGCAAGGTGAGGCAGAGAATAGCCAGCTATCCTCCCTTCTTATATGCTTACCCTGCCCACCATTAGGCTACCATTTACCAATGATACCGATTTCCGCACCTGTCTCGGTCTCTAATAGTATGGGAATTCGAGGAACGAGTGTATTACATAAATACCTATATATATGAAAATACATTTTATTCCAAATTCGATATATAATAAAATAATACTTTAAATTACACAAAACACGGCACAGAAACATTACATGCACACTTACCAAATTCAATATTTTGATCTATTCTTCCTCATCAGGAGAAGACTACAAGAGAGGACGAAGTGAGAGAGATCTCTATTCTAGTTTTCTCCTGATGACGAACAACAACAGTTCGAAATATTGAATTTAGTAAGTGTATATTTTATCTTTTTTCTGTGCCGTGTTTTGTGTAATTTAAAAAGTTTTATAGTCTGTGTGGACCGATTATTCAATTTAGTATAATAAAATAATATAATATATAGTGTTTCATGGTAAAAATGAAAAAAAATAACAAATATTATATTTCATTATAAAAAAAACAAATTTCTTAATTTTTGTAAACAGCTTGAATATATCCTTGAAAAATACAATAAATTTGTTTTCGTTTTTTCTCAATATTTTTCAAAAAATCATAGAGCTTTAAAATTTTAAAACGTTTTAAATGCTAGAGGAGGTCATAGTAATGAGGACGATAAAAAGCAATAGCGGTGATTAAAATACAAGGAATAAAGATATCGCGAAAAATAAAATCAAAGTTCTTTAAAATTGCACAACGGTTTAAATGTAACGCTAAATACTCGTAATACTAAGAAATTAAGAATGTACTACATGAGTAATATCCAAAATTTAAACCTCATAAAACCTGATGATTACCATATATACCAATGACCAAGTATATCACATAGTTCTATATAGATATATAGTTTAGGATTAAGGTAGTACACATATTGAAGTAGACACATGGCAGTACGCATATGGAAGTAGACACATATAGTAGTACGCATATTGAAGTAGACACATATGGTAGTACGTATATTTAAGTAGAAACAAGGCCGGTAGTATGCATATTGAAGTAGTACCACTACGTAATAAAATCATGAATTTAAAATACAATAATAAATTTGAAATGTTGTTCAATATTAGCAGCATTAAGTAAGTCAGTTTAAACCAGGGGTTCTCAATCTTTGTTTGATCTGGACCCCCTAAGAGGTATATTACCATCTGTGGACCCCTAAGAGCTATATTACCATCTGTGGACCCCTAAGAGATATACTACCATATGTGGACCCCTAAGAGCTATATTACCATATGTGGACCCCTAAGAGCTCCATTACCATCTGTGGACCCCTAAGAGCTATATTACCATATGTGGACCCCTAAGAGCTATATTACCATCTGTGGACCCCTAAGAGCTATATTACCATCTGTGGACCACTAAGAGCTCCATTACCATCTGTAGACCCCTAAGAGCTATACTACCATCTGTGGGCCCCTAAGAGCTACATTACCATCTGTGGACCCACCCCCTCTCAGGGTACTTAAAAAACAATTAATGTTCGTGTAAATTTTCAACAAATATTTTTTTTAGGTAAATGAAAAGTGTAACAATGAAATAAGTTCATTACATTTAAAAAGTGATGTTGAAATACAAAAATCTAAAACAATAACAAAATATTCCTTCATTAACATTTTCTAAAGTATACTGAAATAAATTGTAAAAGAATCAGTTTTGAATATAACAAAAAAAAATGTAGTAGAATATTTTAAAGCTTTGGAATATAACAAACTGACTAGAGTATTGGGTCTGATGTTTTATAATGTTTGAATATTCTAACAGTGAGCTCGCTATGCTTTGATGTATTTTTATAGTTGTGCCTGATATACGCATATAAACTTAACATGGATCGATAACCACGTGCCATGGACCTTAAAATACTAGTTTTTCTCATGGACTCCCAGTAATCCTCTAAGGACACCTTAAAATACTAGTTTTCCTCATGGACTCCCAGTAATCCTCTAAGGACACCTGGGGGTGCATTTGGACCACTTTGGGAACCACTGATTTAAACTAAAGATGGTGTCTGCGATTCCATCAACTACACTGTATTTAACAAAACAGTTTGGCCAAGAAAATTATACAGGGAGCTACTTTGGCTTCTGATATATATACTTTAAAAATCAACAGAAATCAGAATGGAAAGAAGTTGATATGAGAGATTTATGAAAAAGGTATTTGATATGATTATCATAATATTTTGGTACAAAAACTTCATTAATGCTTATATACAACTCTGTACTATTGGTTACTCCACCTGTGTCTGTTCTACTCTATTTCCCTTTGGCTTTCCTTTACTTTTCAATTTTCAAAATAAAACCCATTAATAAGTTGGCTTTCCAACCTTTCCAATCAGCGACTTTTAATCCTGGTTGTTACATATCACATAAATGTAAAAAAATGGTTTCATTTATATCACAGTAAATAACTGAAAGAAAAAAAAATCAAGGGTTAAAATGCAGTATAGGGAGCTACTTGTTATCACAGCTCCAAATAGTGCCAATATTTCTCTAGCATTATGAATCAATCAAGATGTCTGCCATGATATATTTCAGTGAAATACTCTTGAATTAGATTCTGTTTGAACATTTACATCAGGAATGAAACAGTGTTTCATTGTAATTTAATCGTATAAACAACACGTTTCGAACACGTTGTGTTCTTTTCCAAGCATTAACTAAAAAATACAATGTCATCAAATCAGAGTTGTTTGGAAATTCGAAACACGTTGTTTATACGATTAAATTTCTATATGTGTAGACTATTTCATAGCTTTTTACTCTACAATGAGTAAATACCACATAATAACTGATTGCACTACCTTAGAATTAGAAACAGTTCTAACGTAAATGAAAACAAACTTATATTAAACTAGGTTTTATAATAGTTTTCTCCAATACAATATTAATTACAATAAAGGAGTTGTCTCTAATGGAAATTTAGAAAAAGATTATTTAGTTCAACAAGCTAGTAGTAAATTAACCTTCAAATATTCCCTTTTTGTCTTCCATGATACTATTCCTTTTGGAACTTATCTTCAATAATTTCATGAATAGATATTGACTTAACTTGCCTATTAATAAAACCAGTACTAAAGATTAAATCAGTTATTAATATGGTTAAATCATTATCAATAGCATCTTGTGCAAAAGGAGATAATAAAGTTAATATCAAACTTTCCGTTCATAACTTTCATTTCTTGATTTAGAATATTAAAATAATCATTTTTACAGAAAACTAAGTTGTATGGGTTTGGATATTATAATTGTTTTAAATGAAATGGACAATATCTCTTTGTTGAACCATTAATATATTCCAAACATTTAGATTTTGAGCTTAGCTTTGATTTAAAAATTAAAACACTTTATTGGAATAAATGATACGTTTTCTGAAAAATTTATTGATTTAAATGTTGGGTTTATGCTATTTTTTTTAAAGTGTAAACAATTATAAAAGTCTACTTATCTATACTTATAAGTACAAAAGTACAAAACACAAGTAAAGTAGTAAAAATAAAAGAAATATATTTTATAAGTATAAGTAATCTTCAAATGAAATCAACATAACAACCTCATCGAATAATCGATATATTATAGTACAGGAATTATAGATATTCTGCAATTGGTAGTTATCAAGGAGCCCCCAATACTGCATTTTAACCAAAACAATTATCAACAATACATTAATTGATCAAACAAAGTATACAAGACACTAAATTAGAATTTCGCCACTTTGGATCACTCACCAAAGTAAATACCTCAGAATAATGTAACAGACAGGGAGGTTAAAATTAATTTGATTCAAAATGTTTTTATTATTTTTAAAGGTTCTTAGTTTTTTTTCTTCTAGTTTATAACCTTTATTCTAAATTAAAATGCTTGATTTGTTGATAACTCAATCAATTTTATATCAAAATCATACAAATTGGTTGAAACAATAAGACTTAGTTTGTTTCTCAAACAAGAACCATTCTAATTACCTGGTTATATATACAGAAGTAAACTATTATAATTTACTAAACCATCTGAATAGTACTTTTGATTAAGTTATGTCATTTTCAAGAATAGGTTTATAGTTTGATGGTAAAACAAAGCTCATGGCAAAATATACATATTTTTAACTTTAGATTTTAAGAAAAGGAAATGTTAATATTCAATGTACTTAAAGAATATCACAGTCATAATATTCACTTCTAAAATGGAAACTTGACCATAATGTTCATTTTATAAATATGATATAGAAATTAAAAAATATTCTAATAGAACCAATCAACAATAGGAAAGCATCTCTTTAAATTGTATAACCTCAGGTTTTTCTTTAAAAAAAATGCGCTTAAAAAATAAACCCCAAAATACCAATAGCACCATGATGAATGATAAATTCCTCTTTAATGTAAAATGTCAAATTATGAAAGCGTTTTTTTTCTATTTGTAAGCCCAGCACCACTAGATCTTCCAACATAGCAATTTACAAAATAGCAACAAACTACTTGGATACATGCTAAGAAATTATAAATGAGTGTCATTAACATTAACTGACATGCTAAAATCCATAATCTTCTGAAACCATTTAGCATCTACCATCACGTGATAGTAAAATATATAAACAATAGATTTATAAATATTCGCACCAATGAATCAAAAATAACTTACCATAAATTTATCAAGGACTCATTTCTTTCAAGCATACATTAACAGATAATTACGAAAAGGACACACCTTATTGCTTAATAAATTACATCCATAGAGCACATTTGAAAAAAAAATTACACCTATATGAACAATAAACGTGAACTAGATATAAATTTCTCATGTGACACATGGACAATTTAATTAAAGCAGTTTACTTGATTTCAAAAACGCCAATCAAAGTAGAAGATACAAATAGAACTTCTAAACTTCCCTTATACACATCTTGTAAAATTAAATCATAAAATTACCTCTCTGAACTTGCCGAACTTGGAGGTTCAAACAGATCTAACTCCGAAGCCATTGCCTACTAACCTTTCTAAACCCCCACACGTTATTATCTCCTATAACCTTAAACGAAGGTAATCCAGACACAACGACTATTTGTACTTGAATTCAAAACCAAAGAATGAATATTGAATATGTCACGCCAAATTTACACAATGTAAAACAAATTTGTAATTTCGTTATTTATATGATATTAAAGTTAAACAGTCGAATAATATTTATGAAGGAGTAAAATATTTAAATCGTTATTAATTCAAGTAATTCTAGAACAGAATAATTTAAAAAAAAATTATAGCAAATAAGTTCAACAGTTACAAAACAAACTAAAAATGAGAACTATTTCAAGGTTTTTTTGTATGAATGCTTACCCTGTTGAGTTGATGAACAATCTAAGTTATTGCTTATTCTCCAAAGATCCAAATACATAGTTGTGGAACAGTTTCGACTATCTTAATCGCAGAAGTAATACATTGTAAAGAACAAATACTAAAAACTTAAATACACAATTTTTAACACTAATGATAAGTAGGAAAAAAGTTTAGTTATCATAATCAGGACGAACAGTAATAACCTGTACTTCTATTCAAATATGTTTAAAATAAATTTATTTCTTATAATGTTTTTTAAATTGCTAGCACTATCATTTCTACAAAAGATACAGCAATAAATTGGTTTCACGGTTTGTTAACTGGACACAACACTTTCTGAAAGTATTTAGCCGACCATATTGATACTATAGCAACTAATAAATAAAGTGTTATTCATCGTATTATCATACAGTTAATGTTATTGAAGCTAATTGCTTTAATTAAATTGAGTGATTAGTATACAGGAAATTAATAATCTTAACTTAACCATTGATAAGAACTCTATTTAGTTGAAACAGATTTTATGTTAACGGCTTACTGCAATGCCTTTCAGTAAGTACAAGTAAAACTATTTTTCACTGTGATTTACTTTCTAGGAGAAATAATATTTCAAACTTCTTTTCGTTTATTATTAGTTTTAGATTCCGGGGAGAATTAAAATTAACATTGTACACCGGTGTTGTAACGAATGGAAACAAAACAGTTCGTAACCAATTCAAGATAATTGCAGGGAAGGTTATAAATGATAACTTGAAAATTATTTTCGTGTTCAATGAACCAATGCAATAGTACATTCATATTTGTATCTTGTTTTTTTTTAAATTTAAACTGAACCTATTTTATTTTTAGCTGGTTTTTTATTACTGCAGTTTAATGAAACATGACTTGGTGTTTCTTCCAGAGAACTATCCAAGTCGCCGAATGAGTGGTGCATGAGCCAAGTTCCCCTTAGTTTAATTAAGTTAACTAAATATACCATTATGTTTTTTTTTTTTTTTTTTTGGAGAGGTGGTTAAGGTACTGGCCTCTGAACTGGTAGGTCCGGGGTTCGATACCCACTTGGTTCTCGATTTATTCACGTGAAAGTTGAATAGATCTGAGCACGTCATCTTTCAGAGAGGACGTTAAGCCGCCTGTCCCTGAGCCCGTACGATGTCAGGTAACTCCTTAACTTAAAAAAGATCCCTAACTCGAAATGCATTAGAGTTAGGCAAAATTTAGGACTTCTAATGTAGAATCTGTAGAATCACCGATCAAACAAAATGCGGTCAAAAGGCTAAGGGACTGACATGCCCTCCGATGCTGATTCCTCCAGGGAATATTGCACCTCCCATTGTTTGGGCTGATCCCCGTCAGATGAATCTCTCTTAAGAAACCCAGGAGTAACCCGACAGGTTTTTTCGGTATTTTGTGAATTTCAGGTCTTAATCCTAAACTTGAAATCCTGTTGTGATGTGCTGTTTCCTTTATCATGTTACATTTTCTACAGATCTTCTTTGTGAGTCAAATCTCAAACAGTTGCACAACATTTTGTATTCTTGTTATGCCTACATCAGGTATGAAGAAACATTTTACAATGGAATCAACTCATCCTTTTCATGTAGACGTAAAATGATCTAATAACTTTTCTACTACTATTTGTACTCTTGTTATACTTTCAATATGTTTATGTCAGTTGGGATTTGACTCTGACGAAGACCGCTTGTTACAGTTGAAAGATCTCATTTCTGATTGTGGTTTAAACATTGATTGTTATTTCACGTTTCCATTGTGAAATATTCTTAGAAATGGGAAAACAAGACTAAGATCTTTCAACCGTAACAAGCAGTCTTCATCAGAGTCAAAAACCCAACTGAAACACTAGATCCAGAAACATCATGGTGAGGGGTTGAGAAGAGTGGGAGGGAAGAGTGGTATTTAAAAAGGGTGTAAAGTGCAAGAAAGGACAAAGGTCCAGAGAGGGATGTTTGGGGAAACTAAGGAGTACAGTAAGAAAAAGTAAAAAACTATCCGCCAGCTGTCAACCCTCTTAGAAGGGGCTATTGCCCTCTTCAAATCCTGTTGTAATCCTAATCTAAATCTTGTTATACATGCTTATACGTATATTAATTTGATTTATTTTGATAATGAAATGATATTTTCTGTTTGTTTATGTATTGCAGTTGATGAAGAGATGATTCGTAAAAGATGCGAGCATAACGACGGTGAAATCGGTAGCTTAGAAGAAATAAGTCTTCATCAAGAGGACATTGAAAAGATCGATCATATTCAGAACTGGTGCAAAAACCTTACCATTCTGCTACTTCACAACAACCTTATTACAAAGATAGGTGAGCTTATCTTAGAGAATCTTTAAATATCTCATATTGAATGAATGAATGACCAACGCTACCTATGCTGACAGTTTATGGACTACCATACGACTCTTAGGAGTTGGGTCGTCCCCTCTGAGGAGGGAATTCCTGTTTCCCCGGGACCAGACGTTGCAATGATAGTTATTTTGGCCCATCAGGGCCCCTTTGTGGGGAGTCTTGGAATATAGCAAGACATAAAATGGAGAGATTACAGATATCTCGTTGATTGAAGCCACCTGGAAGGTCCAAGTTCCAGTTAGAGTAAATCCATAGGTGTCTCTCTTTACGAATATAAAGGGCACGAGATAGGGTTGTATCCATTCTTCCCCTCTCTGAGTAGCCCATCAAAAGTCAAAGCGTCTATTAAAGCCACTACCAGTATTCCAGCCCACTTAGTTGAGATCGTGGTCGGTTCCTACTAGTCAAGGTTTGGGGCTCTAGCTCCCTGGTGTGCTAAGCAGGCATCCGCCCGAGAAGTTACTGCTTCTCACACAGCGACCACAAGGGTCTACCCAACCTGGGTGGGAACCAACAGCCACTACGAGTCCAACCTCAGTTGGCGGATGGAGAGAAAACCTCTCCATGAGCCCCCGCCGCCCATTGTACCGACTTTTTTTAAGAGTTTCGGATCAAGTGGTTAATAGTTATTTTTGGCCCTAAGGTCTATTATTTACCGAGTGTTTTAGTTGATTACTCAGGCAACGCCGAAGTTACCAAAGCTAATAAATCCCAAGGCCTAGCCTCAAAAAAAAAGGCTTAAAAATAACTCTTATAATCAAAAATAAAGGTTTAAGAAAGCTAAATAAAAGTATGTAAACAAAACAGAATTGAATAATTAGCAATACAGCTGGGATTTAAAAATCCCAGGCTTACCACCCTAACCCTATCGTTTCATTTCACTTTATATCTAAAAATCTATATCAACAAAATAATTAAGTTGGACAAACTGGATTATACCCTGTTTTTCATAAATCTGAGCACTTGTCGCTCTGAGAGGAGGTTAAGCCGTCGGCCCTGTACGTTATCAAGTACTGTTAAAGATCCCTACTCTAAATACACTTGAGTTAGGCACCAATTTAGGACCCCTACTGTAAAATAATCCAGTCTTCATCGTGTGGTATCACAAAGAGCCAATATTAGGCCTATTAGGCCAAGATTCACAGACAGTCTCTTGTAGGACGGTCAATGGAACCTAACCTAATCTAAGCCAGATGTCAGTCCCAAGCCTGTTCTATGTCAGGTGTCAAATACTTGCTAAAGATCCCTAATCTAAATATACTTGAGTGAGACAAAATTAAGACCTTCACTGTAGATTTGTGGCAACACATAGTTGCGTACGTGTGTTCTCTCTTGGGACAACCTCTGCAACCTAACCTTCATTAAAAATATAATACTATTTTTTTTTTTAAATCAGAATGTATATTTTGGGAAAATAAAAGAAAATGTATTTTTATAAATAAAAGATTTATTACATCTGTTTCGAACAAATAATCTTCTTTCCCAAGCTACATTAAACAGTTAAGTTACCCGGTTTAATTTGACAAAATTAAAAAATTTCAATTAAATTTTTAACAAACGACTGTTTATGCTGGTTTTAATAAAACTCTAATAGATCGACAAAAATGGAGATAGTCGTATTCCTGACTCATGTTCTATAGTTTTAACGAAATTTCTAGTAGGTTTTTTTTTAAAAAATGTTCAAATTCTAATATTTAGGTCACTGTGCAACGGGAAAAGTAGCACTAAGTATAGTAAAGCTAATAAACTGAGGTTTTCCTTGAAGGCCTATAAATGAGTTACTGTTTATTTTATTTTAAAAGTAAAAAAAAAGGTATAAAAATCACTGAGGTGACTGGATAGGGTAAAAAGACAAAAACGTTTCAGTTTTATATGAAACTAGCGTCATTCTACAAAAAATCACAGATGATACGTGATTCGGGTGGATACCTGAAAGGTGGATCGGTTTCTCCAATGTATGAAATGAAAAGATAACTTGAAATAAGTCAGTTCTAAGCAATGTACAGACAAAACCTTACTTTTATTTATATTGATTTGCAAATATTACAGTTGGAAAATCCGTTTAAAAACAGCACTAAAACTTAAAAACAATAACGACTTTAAAAACTCATTTTGGTATAAAATATCAGATTTTTTGATAATTTTTTTATTATTTTTTTTGTATTTCCTGTTTCCCCCTCCTCCCTTTAAAATGACGTCCCCTCTAATGTGCCGCACGGGGTGGACCACTCCCTCCTTGTTATGCCACTGATATAAACATACGTCTATCATGATTTTCTGTAGTTTTTATTAATATCTTAAAATCATTTTATATATTTCTTAATTTATTTTATAAAAACTGTAATCTTCTTTAACTGCTGAAGTTGTATCGATCTTTTCACAAGAATTGTTTTTGACAAATTCATCAATATCATTTACGTATTTCTTCATTTCATCTTCTTTTAAATTAAAGAAATTATTTCTTTTTTCAATAACAAGTAACGAATTTGTTTGTGCGATGTTTTTTATTGATGAACAACGATTTAAAACAGATTGTGAAATATAAATAGCTTTGAAAAAATCGGTAAACTGAGGTTTTCCTTGAAGGCCTATAAATGAGCTAAGTGGAAGGAATGAAACTGTATGTTTTATTGGTATTGCTGAATAATCATCTTTTTCTTGTAATTCTTCATCAGATCTTGATGATTGATCAAAATCTAAATTGATTTCTCCAACTTGAGTTATAATTATACCAAGATCTAACTCATTTGATGATGCCTTATGAATGTATTTCGAATTATTTTCAATTTCGTAGAACAATCTTGTTAAATTCCTTTCCGTTATATCTGTTGATCTTTTTGCATAAATACCATTAACAGTTTTATTCATGTCATCATCAGAACAATGAACACCAAAGGTATAGTATGGTCCAAAAATCATGTCACCATGATAGCCCATGTGATAAAAATCATCACCTTGTCTTGTTATACCCAAAGCAAAAGTTGGATTAGAAACGCAAAATTCCGTTTCTAACCAAGTAAAGGCAACTCCATTTCTTCTCCAATTCATATATTCACCGCTATTAATTTTCCTACCATTATCCATTTCTTTCATTTTCATATGAAAATCCCAATCAAAAATACCTTTTCTTGAATCATATCTAGTTCCTAAAGATTTTCTTAAATTTAAATCCCATAGTTTTGTTATAGGAAAATTATTTCTTTTCCAAAATTTGAAAATATTTTCTAAGCCGTCTTTTTCTTTATATTTAAGCAAGTCTAGATTGAAGGGAGGCATTCTTTTTTCTAGATATTCTTTGTTTGTTATCATATCAATGAGTACTGATGATTTACCATGTAAATAGTCTGCTGTGGTGGGCCTTACTATGGTATTACCATACAATTCCATCCATAATCTCGTCTTTTCATCAAGTCCTAGACTCTCTTTTGGTTCTAAAGCAACAGTTAACAATAACATTTCTCTTGCTATAAACTCCAATAATAATTCGCTTACGAAGAAATTAACTTTAACATTTTTATCATGTAAATAACTTTTTGACATTGTATAAATAACATGTCTGATATCTGAACAACCAAGAACTAAAATATTTATCGTTTTTTCTTCATCAGGTTCTAATAAATCAAAATCATTCAACATACCAACAAGGTCAATCGGTTGAGTGTAACCCCAAAACATGTTGAACAAACAAACAAAAAAAAACACACGTTTCAAATTGGTTTTGTTTGCAGTGTTACCATAGCAACAACACTTGATTTCCCTTTCCACTTGCTTAGTAAATCAATCCTTAAAGATAAAAACCCTATATAATAACTTAAAGGGGTTTTTTCGTATATAGTTACTTTTAATATGCCTTTGAAATATCGGATCATCAAAGGCATGACGATGGATTCGAAAGATTTTTTTTTGTGTATAATTAGTTTCATTTATTCCTTTTTTAAGGTCATATTTCTGTTTTTTGTAATTATTGGCATAGTCAAGTACAACACAAACACAGGTTCCTGGATTTTTTTTATTCTTTAAACCGATACCCTAGCGGTGATAACGTTAGCAGTTAACCGGCTTTTTTTTTGATCGGTGATTCTACAGATTCTACATTGGGAGTGCTAAATTTTACCTAACTCAAGTGCGTTTCGAGTAGGAATCTTTAACGAGTAGCTGATATCGTAAAGCCTCTGGACCGACGGCTTAACGTCCTCTTACCTTGAGGCGTAGTGATAAGTTGAGTTAGTTTTGATTGTGTTTTCTAGTTAAAGTGCAACTGGTAAGGGAATTTTGAGTACCTTATCGGTAATTATCTCAGTAATTACCTGGGCTTTAGCTTGTCTATTACTCTTGGCCTAGGTACCTTTTTGCGGAATAACTGTCAGAATTTGTGCTTAGCATTGCGTTGCTTGAGGTGCCCTCGGACACCTCCATGCTTTCAATACAGGTGGCTAAAGGGTAACTTGTCAACAAGGCGGCCTGGCTTGACTAAGGGGTTATGGCACAAAATGCCGAGGAACGCGAAGATCAAAACGGGCTTAATATTTTGATTTATTCATTTCCCGTGTGAATAAATCGGGGGCTAGGAGGGAATTGAACCCCGGACTCCCAGATACGAGTACGTTAACCACTGATCTAACCTGGCCCCCAGGTTCCGGTTTCATAACCTAAGTTAAGCAACATCGGGCGTGTTTAGCACATGAATGGGTGACCCCCTTCCTCTCGAAATTAGTAGTCCATGGTCTAAATAGGTTCCTCATAATTAATGAGTCATACTGTTGGCTTTTGTAAAACGTAAAAAGGATAATCACTGGAAAAAAAATATATTTTTTAATTATTTTTCCTTCAACTACAATATCTTGTAATTAGGAGCACAATATCAATTCGTATTTACACATGAGTGCTGGGGTAAATTGACAAAAACTGTGTGACACCTCATAGGTTAATTTACAGTGGGCATTCCAGGAAGGAAACAATCTTAGAGGGATCATTGGTCCTTTGTGATATCACACAATGTATTCTACATTAGAAGTCTTACATTTTGCCGAATTCAAGTGTATTTAGAGTAGGGATCTTGAACGAGTACCTGAAGTAGTACAGGCTCGAGACTCACAGCTTAACATCTTCACAAAAAAACGACTTGTTCAGATTTTATTCTCTGAATAAATTGAGAGCCAAAGTGGGTATCGAAACCCAGATCCACCAGTCCAGAGGTGAGCACTTGCCACTTTGCATTCGATATAAGTGTAAAATCAATTATCATGGTATTCATATTGACTTCTGTAGTACATTTAAATACATTTATCTGTATTATACATCAATATGTAATTAATATGAATAATGCTACTCGAAATAATTATATTTTTTTTCATTTTTAGAGAATTTGGGAAAACTAAAACAATTGGAATATATCAATTTTTCATTAAATAATATTGAAAAAATTGAGAATTTAGAAAGATGTGAATCATTGAAAAAATTAGATCTTACGTTAAATTTTATTGGAGAATTGACTTCGGTGAAAAGTTTGAAAAATAACCGATTCCTGGAGACATTGTGAGTATAGAGTGTTAGATTATGTTTATATGTTTATGTTAGAACACACCTATTCTATCCAACGGTCGATATATTATTGAATCTGCTATATATATATATTTATATACATAAGTCAGTTGGGTTTTTGACTTTGACGAAGGCCGCTTGTTACGGTTGAAAAATCTTAGTCTTGTTTCCCATTTCAAATTGTGGTTTGATCATTGATATATATAAAAGATTTCACATAAACACGTGAAATAACAATCAATGATCAAACCACAATATAAAATGGGAAAACAAGACTAAGATCTTTCAACCGGAACAAGCGGTCTTCGTCAGAGTCAAAAACCCAACTGAAGACTGCTTGTTACGGTTGAAAGATCTTAGTCTTGTTTTCCCATTTCTTATTGTGGTTTAATAATTTATATATATATATATATATATATATATATATATATATATATTATATTCATAAAAGTAGAACAAAATAAAATTTATCAGGACTCAGTCAGTTCTCAGGTTCAAATTAAACTATCATTGATAAAGTTTCTGTTTTTATTTTCAACCTTTTGTAAAGGCCTACACAAAAGAGGAAATATAAGAAATAATACAAGCAATCAAAAATCAAATATACATAAACGGCGCAAAAAGTTACAAATAAGAAAACACAATAAAAATTTTGGCAATATGTTAGTGAGAGAACTTACAAAATATACTTCTGTAAGTTCTCTCACCAACTTGTCAAAATGTCTATTGTATTTTCTTATTTCTAACTTTTTGCGCTTTTTATGTATGTTTGATTTTTGAATGTTTCTATTATTTTTTATATTTCCTCTGTTTTGTTGGCCGATGAAAAATTTCATACCTAGTAGGATATTGTGCCGACGCAATATAATAGATATTAAAAGAATATATTTAATTATTTTCTTGTTTCAGGTATCTTGTTGGAAACCCCTGCGCTGACTACAAAGGATACAAAGACTATGTCATCGCTGTATTGCCTCAATTGAAGTTTCTGGATGGAAAAGAAATACTTGTATCTGAGCGAATTCAGGCTCTGCAGATATACGAATCAAATGAAAAGAATATTGTAATACAACAATGCAAGTATTTAAGTGAGTAACGTTATGTGGTGCTTCATATACTGTCAAGTGGAATATAAAACGACAAAATGAGTGGTTTAGTATATCTGGTTCGTGTCTTAGCTTCGGTTACAGTGGTAGTCCCACAAAGTACTACCTTTAGTCCTTTAAAATTTAGTCCAGTAATTTTTTTTTATTGTTTAACCGATCCTCTAGGGTATGACAACGTCAGCCGTTTACCGGCTTTTTGTTTGATCGGTGGTTCTACAGATTCTACATTGGGAGTCCTAAATTTTGTCTAAGTCAAGTGCATTCCGATTAGGGATCTTTAAGAAGTAGCTGATATCGTACAGGCTCGGGACCGATGGCTGAACGTCCTCTCCTAGGGATGACGTGCTCAGATTTAATCACCTTTTGCTTGAATAAATCGATGATCTGAGTAGGCATTGAACCCTGGATCTACCAGTTCAGAGGTGAGCATGCAAGCCACTGGGCTACCCTGACCCTCTGATTTATATCTTCGACATTGCGTAGATCATCATGTAGGAAATGGGAAATGTTTTTTGATGCCCTACCTCCAACGACCAACGAGTATTTTCATGCACGTTGTAATTAACAGTTCCGGATCAGAGGCCCACTACTCCTGCTGTTTTTGTTTCGGTCAGTAAACATTATCAAGAATGGGAACATCAGTTTGTCAGGAAAAGGAGTCGCATTGATGGTCATATGGTCCTGCGGCTTTGAATTGACTGAGGTACTGCATAACTTATAAGCTATCAGGTCGTCATATTTAGCTCAGATGGGATGCTATTAGGACTCGTGGGATTGGGAAAGGTTTGTGTTGGATTCAATTCCGAGTCAAGGAGATTTGGATGGTTGTTCAAGTTTTTTGTATTCATTGTTGTCAAGTTGACTAATATAGCAATGAATAGATTCTCAACTGAAATCATGTTGAATATCGACATTTCTGGCATACCATGGAGCTCTAGCTATAATTAACAATAATAAATTTTATAAACAATATGCATGTATTTAACAATAATAAAGTTTAGAATCAAGTAATTATCAATAGTTAATTTTAGAATCAAGTAATTAACAATAGTTAATTTTAGAATCAAGAAATGAGCAGAAAAAAAATCACTGTCCAAAGAATATAGAAGACTTTGACCCGCAGAATGAAGAAGAGGCGAAGAAGTGAGTATAGAATTGATTTGATTATACCTAAGATATGAGGATGCACAGGGTATGTGAGGATAGATTAAGTAAGGTTGTAGTTGCAACCTCACGAAGGAACATACATGTGATATCACACAAAGATAGGCCCTTTGTGATACGAGTACCAATCAATCTTCTACATCGGGTAGCCGTACATTAACAAGTACTAATCCAATTGTACTTGGAATCGTGATCTTTAACAAGTACCTGGATATCGTACAGGCTTAAAAAGACAGGAGCAAGCCAGTGGCGTAGCACTGCCCAAGGCGGTCGTAGATATATGCCCCCCCCCCCCCCCCTTCAAATTCTTCTAGATAGTCCTCAAACTATTTTATTTTCATAGAATTACAGTCATTAAAGAAAACAAAAGATTTTTCAAAATAAAAACATATTATTCAAATCATAAAAAAAATTGTTAAATTACTGGCTACGCAAATAAACATAATTAATGTTTAAACCCTTTAAGTTCAGAAAAATGTAAAATAAATTTATTTTTAATTTTCAAATATTACAGTTGAAAAATCCGTTTAAAAAACAGTATTATACACATAAAACGAAAACAATTACGACCTTAGAAACACAGTTTAGTGTAAATTTTAAGATTTTTTTCTTAGGTTTTTATAATTTTTTTAGTATTTTCCATTTACACTCCCTCAAAATGACGTCCCCTGGCAAGCTAAGAAAAGGAAGTTTTTGAAAAAGACAGTCGCAAGCCGGATGAAGAAAGGAGGAAGTTTGGGATCCGGTTCAAACTCTTGGACGCCGGTCCAGGTTGTGCCTTTCTTAGTTCACGCCATCCAGACGTGTTAAGCCCCCCCACCACGTCAAGGTGAAGGCACTTCGGGGGGGGGGGGGGGGGAGGACATTAAGCCGTTGGTCCCTTAACCTGAATGATGTCAGGTACTCATTAAAAATGTCCTACTCTAAATACTTTTGAATTAGAAAAAATTTAGGACTCCCAAATGTAGAATGTTCATTATTTAGTATCACAAAGGGCGAATCTATGTATGGTATGTTCTCTTGTGAGTCTGCCACTGCTGCCTTACCTAACCTACTACTTATTTAGAATCCATTAATGAGGCACTTACCATCTTTGACAGTCACCACTGATCGCCATCAGTTTTTGTATATGCTCTTTCTTAGAAATAGAATACACACATGCATTCTAGGGTAGCAACTATTTTTGCCCCCCCCCCCCCCCCCCCTGTCAATCAGTTGAAAATGCATCCATTAAACTTCAAAGTTCCAGAAAGCGATCAAAACATTTATTTCAATTACAATGAATTATCTAATTTTAGATTGCTGTTATTAGTCTCAGACTTTAAAAAAAAAAAAATAAACAAAGATTTTTCAAAACAAAAGCGTATAATATAAATCATAAAAAAAATATTGAATTAAATGAATACTGGCTACGGAAATAAATATGATAAATTTTTAACCACTTTAAAAATCTAATTTTCAAAAATGTAAAATACTTTTTCTTTTTTTTGTGCAAATATTTCAGTAGAAAAATTCGATTAAAAATAATATTAGACACATAAAACATAAAAAAAATTAGGATCTTTAAAAAAACCCAATTACTTTTATTAATTTTCAGATTTTTGTTTACCTTTAATTATTTTAAGTTTTTCCTTAAGTTAAAAAGTCGCCCAGGCTGGACCGCCCCTCGTATTGCTACGCCACTGTATTTACGTGTGATTGTTCTTTCTTAGTAACACGATACAATATCATATTTATGGAGTATAAAAACACAAGGAAATGTAAAAGCTTTATACTTCATTGATTGCATCACTGTTTAATGTTCTATAGATTCTTCTATATATATATATATATCCACTTAAAATTGTAAGTGTGTCTCTTTCTCTGTGTGTTGCTTTTCTTCGTTTGTGAACTGATATATACGAGTATATATATATATATATATATATATATATATATATATATATATATAATATATAGTTCACAAACGAAGAAAAGCAACACACAGAGAAAGAGACACTCTTACAAACTCAAATTTTCGGATGATCCGTCTTCAGGAGAAAAGAGAGAATGGGCGACCAAGCACGCCGGAAGCACAACGGCAGGAAACCGTCCCGGCTATATATATATATATATGCTTTTAAAAACTGGATGTCTGTTTCCACTTGATTTAATTTTGTCTTATATTTTTCCAAATTACGAAATTTTTTCTTCAACTCAGAACTCAACTTGAAGAAAAAATTTCGTAATTTGGAAAAATATAAGACAAAATTAAATCAAGTGGAAACAGACATCCAGTTTTTAAAAGCATGTATTGAAGAAGGACTGCTCCCAACTTTTACAAATATATATATATATATATATATCATATCATCAATGTTCAAACAATAATAAGAAATGAGAAAAAAGACTATGATCATTCAACCGTAACAAATGGTCTTCATCCGAGTCAAATCTCAATTGATTATGGATTCAGTCAAATTCAGTTAAGTTTTGACTCTGACGAAGACCACTTGTTCCGGTTGAAAGATCTTAGTCTTTTTTCTATTTTGTTATTATGGTTTCAATATTAATTATTATTTCACGTGTTTATTGTGAAATCTTGTTTTTCCTCATTTCTTATTGTCGTTTCAACATTGATTGTTATTTCACGTGTGTTTTTACGATTCTTTTGCATATCATATTTATATATAAGAGCCTTTCGTTTAAATATAAAAGACTCTCAACTAATTCTTACATTTTGATATAGGTTTTGGGAAGAACAATCCGAAGACAGTCCAGAAATACGTAGAGAAATTGCGTTAATTTCACGTAAATGTCGTCAAGGAAAAGAAGTAAAAGAAAAAAAGTGCAAAAGAGTGATCCGCTTGGAGGACAAGGAAGGAAGACCGGTTTGTGTTAACGAGGCCAAGGTGAAATTCAGCCTGGATGACAGTGAGCCCGAAAAGTACCTCTTAAACATTGAACTTTACAGGTGCTTAATCATTATCAAATCATACCCACTATCCGTATTGTTTTGTTTTCTAACGCCCACAAATTTGAGGCTTTCACCTTTTAGTGCTGTTCTAGGGGAGGAAATTGTGGCTCATTTGTTATTTGGCACCCATTTTAGTAATGGGTGAGCCTCATTTTACCTATTGATTCTTCATTAGGAGTCCTCACTTTTACCTAAATCAAGTGCATTTAGAGTTGGGGATGTATAACGAGTGCCTGTCATCGTACAGGCTCGAGACCGACGGTTCAACATCCTCAACGATGGATGACGCACTCAGATTTATTCACTTCCCGCGTGAATAAATCGAGGGCCAGGTGGGGATCGAACCCAGGACCTATCAATTCACAGGCGATTACCATTAACCATTGAGCTAACCTGGCCTCCCTTTCGTTATAAGTAAAACAAACAAAAATAATAAAGCTGGAAATTAATGGCGTTAATTATGGCGATTAACCAGTTAATTTTTTGAAACAACAATTACAAATCAATCGTAACTTGGCTGATTTTAATCAGGGATGACAAACCATTCAATCACGCACTATAATATAATAAATTAATATGGCCTAAAAGTAAGCTACAGGCAAAGTGCAGTGTATTTATATATATATATATTAATATATTAGTAAAATTTGGGATCAGACCTTCATTTAACATGATTTATTAAAAAGTATGCCAATTTCCATTTTCGTTCTTTTTCTATTATTTAATTTCTCTAGTTTTCTAAACTTGGTTTTCAACACTTCTAGTAAATTGTACACTAATTCTCCGAATGACTTATTCCTGAATTCCATAATAGTATTTTAAGCTACAATTTTTTGTTGTTAATTTTATAGTGTATTATTGTAGCTTGGATTACTATTATGGAATTCAGGAATAAATCATTCGGAGAATTAGTGTACAATTTACAAGAAGTGTTGAAAACCAAGTTTAGAAAACTAGAGAAATTAAATAGAAAAAGATCGAAAAAGAAAATTGGCATACTTTTTAATAATATATAAATATATATTGATAAAAATATCGACAGTGGAATAGAAACAAAACTAAAGTTTATCGGGACTCGGTCAGTTCTTCAGGTTCAAATTAAACTCTCAATACCAACATTTCGGTTTTTATTTAAAACCTTTTTCATAGGTCTACAAAACAGAGGAAATATAATAAATAATTCAATCATTCATGAAAACCTATGAAAAAGGTTTTAAATAAAAACCGAAACATTGGCATTGAGAGTTAGAAACTGACCGAGTCCTGATAAACTTTAGTTTTGTATATATATATGTTTCAGGGTAAACTAAAGGTACACAGTAAATAGCTAACACACACTTACAGTCTCTAATTTTCGGTTTAACCGTCATCAGGAGAGAAGAGACAGGGACAGCTTAAAAAAGTCCTCTCCAAGGTTGCCTACATAAAAGTAGAAATCATTGTCTTTTTCTTTGAAGGTTTCTTGACACGAGTCTTATCGATGTTGATGTTCATCCAAAACACATAAAAGTAGAAATCAAGAAGAAAGTTCTTCAGTTAACACTTCTAGAAGAAGTGTACCCGGATAGGTCAACCGTTCAGCGATCTGCCACATCAGGTCATCTCTTAATCACATTACCTAAGGTCAGTGTTTAACCTGAACCTCTAGCCGTCATCATGAGAAGGAGATAAATCCTCTTCTTCTTTTTTCCTTCTCCTGATGACGACGAGGTCAAGTGAGTTGCGTGTTCTTTTCTTGTAATCGTTTGAAATGTTGTCCTAAAGAACTGTTTAATGTTTTGAATTATTTATTTTTATTTTCAGGTTCAACCAGTTTTCAAAAAAAAATTTAAAGAAATTCCAAATAAAAAAGAAACAACTTGTAATGGCAGCAGGTAATAGTATTTTTGAAATAAATCTCATTGGTGTGAGAGAGATAAGTAGTGGTATGTTCTGATCATATGTTCCTTGTCTGGTTCACAGCTATTTGAAACATTTTTATCTATTCATGGTATACTATGAATAGTATCTAAGATATGGTTGGATTGCAGTAGAGGTAGGATCGGGCCTAAAAAATCTAGCCTGACCCGAGGATATTAAAGTCCGACCTGGCTCAATATATACTCGGGTAATATTGGTATAACATGTAAAGAAACGAACCAAAGGACTCACATTTAATATTTCGACCGTTAAGGCGGCCGTCCTCAGGAGAAAAAATGAATTGATGAAGAGACAACAATCAACGGATATATATATATACTTGAAACGATCCAACAGGACTACTAGTTCGCACAGGAAAGAGAAAAACAAATAAAAACACCCACAAAAAAGACTCACAACGATATTTCGACATTCTTCGTCATCGGGCATAAGTAGTTTAACTAACAACTACTAACGGCAGAAGTAGAAGTAGCTATCAGTTAGCTTCAGTAACTCAAAGGGACTACTTCTGCCCGATGACGACGAATGTCGAAATATCGTTGTGAGTCTTTTTTGTGTGTGTTTTTATTTGTTTTTTTCTTTACTGTGTGAACTACATATATGATTAAAATAAACAGCAGCTTCAGCGTTCACGACTTTTAAGCAGGTCCGCTCTAGTTAGTGGGTGTTAATTCCCAAATCCATTGTCCAAGGGACATATTATGCATGAGCAGATAAATAAAAAACAACTTTTTGAAACGAAAGTCTTTATAACAAGGAAAACAAACAAAAATACTATATAATAAAACAATTAACGTATAAAGCTTTCGCCCTCTAACATAGCTCATATTCAGGTTAACAAAAAAACTAACTTATATAAATGATAAAACTAATGCAAAATTCGAACCAATCAGCGTTCAGGACCAGACCTGTCAAGTTCACCATTAAACACCGTATGCGGTTGATTGACTGTACTAGCCAGCCCAACCAGGGCTTCAAAGGAACTATTGTTCCTTCAATTTTAGGAACATTAAATTCAGACAGGGATGCCAGCAATCCATAAAAAAGTCCTCTCTAAGGTTGCCTACATAAAAGTAGTCAACCAGGTTAACTTGTTATTACTGTTTTGTTTTGTTCATTTAGCTCTCTGATGATGTTGTAACGAAAGGCCTTAGAGCACTGTAACTAATATATATTTGTTAATTGTGGTATTTAATTCATATATAATATCAAGAGTTATTGTTGATTATTAATTTATATATATATATACATAACTAATTAGATGAAACGATTCTTCAAACTGAATAAACGACAATTTTTAAAAGAACACACAGAAAAGAAAATCACTGAAACTTACTACTATATTCGTATGTCCTCATCGTCAGCAATAGATGTTAATTGATCCAAAGGCTAGCTGAGTCATTATCAGCCTTTGGAGCGATTCACATCTATCTATTCTTGACGACGAGGACATCGCAATATAGTAGTGAGTTTCAGTGATTTTTGTTTTGTATGAGTTCTTTCGAAAATTTTAGTTATATATATATACCGTATCTATATATACAGTCGTTGTCTGCCTGCAGAGCAACTCGTTTCTATCTTCCTGATGACGAGGACATCGATATATAGTAGTGAGTTTCTGTTTAATTTTTGAGTGTTCTTTGTGTTAATATAATTTTTATATATATAAATATATATATAACAGTTCAAAATTGAAGATAGGTAGCATAGAAAGTAAAAGAAACACACTTACAGACTCACATTTTCGGGTAATCCGTATCCCTTTCTCTTTTCTCCTGAAGACGGATTACCCGAAAATTTGAGTCTGTAAGTGTGTTTCTTTTCTTTTACTTTCTGTGCTACCTATCTTCAATTTTGAACTGTTATATAAATATATTCAATTTTGAACTGTTATTGTGTCCAGTTTGGATCGTCTTTCCGTTTATCAAGTGAAATATATATATCGGTTATATATTGGAGTTTATTCTATTCCAGTCAAGCAAATCTCGGTTATCTGTTTTATCCGAATTATTTATTTTGTAAAAAATATTTCTTAGTATTTATAAAAAAAAATCCATACATCATTTTAGTATACATAATATATATATATATACTTTTTCGTTGGAAATACGATCCGAAACGGACAAATATAGTTCAATGTAGAAAAAGAAACATAGAAAACTCAAAAGTACTATTGTTGTTTTGTATCATGAAACAATACTTCTTTTGACACATGAAGTGCAGCCATCTGCGGTTTGTTGAGAAATATATTTCAAAATATAAAGAATTACAATTCTGGTAATTAAGACAAAAAAAATATGGCATTTAGGAAGAAGACTATTCATCAATAAATACTGGAAAAGTTTAAACTTTTAGAAAATCATTTTTCAAAGTTAACAAAGGCAGTGAGGACAGTGCTGAATCTTTTGAAAGATGCGAAACAGTTTTAGAAGCACAGATCGAGTAATATAATGATAGATTCAAGGATTTTACAAAATAACTAAGATATAAGAATTTACTTATCCATTGTGGTGGCCTTTTGGGGAAGTGGACGGTGCTAAAATGGTCATTACTCCCAGAAAGGGTTCCCCACCCTTGGCCCATTCACCCCTCTCGCTACTTTCCCACAATGTCATTCTCCCACCCCCTTCTTGTCTCCAAGGTAGTATATACACTTTTACATTGATTATATTTATAATAGAATTTTGCAAATTAAAAGCTAATTACAATTGTTGATAACATATAAAAATATTAATTCAATCAATTTTTGTAATTTATAATTAAGAGGTAAAAAATATAATAGATTCCCTTACTCTGTAAACTTACTGTGGTCACAATTCACCCCCTGGAAACCCAAAATTCACCCCTGGGGGTGAATTGCACCCCTATTGAGAACCCCTGGTGTAGGGTATGCTAACTATGAGCTTCTTTACTCATATATGTATACAAATTAGTCATTATACAAATGTCATTTTGTATAATCAAGAGTTATTGTTGTTATTAATTTATATATAAACATATCGGGTATATATAAATGATTACATAACCACAATTAATAAAAATTGGTTAAATTAACAAGACTAATTGATCTTTCAACCGATTTAATCAAAGCGGTCTATCGTCAGAGTCAAAAAAACCCAATAAAAATGGAATACTAAATAATATTATTATACGTAAATAGTATATAATCCAAAACCCAATGACTATATATATTAGAGTTTATTCTATACCAGCCAAGCAAATTTCGGTTATCTGTTTCATCCAAATTATTTATTTTGTAAAAAATATTTCTTAGTTTAATATCCATATATTTTTAGTCCAAATTACCGTGGATTAATCGAGGACTACCTGTATTAATAAACACAATTTTTAAAATCTTAATTACTTATAGTGATTTAATTAAGATATACATTTTTAGGAACTATCTTGAAGTAGATGAATTGCAGAAAGCTGACTACAAAAATATTGTCAATAATAAATCATCTGGGAAACAAACACTGACTGATGACGACAATCATCTTGTGCCTCCTCTAGAAGACCTCTAATTCATCATCATTCCGTTTATTGATTAATAAAAAAAACAACACTTGTAAAGGTAACTTTATTTGATAAAAAAAAGAAAGAAAAAAAAGAAGTAAGTAGGTAACAAATAATTTGAGGATATACTTAAAATGTTAATTTGTGCTTTTCGAAACAAATATTTAGTAACATATTCAAATATATATATATAACATAAACTTCCATTACAACCTGCACTGATATAAGTGTTGTTAAAAATATAAAATTAAAATTGTTAAAAATATATTTGAAAGTACGAATGAATGGATTCTGGTCAATGAAATATTTACCTGTTGAATAATTTTATAATTCCTATTAGCATAGAAGTATTGTTTCTAAAACAATGTATAAACAACAACAAAATCATATCAAACGCTTATTATTCGTTTTGTCAATCAGTAAAAAGGTAGAAGAGTTAAAAAAACCGCGAGAATTTTGTTTTTTATATTAAAAGTTATTTTGACACAATACACAGAGATTTTTGCATATACGCAGTTTTAGAAACAACATTATAGTATTATTCTTCTATTTAATTTAATTTTTTTTTGAATAAATCGAAAAAAAAAAAATTTATTTTCTTGGAAGAAAAATTAATATTATTGTAAATTAAGGCACATCACGAAAGAAAATTTTTATTTGTAGTTTTTTTTTTCAAAGTCCTAAAGATAGTCCAATAATGGTTTCAAACAAATATACACTAAAAAAAAAAAAGATACAATTAATTTAATATCACTAAACATTTAAAAGCAAATTATGTAAACTAAACTAAAAAAAAAAACTATTTTACAATATAATTAAAAATTAAAACAATTACTTACATGAAACTAATTAGGCATGACTAAACGAAATTGAAAATATTTATATATATTTTCTCATACATATACGTACATATGATACATAAAAATGGCATTGTGTAAAATATTTCGAAGTAAATGGTAAACTTACTACTTTAAATGATGGCAATGACTGTTTCAGACTTTTTTTTTTAAAAAAAAACAACTATATTTTATTTACTTGTCTAATGTGAAGTAGGTATTGTAACATTAAAAAAAAAAAAAAACAAAACAAATAAGTAAGGGTGCCCCACAAGTCACTAGACACTTTTTCTGTCACTTTTTTTATAAGTAAAAAAATTGTTAAAACAGGCACCACATTATCTATGATTCAATAATGTTTAGTCGTAAAGGTTGAATGATAAAAGATCTTTCTACCTCGTAATCTCGTATGTGTGTATGGTGTTTTAATAGTACCAAGACATTAATCCACCTTCAAGAATTCAACACCGTTGTGGGTTGAATTACTGATTTTAAAACTTTCTAGTTGTTAAAACATGTGTCATCTTTCAAAATACGACTGAAAAAGGAATAAGATGGGACATGAAACTGAATTGGCAGGAAAGAAAGAATGAATTACCTTAGGAAAATAATATATATATATATATATTACAAGATTTCACATAAACACGTGAAATATCAAACCACAATATGAAATGGGGAAAAAAGACTAAGATCTTTTAAATGTAACAAGCGGTATTCGTCAGAGTCCAGTCCAGTTCAGTTGGGTTTTCAACTCTGACGAAGAGCACTTGTTACGGTTGAAAGTCTTTTTTCCCCATTTCATTTTGAGATTTGATAATTGATAGCTAAATAAATGTATTGTTTTCTTAACCAAAATTACTAATAAATACTTTTCTTCTTCTCGGAATTCGGTCAGGTTTAATTATTTGAAATCACCTTTCTGCCAACGTTTCTTCTTTATTTGAAGACATCCGCGAGACTAGAACCCAAAATCAATCGACATTTATTTATCTTATCTACATCACATTCATCATAAAAATGTGATGAACTTTTATGATGAATGTGATGTAGATAAGATAAATGTCCACTGTTTTTTGATTCTAGCCCTGAAGATGTCTTAAAATAAAGACGAAACGTTGGCAAAAAGGTGATTTCAAATAACTATCCCTGACCAAATTCCGAGAAGAAGAAAAGTATATATATATATATAATATATATATATATATATATAAAAAGATTTCACATAAACACGTGAAACTAATCAATGATCAAACCATAAGAAATGGAACAAACTATTTTCAACCGTAAAGCGTCTTCGTCAGAGTCAAAAACAATCAGTTGGTTTTTGACTCTGACGAAGACCGCTTGTTACGGTTGAAAGATCTTAGTCTTGTTTCCCATTTCATGTGTTGATCATATATATATATAATATTGATATATATATATAATATTTTATAAATCAAATTATTAAATGGTTTCAACCGGACAGATAAATAACTGAAAAAAAACAACATAAAGAACGAAAACAATACTGGGATCAATATTTCGAAACGAAGTTCGTCTTCCCTTCTACTCTCTTCGTGAAAACGAATTTCGTTTCGAAATATTGATGCCAGTAAGTATTTTTGTTCTTTATGTGTTATTTTTTGTTAGTATATATTATTTTATATATTAATATTATTCAACGTTTTTTTTTATATGGGCCATATATATTCTATTCTAGTTTTCTTGTTCTCAAGGTTTGGCCTAGCGTCTTACAATTCAAGGATTTAGTACTTTAGAACTGATAAGAACACAGTACTACAAATCACTAATGTTATAAAAAAAAAACCCACAAACTTAAGGCTATAAAATGACAACACGTTTAACTTTCACAACCGTTTAACTATTAACTGAAGAATAACCAAAAACCAAAATATACAAACAAGGACTATAATGACTTTTGGGACATATTTAAGACAAAAAAAACAAAGAATATAATGATTTTTGGGACATATTTAAGACAAAAAAAAACAAAGAATATAATGAATTTTGAGGCATATTTAAGACAAAAAAAGAAGAGAATATAATGACTTTTGGGGCATATTTAAGACAGAAAAAAAAAGATATAATAACTTTTGGGAAATATTTAAGACAAAAAAAGCAAAGAATATAATGATTTTTGGGACATATTTAAAACAAAAAAAACTTTCTTACTCTGCTTTGTTTTTTGAGAACAAATGTTAACATGATTAGAATAAAGAGAAGAAACAGTAAGTCTCAAAAAAAAATTTTATAAAGGTCGACGCATTTCGAGCACTTAGTGTTCACATTCAGGTTACATCTGCCTCAGTAAGGTTTTATAACCTGAAAAGAACACTAATTTTGATAACATTTTTTTGTGTGAAGACTTAAGTGTTTCTTTTCCCCTTATTCAAATCGTGAGTAAACTACTGCATAATAAATGCTCGCATTATTATTATTATTTTAATTATAATAATAATCGTTATTATTTACTATAAGTAAATAATAATTTATTTATTACTGCATAATAAAACTGCATAGCATAATAAATAAGTTGCATTACTTACTGTTATAAAAATGAAATGTTATAACAATTTTATTTGTAACTTATCTTAAAAATTAGTTTGCAAAAATAAAAAGAAAACAAGGATCAGGTTGTTAGTACCACAGATGTATATAGAAATCAAAATATAATTGTAACACTCTTGGTAAATTGTTTTTTTTTATTTAAAATTTACAAGAATTAAATTAAATTAAATTTTTTTAAAACAAAAATTAATTTTTATGCAGTAATTCTACAGTAGAAATGTAGAATAGCACGTAAAATCGGTGTATTGACAAAAAGGAAGGCACATTTTTAGAGGTTTTTTCTTTTTTTTTATCTGAAAAAATTTTATAACGCCTTATAATTTTTATAAAAAATCTTATAATTTTAAATAAAGTTAAAATATGCTTGAAACCGACTGAAAGTTGATTGTACAGTACCACAGGTTAATTTATAGAAAGAACACACAAAAAATTAATCCCACTCTCTCTTCTCAAATAAATCTACTTTTTCGACATATAATAAAAATTAACTAAAACTGGGGACCAACATTTAATAGTACATTTTAGGAATGTAGGACGTTTTTGAAAAAGACGATAAAAAGCTCCCTAAAAACAGACCCCCCGAGTTCTTATCAATTATGAACACATAAGCACATACCACATGAAAAATAGATGCTTCCCCCCATTGAATGATAGTAAACCCTATTATTAGTTTAAATTGCAGAAAAAACACAAATTCACAGTCTGTATAACATATTAATTTCACAAATTTCCTAAACAAATTACATAAAATAAGGAAAAAAACTATTAAATACAACTAATTAAAAGTTTGCTGTTATTATATTTATATAAATTGTTCAAATGATTAAGAAACAAGAGACGTTTTTCCATCAAAATTTATACATAAAAAAAATATTTTTTAAAATTATATATAAATTATACGGTATACTCTCTTGGATTGAACGAGTCTGAATCGGATTTCTGGATCAAAAGTCGTCATCAGGAAGCAAAAGTGACTTTTGGGAGACAGTCGAGCATGACTCAGCAGTGATTAGGATTATGAGAAATAAATACCTAGGGCAAACTTATCACAATCGCAAAAACGTAACTCACCACATAGGTTATAAAAAAAAGGGGATATTTCATTACAATTATAAAATATTGCAAGTTTTAAATTAAATATTCACATATGTTGTTTATATTGCTGTTTTGTATTAATTTTCGTAAAAAAAGAAAAGATATAAGAAGTTTAGGTAAGAGGTGCCAGGATACGGTGACCGTATTCATATACACTTACACCTCGGTTCTACGGATATCACTTTAACGGCTTACGGATCGAAACGGACAAAAATCTGGAGCTTCAGACTCTTAGGGATCGATTAGACGCGGTCCGTATTTTTCGACATTTCTTTTGGTACTCTTTTATGAGTTTGTTGTGAAATATTCCATTTTTTTCAACCATCCCCTCCCCGTCCCTGTGTAGTCACAGATTGGATGTTCATATTACTGTTTTAAATCAATTTACATAAATCATGTCAGAAGTTTTGGTAAGTAATGTTCACCTGTTACGGATAAATGATGCCAGGATACGGTGACCATATTGATATACTTGAGAAAAATACCGTATTGTATTCATTCAACGTATTTTGTTGAATACAGTAAAATCGTAAGTATCGGACAGGCGTTGCCTCTCCCTTTTTTAGTCTGCAGAACCATGAGGTATGAGTGCATATATCTCGTCTGATCCATCGTCTTAACAGTCAAAGTCAAACCCTGTACTCTTTTTAGTCCGTTATACCCAGGTTTTCCTTGCACTTTTAATAGCCCAATCAATTATTAAAAAAAATTTTCTTCGTAAACTAAAATTAAATTTAATTAAAACACTTACTTTTACACAAGTAAGAATAATCACTGTAAAAAGTTTAAGCAAAAAATAAGTTCATTAAAAAAAAAAAAAAATTTGGACATAATTTTGATGAAGACATCAAAGCTTGATATACAAATGTATATCTTTCCCTCTTCTCGCCTCTAAGAAACAATAAAAATGAAATATATATTTTTTTAATAAATTTCCAAAAACCTATTTACAATGGAGAATCATTTATAATATAAAAAAAATTAGAAAGCGCTAAAAAAATAGCGAGGGCTTTGGTTAGATAAAACATCTTATATTATTTGATAAGCATACAAAATTTCACAATTTATACTAATAAAAATTAAAAAAAAAAAAAAAAAAAGATTCCCTTTTTAACTTGACATGGCAAAAGTTATCAAAATCCGTAAGCCAACATTGAATGTGGGAAATGAAATTATTTTCTTTATGTTGATTATAAGGCTTTTCCAAGGATGAAAGTTTAAAAGAAAATAAGAGGCTTTTCTTTTTTCTTTACACAAAATTCTTTTGTTCAGTCAGAGTTGTAGTGTTACCACTATTCATTCTCAAAGAAATTAACCGACTACTTGTTTTTTTAAACAATATAGTTTAAAGTACAACCTGTTTCACAAACATTTCAATTTTTTTTTATAATGTAGTTATATTTTAGATAAGGGTCAAACGAGTTTTTTATACTTCCAAAAAAATAAAAAATAAATAAATTACCAAATAAAACTACCTATTATGACTAGGATGAATCTATTGAAATGTGAATTTTATATTTTTATTAGCTATTTTACTAAAAAATCAAATTTATACATTTCAATAATCTATACCTATATAAGAATAGTCTGGAAAGAGTATATTAAATCAAGAATTATTTTGGTCGGTATTAAATGCAATGAAATGGTTTTTAAAAGGACTACAACAGCAATGGGCAAACCTTTTGATTTCGGCATGTCAAAAATTTTGAAAAAAGCGAAACACAATTTTCATGGCGTGTCACACATCACAAAAGTAAATACTAAAAAAGAAAAAAAATAGTAATATTCATAAATTTTGTTAATTATTTGTTTAATGCTATTTAAAATATAAAAAAAGAAAATTGTGAATCCAATGATTTACATTTAGGGACTTGTTTTATTTCATTGACACTTAACATAGAAAATCAAATAATATATATTTAATTAGAAAAAAATATATGATTGGGAAATAAATGTAAATTTGTACAATTAGAAATTGGGTATACTACATTATTTTTTTTGTAATCCACTATATTTGAAGAATTAATTTCTGTATTTCATTACCCTTTGACTACTTATTTTGCATAAATGCGAAAAAGAGTTCACCAAAATCGCATTTACTCCACAGCTGAGCAAAAAACATTTCATCTATTCTCCCGAAAATACTTCCCATCTTCTTACTGAACAGAAAAATAAATATCAACCCCAGCAGGTGATTCTATCTGGTGGCTGTTAGTGGAAACAAAAAACAAATCAGATACAAATTTTCAAAAAAATGTAGTTGAAAGGATTGAGTTATGAAATTTTATTTTTCGTGGGCCCACAAAAAATTTCATTGTTGGCAGTTCAGCTTAACATTAAAATAAAACGTAAAGAAAAAACAACATTTAAGGCATTCAGATTTGAAATACTGCACGTCAGGGCGTTATTTACTTTAAATCATGTATGATGGGCTATTGCTTAACCAAATGACTTGCTTGTATTTTTTTATTGTGTGGCGTAGTGGGTCTTTGAAGTTGTATCGTTTCCAGTTCTAAACAGGAAGCAGTATAACTTTAAGGTCCCACACACCACACAATAAATAAATACAAGCAAGTCATTTGGTCAAGAAACATCCAGTCATATATTAGATCCAGACCACTTATGCAGATTTCAAACATTTGTATACATACACTTCAAAAATGATACAAAATACGCAGTACCGGTTCAACGGGACTTTATGAAACAAAACAAAGCCTGTTAACTGTCAGGAGAAGAAAACTAGGCAGGTGGAAACTGAGTAGGTAGCTCTTTTAATGTTCTCCTGATGAAGAACAGGGTGATCCATAGACTCCAGTAAGCGTTTTGATCTGTGTTCTATGTATTTTAGTGGTACATACATACAGATATGCAAAAGAATCACAGTAAACACGTAATGCAGTCAATGAAGTATAAAACCTCAAGGAAAACGGAAAACAATAAAAATAAATGCTCTGAGGCCTTTCACTTTTTATAATAACAGAGTAAAGTAAGTATATAAACTACATTCACAAAGACAAATATATAAATATGAAATATATTCACAAAAAGAACCACAGAAATGAAATCACAGAAACTCACTACAATATTCCAGTTGACGAGACCATCAAAACATAGTAGTAAGTTTCTGTGATTTGATTTCTGTGTGTTCTTTTTGTGAATATAGTTTATTTAGTTCATGGAACTGTCTCATTTATAATTGGTTATATATATATATACCGTGGCACATAGACAGAAACATAACAAAGACTCACTTTTCAATATTTCGACCGTAATTGCGGTCGAAATATTGAAAAGTGAGTCTTTGTTATGCTTCTGTCTATATGTCACAGTTTATTTTAAGTGTAATTTGTCCTGCCGGACCGTTTTTCGTTTTTTCATAGTATATATATATATTTAATGTTTCAAATAGTCACCAGTTTGGGTTTGGTTTGATCTCTCATGACAGAAAGTGAAAGACCTCAGAGCATTTATTTCTATCGTTTCCCTTTTTTCTTGTGATTTAAACTTCATTGGTTATATGTTTATTGTGATTCTTCTGCATATACACGAAGAAAACTAATGTCAATGCGTTGACCTCGTAATTTCTTACTGATAAAAATAACGAATGTTCAAAATATTTAAGCCGGCAATAACCAGTAATTTTTTATTTTTTTTTTAATGTTTCATCTATCATCCTTACTGACTGAGTCATTTTCATTGTAAACACAGTCGGAAATTCAGATAATATGCACGCAAGCAAAAATTACTGAAACAAACTTACATCTGTATTTTTGAATTCTCACAATCATTTGGAGAAGGACTAATGACCTCTGAGGCAAAGCAACATTGCATGAAAAGGAGTTGAAATACAGTAGAGTATGAATTGAAATAAAATATTACAGTGACTACAAAGTTAATAGTTAACATTTTTTCAGAGCAGGTAATATGTGGCTACGTTAGACTTATTTGAAAACAAATTACTGATTTCATAAATAATAGATTATTGACTTTTGAATAATATATTATTCAAAAAATATTACTGATTTTAAGAATAATAGATTATTGATTTTGAAATAATATATTATTCAAAAAATATTACCGACTTCATGAATAATAGATTATTGATTTTTGAATAACATATTATTCAAAAAATATTACTGATTTTATGTATAATAGATTATTGATTTTTGAATAACATATTAATCAAAAAGGATTATTGATTTCATGAATAATAGATTATTCATAAAAACTTGAATTTGAATAATCAACAAATTATTATTAAAGATCAGAAACCATTTCATTGCATCAAAATAACTCTATTACTTTTGCTTAAATTGTCCTTCAATGCCATTCTCAATATATAAAAACCATTATTATATTAAAACTTTTTAAAAAAAATTGCGATTTTGTTTTTTTTTGTTCATAAATCACACTAAAAAAGCAGTCAAAAAATTACAAAAAGCTTTTAAACACTTTTTTACCCATAAGTAGTAAAATGTATATAGTTTTCTTTTTTTCTTCTTCTTCAGAGTATCACAATTTAAGATCAGTTTAGAAGAAAAAAAAACCAACAACAGTACAAAAAAATTCCAATCATGTATACATATACATACATATATATATAAAATATTCTTCAGTCCGACCTTATGCATGTGAATATGCAATGATGTTAAGTAAAAAGTACAGGAGAAGGTTTTTTTTTTAAAGTGGATATGAAATGGGGGAAAAGGTGTTTACTTTTGATTTGTTAATTTTCTTTACCTAATGTATACATGTTCGAAACAAACATCTTTAGAAATTTCTTAATCAATTATACAATTCAATAAACCGTAGCGATATAAAATGCGATAAATTTTAATGTTTTGTTGTTTAAATGTCATTTAAAAAAAGAGAACAAGGCTCATCCCTTCGTTTGCTGCTTTAAAGAATGGACAAAGAGAAACTAATTTTCTGGTCATCAATTCATAATTTGAGAACTTTTGAATTTGATCAATTCTTTTCTGTTGAATATTTTTTTATTAATGGTGATTTTTTGCCATTTATCATTCTTCAGTTTCTATTATAACACCATGCTGTAAGAGTCTCATCATACCTACATCTGTTTACCCTCGAGTGCCTGCATGACATCATTCTTTAGTTTTTATAACACCACGCTGCAATAGTCTCACCATGCCTACATCTATTCACCGTTGAGTGTCTCCATGATATCATTCTTCAGTTTCTATGATAACACCATGCTGCAGGAGTCTCACATGCCCTACATCTGTTTACCCTCGAGTGCCTGCATGACATCATTCTTCAGTTTCTATGATAACACCATGCTGCAGGAGTCTCACATGCCTACATCTGTTTACCCTCGAGTGTCTCAATGATATCATTCTTCAGTTTCTATGATAACACCATGCTGCAGGAGTCTCACATGCCCTACATCTGTTTACCCTCGAGTGCCTGCATGACATCATTCTTCAGTTTCTATAACACCACGCTGCAAGAGTCTCACCATGCCTACATCTATTTACCGTCGAGTGTCTCAATGATATCATTCTTCAGTTTCTATGATAACTCCATGCTGCAAAAGTCTTATCATGCCTACATCTGTTTACTCTCTGTTTACATGTGTCTGCATCCACTATCAAATAAAGTAAACGATCAAATTATCCGGAGCAACTTCAACCAGTTGTTTATGGAGCTTTATCTAATTATACAGTGATACTGTATTTATGTTTCTCTATATCTCTGTTTTTCTATTAGTATGTTTAAAAAATGTTTTCTAAATTTCCAATGTATAGTAGTATTTTTGTGTTTTGGTACTTTCTTGAGCTGAACGATCATAATACAGCTGCAAAGAGTCACTGAGGTAGCAGTTCTCCTGCCTCAAGGTAGGGAAACACGCCTGTGACTACAGGATATAAACCTGACTGTGATGGAAGTCAGTGTTTCATCTACGTTCAACCTCATCGCATATCACTTTTAAATATTCATAAAATTCATAACTAGATACTGCGGTGACTAAATATATAAAAACCTTTCATACATTTAAGGAGTTACTTAATTGTTGTTAACCAGTTAGTTTAATCAATAATGAATCAATTTTGCATATATTAAATGAAAATAAACGTATTTTTAAATCGAAATTATGTTCACGAAAATACAAAAGTTCACTTTTTAGAGGAATTGATGCTAGAATGTTAATATCAATCACCAGCATGGTGAAATCATCAAGCTACTATGAAATAAGTGTGATATTCATACCAGAGTAGCTCATTGGGAACGTGTTGGCCTCTGGACTAGTAGATCCGGGTTCAACACCCGCTCTGGCTATCGATTTATGCACGCGGGAGGTCGGAGAGGACTTTAAGCGGTTTGTACCGAGAGGACCAGAAGTGGATATTTCCACTTCTCCCTGGATCTACCAGTTTAGAGGCAAGCATGCAAAAACGATCTATTAGACTGGTTTTGAACTGTACAGCCATTAGAAGAATAAACAAAGCCAATTCAGAAACACCTTTCATAAAAAAAAAACAGGGGAAGATAATAGATGTAAGAAAAGAAGCCAAAAGAAAATAGGGGATGAAGTCAGCATTAACAGGTAAAACAGTTGTCGAAAGTTTTGTGATCGGAGCGTCGGTCAATGTTGACCATGTCCGGCCGGTCGGATATATCCTTGCCAGACATTTTGTCCAAAATAGCTGTGGCCAATTCATTGAAAGCCCTGTCTATGTTGATGTTTGCCTTGGCTGATGTTTCCATGAACCTTATTCCGTGTTCTCTGGCAATCTGTAAATGAAGATTAATTAAAAATCAGGTTATTAATAATATTATTCATTCTGTAAATAATAATTAATACTTTATTCTGAAACCACACGTGTATGTACAAATACAATAATATTGTCTAACAAATATACATATTAAAAACATTTAAATATATTGTTTTAATATTGATATCAATATGAAATTCAAAATTCTGAAAACATGCTGAATCCTAAATGCTAAAATGTTAAATTTTGGTTTTTTATTTTAAAAATGGCATTTAACAAAAAATTAACTTACAAAAATTATAAATATTTATATTTTCTTCTTATTCTTTACTTTTGCGATGTGTGACACGCGCCATGAAAATTACATCTTGATTTTTAAAATGTTGACATGCCAACTCAAAAGGTTTGTCATCACTGGTCTAACGTTGTCGTTAACCTTGCTTAACGCTTTCATTATTCTTATGACGGAGGCCCATCTCCACAAAGCTCGTGTCTGTGACGTGTCGTTCTACTTTATGATCGATACATTTATCAATATTTATATTGGTAGCAGCTCTTCTCTCAAGCATATTTTATTGAAAATGATTGCAGTTTCTGCATTCACGACGTTTTTGTTAACTGACTCTAACCTCCTGGCTATTTCCTTATTATAGTAGGTAAACTATAAATCAGGCTTGCCAAAGACATTTCCAAGTAAATAGGTCATGTGACCGAAAGAAATTTAATAACATGGTCTAAATGTACATTCATCTTACACTGCAGCCTGTTCATTTATGAATAGGCAGGAAAAATCAACAAACAAGTTCTTAAGCTATATCAATCTGAGGAAAGAACTTACAAGGCAGTAAAGAGAGTGATTAGTGATGAGGAAGCAGTTCATCATTATTTAACAGAATTTCTTGACTCTGAATTTATTTCTCCTGGACTACCTGCTCATGAGTAAAAACTTAAAGTAGATTTTTATGATGAGCACCAATCATGCTGCAATGCAGTAGCAGTAACAAATTTCATGTTACGAAACGTGAGTGCCCCAAAACTGTGCGACGGGACACGACTCTGAGTTCGTGTTCTGCACAGATATGCCATAGAGGCGGATATTATGACTGGTGTGGAATGGGGAGTCTCTGTTGAACCACGCATACTATTGATTCCGAGCCACTATTTGTTTTCATTGAACCGACTGGAAAGTCCCGTCAGAGTCTATTTTGCAATGACGTTAACAAAGTCGCAAGGGGAAACTTTATCTACCGCAGGAATTCAAGTTAGCGAGACCAAGTTTTTCTCACAGGGTCAACTGTAGTTTGCTTGCTCAAAAGTCAGAGGTTCCAACTCTTTGTTCTTCCATGAACCTGAAAGACACACAGCTAATGTGGTGTATACAGAAGCATTTGCTTAACACTGTAATAAAAATGGTATTTTTTACTATTCTATAATTTCTAATGGTATTTTGGAATACCAAGTATAATCGATTTTTTGTTCCGTCAAAGACGGGCACGTTTGCTAGTATAAAATGGAAAAAGAAATTCGACAGTCACAAATAAGGCTTAGAGTTAGTAAAAAAAAACTTAGGATGGTTGAATGGTAGTCGGTAAACTGTCACCGATTGCTCAAAAAAATCAATAAGAAACAATAAAGTGCTTGCTGACTCACCTGGCTTAGAGTCAATAGAACAGAATCATAAAAACCCATCCTCTCACGGGTTCAAACATCAACCCTTAACGTATTTTTGTTTGATCAGACGTTTGGTTAGAATCATCAGATCAATGTCTAGAACTGTTGCCCGAGTTCCGTCCCTTCACTAATTCATTAAGGTATGCAGCGGGGTCAACGCCCCGACTGTTCGGGTTCGGGACTAACTGTCTACGGCTTTCTAGCGCAGTACAGTCTCTAACTATGTGGATTGCTGGGGTAGTAATGTAGTGATTAAGCGTCTCTAATACTCAACTCCGACTTTCGACCTTCACGAGGCTACTCTGTTAACCTGCTAAATGCAGGGACAAACGAAAGAGGAGAAGGTGATCAGGGGGTGGGCCTGACCATCTTCGTTTCAAATCCTTCCTAATTCCCAAATCCCCTCCTTTTATCTAAGCCCCAATCTAAGGTGTTATGCGATCCGTGCCGAAGGATGGATAATGCAGGGGTTACTGTATTATGAACGGAGCCTCAAGGGTACCAGGCGACCTCCTTGATTAAATAGCCTTACTCCGGTATGCGGTGCTCTGCCGGAGCGGACAAAATACCACCGATAGAGAGATACAGGGAATTTCCCCTGTATGATACTAAGGAGCGTACAAAATACCACCGATAGAGATACAGGGATTTTCCCTGTATGATACTAAGGAGAAGGAAGCCCGGAGACCATCCACCGGAAGCACAGAAGGTCTAAAAGCGCTTACTAGTGAGAGCCAACCTACCACAAGTGCACCTAAGGACCCGAAGAAGGAGAAAGGAAGTCACTTGCTCCCGAAACGTAGGGAGTTTGAATGGGCATTATCAATGATGGTTTGTGCAGATTCTGCAAAGAAGAGGAAGAAACACCGTTGCACCTGCTGACCGACTGCAGGGCAACTTTGCTGCACAGAGGTATGTGCTTCGGGACACTCAACAAAAACAATAGAAAAACTTTTACCGCTGGAACCAGTAAAAGTGCTGAGCTTCTTTGATTCGTTGAATCTAACTTCTGGTGTACTTTAGTACAGAAGAGGCGAAGTATAATATTTTTTTTTTTAAGATGCAGTGCTATAATCACCCTAAAATAATAATATTGCGGATTGCAGTCTCTCCTGCCTCTTCACATAGTCTACACTCCGCCACTTAGAATACCGATCTTTTTTAAGTGACTTCTGAAGCACATGTGTCCTGTCAGTAGACCTACTTAACCTCATCTGACTGCTTGGGAGTCTCAGTAGGGTACATGTGAGTGACGGTTCCTCTCTGGTAGGAATCACCTACAGCGAGAACCACCACTGTAGGATCTCCAACGACTCCACTATTCTGGTTTAGGGTCAAATAAAAAAAAAAAACTTTGTTTTGAAAACCTATGCGGTGAGTGAGTTGCGGTAAGGCACTGACTTCATCACAGTCAGATTTACTAACAATGAATCCTATAGACTACCTCATTTACCATTTAACTGTCCGAAGTTAACAGCAGATTATGTTTAAAATCTTATATAAACTTCCTTTTAAGAACTTTAAATATTTTATTGTTTTATGTTTGGATATGTAATCCTCCATTTCTAATATGCGGAAGGGAACAAAATAAATGTATGACTGCGCTTTACTTGCTGCTAGCTATAGCGTGCTGTCGCTGACTGTATTCTGTGCTCGAATAACAAAAGTCACATGCCCTACCATGAGGCAGGAGAACTGCGTGCCTCACTTAGTGACTCTTAACAGCAGTTTTATGATCACTCAACACAACAAAGTACTAACACATAAACCATTGCTAACAAAAAAAAAAACTGCACATTGGAGAATTTAGTTAATATAGCAAAAATGTTTTAAACATTTAATAGCGATATACAGAGAGACAGAAATAGCGGTGTCACTGCAGAGCACAGCAAAGTCAACAGTCACTATGCAATCTATCAAGAAGCACAGCAGGCGGTAGCCTCAATACATATATCTTTTAAGTATCTAAACAGTAAATGTGAAATCCCAGCGATTTTGATAAAAAAAAAAAATCTAAAACTGGTAAAGTCAACTGAAAAATATCTTCACAGTGCAATTTACAGGATGTTTATAACTATTTATATATATATATATATATATAATCTCCAAAAATTGTTCTTGACCTCTTCTATTCTATATTTTGTTATTGAGGGCTAGGTCAAATAAAAGAAAATAAACTCCTTCCTAGGCCGACGTTTCGATGTATTTGTACATCATCTTCAGGGCTAAAATTAGAGTAAAACTATAATACATTTACCAAAACAATCTACAACTCACATAGAGAACTAAAACAAATTTTTTGGTCTCAAAAATACATCGATACGTCGGCCTAGGAAGGAGTTTATTTTCTTTTATTTGACCTAGCCCTCAATAACAAAATATAGAATATATATATATATATATAAAGATTTCACATAAACACGTGAAAAACAATCAATGATCAAACCACAATAAGAAATGGGAAAACAAGACTAAGATCTTTCAACCGTAACAAGCGGTCTTCGTCAGAGTCAAAAACCCAACTCAGTTGGGTTGTTTTCCCATTTCTTATTGTGGTTTGATCATTTATATTTATATATATAATTTTACGTTTTCCCTCCCAAGACTGTCAGGTGAGGCCTGCCTCACTCCCACCTACCTCCCCTCATATCTACCTATCTACACCATATTTGACATTATAGTTGCTTTGGTTAACGAGATATGTTGCAAACAACTACTTTTAAGAAGAGAGATGAGAGGGAATGTGAGTTTTCAATTCTATTTTAACTAGAATTTCTTATGATTACTAGACTATGCTGCAATAATGTGTACGGAAATTATATTATTAAAATGTTATATTATAAAACAGTCACCATTGAGCTGCTTAATAAACTTGTCCCAATAAATTTGATAAAAAGAAGCCGAAGATAAGCAGCTGAAGCCATAAATATTGATATAGCTTCTCATCCACTGATTCTTAAAATTCAAAATGGATTTCTAGAGGATTTGTATTTGTTTTTCTTTTGTGGTTATATAACCTCCCTTTGCTTTCTTGCCTGTTATGATGCTGTTAAATAAATGCATCTAACTTAAATAATTTTCTTTCAAAATGTTTGATTTCCCTTTAAATTTGTTTATATTGTGCTTATTTGTATTTTTTCCAATTTTTGCTTATTGTGTTTGTTGTTTTCTGTTTCCTTGAATTTTCTACGAGGAGGTATCCTCCTAGAGTTATTTTACAGTACTAGTTATATGTTTCAAAAAATTTTCAGCCTTAATAATTAATAAAGCAATTATGTTTAAATAACACATTTGTTCTATTTAAAAACAATAATACTATCTATTTTTTTGTTTTCTGTTGGTTGATATTCTGTGGATGTATTTGTTTTTCAGTACTTATACTTTCAATAGGTTGTCTTTAGCCCTGAAAATTCCGAACAATATTTGGCAAAATGTCGGCTTATAATCAGAAGTAGTTAATTCTTTGAATCAAATCCTCAAGAAACCCATTTTGAATTTTATAGCCATAAAGTTCTTTATGACTTTAAAATTAGCCTGTTAAATCACTTGGAATTGATCAAATGCTATTTTGGTTAACAAGTAACAAATAAAATTGTATATGAATAAATATCTAATAATTATTAACGAGTCGCAGTAGGTCCTTTTAAATACCCCAGAGTCTGAGTAAGTCCTTTTAAATATCCCAGAGTCGGACTAGGTCCTTTTAAATATCCCGCAATCGGAGTAGGCCCTTTTATACATCACAAAGTCGAAGACGGTGCTTTTAAATATCGCGGAGTCAGATTTCACCCTTTTAAATATCCCACAGTCGGAGCCGGATCTTTTTAAATGTCCCAGAGTCGGAGTAGGTCGATTTAAATATCCCGGAATCGGAGTCAGATATTCATAGTCCTGACATTTTTTCGAAGCCTTTTTTCTTGCTGGTGACTATGAAAAACAATTTAAAGAAACCCTTATTCCGTGCTTTTGCATCCAGAAATCGAGTCATGGGCATGCTATGATTGGCAGGAGTACCAGCCAAGTCTGAAACATCACCAGTCCTTCAAACAATTCGCAAACATGCAATCCAAAATTAAAGATTTTTTTTAATTTTAAAAATGAAAAGTGCTTACATCTTCTCCTCGCTCCCTGCTAACCGCTCGCTTTTCTTCAGCATCGCATTTATTTCCTAAAATCATCTTCTCCACATCTTCATTGGCATGCTGAAACAAAGGAAGGATTCTCCATTAAATATATATATTAATATATTTATTTAATATTATTTTTAATTTTATATTATAATATTTAATTATATTATTTATATATATTAAATATATATATATATATGAAATCCTGTGCAAAAAATCCCATAACATTTATATTGGTCAAACTGGTAAATCTTTAAAGACACATGTAAAACGACACCAATACAACGTAAGTAGACAAGAAAAAAGTAGCGTCTTATTTTTGCGTATAAAAAATGAAAATTATCATATTGATTGGACAGGGTCTAAATTTACCTATGAAAAATTGGTGTTCCAAAGAAATATTACAGAATCCTCTCTGATTAAATTTAATAGATCAAATATTATAAACATTATTAACGGTCTGTTCAAACTTGATTCAGTCCTAACGAGGGCAATAGCCTGATCTAAGTGGGTTGACAGCTAGCAGATAGTTTTTTACTTTTTCTTAACGTACTCCTTAGTTTCCACAAACATCTCTCCCCGGACTATTGTCCTTTCCTGCATTTTCAACCTTTTTAAAAATATTTCTCTTCCCTCCCACTCCTCTCACCACACCATGATGTTTCTGCACCTTTTGTTTCAGTTGGGGTTTTGACTCTAACGAAGACCGCTTGTTACGGTTGAAAAACTTAGTCTTTTTTTCCTATTTCTTATTGTGGTTTGACCCTTGATTGCTATTTCATGTGTTTATTGTGAAATCTTGTTGCTCATATAATCATATATAAATATTACAGCCCTCTATGCATTCTCCTTTTTATTACGAGGGTCGTCCAGAAAATAAGTTCCGTTTTGGTCTGTAGGGCGGTAGGAGTGGTTTTTGCCAAATCCGGCAACACCGCTCGAAAGAGGAGAGGTGGGGGAATAGAATGAGAGGTGGGGGACCACAGTCGGTCAATTACCAACGTCAGGGCAGGTAGTTGAAATGGAGCCCTCCATGTCACGTCCCGCCACCTCGATCCCCGTTCCCTCTCGAGTTGTTTTGCGCGGAGTGATTCAATTTCTTTATGCACAGGGTTTCAAATCAGTTCAAATTCACGAACAGCTCATTTCTGTTTATGGAGAAGGTGTAATGAGTGAATCAATGGTGAGGAGATGGGTACGTGAATTTAAGGCGGGAAGACATTCAGCTCTCTAGGGACCCACCGGGCGGAAACTTTCCGAAAGTCAAGTTTTTCCGAGACGATCTCATGGATGAGGGATCGTGAGATGTCTGGGAAACTCAGGTGGAGTTCATCCAGGGTTGAACGACGATCTTTGCGAATTGCATTGTCGATTTCTGCGACAATTTCGTCCGTCACAACTGAGGGTCTGCCTCTCCCACTTTCATCCTCAAGTGAATGTCTTCCCGCCTTAAATTCACGTACCCATCTCCTCACCATTGATTCACTCATTACACCTTCTCCATAAACAGAAATGAGCTGTTCGTGAATTTGAACTGATTTGAAACCCTGTGCATAAAGAAATTGAATCGAGTTGAAAACAACTCGAGAGGGAACGGGGATCGAGGTGGCGGGACGTGACATGGAGGGCTCCATTTCAACTACCTGCCCTGACGTTGGTAATTGACCGACTGAGGTCCCCCACCTCTCATTCTATTCCCCCACCTCTCCTCTTTCGAGCGGTGTTGCCGGATTTGGCAAAAACCACTCCTACCGCCCTACAGACCAAAACGGAACTTATTTTCTGGACGACCCTCGTATAATAATCCATTCTACATGGATCTATATATTTTATCTAGAACCTGAATTCTATATTTATTCTATAATCTTAAAAGCTTCTATTCATTCCATCTCAATTCTACAGTAGTTTATGAAAAACGTAATGGCCTAGAACCATAATTTAATAGAAAAAATAAATTTATACTAGAAAACAAAAGCACTAAACCTAAGAAATGACAATAGAAATGAAGATTTGAAGAAAAAAACAAGTATGGAATGAAGTGTAACCCAAATTGAAGGAGACAGGTTTACTCAGTGGCTTGAGTGCTCGCCTCTGGACTGGTAGATCCTGGGTTCAATACCCATTCTAGCCCTCAATTTCTTCACGCGGGAGATGAATAAATAAACCTGAGCACCTCGTCCCTCGGAGAGCCGCCTGGTCTCTTAGCCTGTATGATGTCAATCACTCGTTAAAGATCCCTACTCTAAATACACTTGAGTTAGTTCTAACGCAGTGCAATCAGTTATTCTGTGGTATTTACTCATTGTAGGGTAAAAAGCTAATGAAATGGTCTCCATATATAAAAATTTAATCGTATAAACAACGCGTTTGGAAGTAGTGTTCTTCTTCAGGCATTAACTAAAAAATACAATGTCATCAGAGTTAACTATAGTACAAAGTAAATATAGTTATTAACTATATTTACATTAACACTTGAGTTAGACAAAATATAGGACTCCCATTGTAGAATGTTCATTGTTAGGTATCACAAAGAGTCAATTTTTGGCCTATTTTTGTTCTCTCTTCGGAGTGCTACTGCAACCTAACCTTACCCAAATTATCAGCATCAAATCCTCCTAATTGTTTAACATACATCCAGATCAATGAAACATAAACATGACGTACCTCATAAAGTTCTTCAATATACATTGAACAATCTCACCGTATACCCCTCCAATATCAAAGTTTTATATACGTTAGGTTAGGTTGCAGTGGTAGTCCCACAAGGGAACACACATAGCCGGAACATTAACCCATTGTGATGCCACATAATAAAGATTGATACTACATTGGAAGTCTTAAATTTTGACAAACTCAAGTGTATTTAGGACAGGGATCTTTAATAAGTTAACTGATATCGCACAGGCTCGAGACCAACGGCTTAACTCCTCTCTGTGAATAAATGGGGGTCCAGAGTAGGTATTGAAACCCAGATTTACCAGTCCTGAGGCAAGTACGATACCATAGATAAAAGGCTCCGTGACAGCGACTTTTTTGTTTTCATTGATTTTCAGACCCCTTCAAGATGAAGGAACACAGAGATTTAAACATCAAAGAAAAAGCTGCAATTTTAGAGAGGTATGATAAACCAGACACTTATTACGTTGAGTTCAGTTCCAATGTAAATGCCCAGCGAGAAGTTAGTGTTCTAAAAGAAACATGATTTTATCTATCATCTAGAGAAGCTTCGAAATGATTTACTGCAAAAAGACGTGAAGCAGACAAAGCTGGACGACTTCCTAAATAAATAATTTATTATATTCCATCTGTGGTAGGTTTTACTATTTATTAAATATTTCATTTATTTGAGTTTCTTTTTGCTTCACCTGCAGCTTTAGCCTCACGAACAGTATAATTTCCATTTGGTGTTTACAAAAGTGATTACATTACGCAGTGTAAACTGTAGCTACATATACATACAGTATTATCAAAAAAACGATTCAAAAAGGACAACAAACGTTTCAGAGTAAACATAGGTACACAGTAAATAGAAAACACATAGTCTCTAATTTTCGGTTTAACCATCATCAGGAGAGAAAAAGACGATTTAACTGTCTAATGTATATATAAGTTAAGACACATTCAATTGAAAGACAAACACTTTTCTATTTTGAGGGATGTCAAGATTTAAAGACAGCAATAGAATCTAATTAGGTAAAGAAGGTACACACCTGATGAATCAACAAACTTTCATGGAAAATAGAAACAGCAATATAACAAATATTATTTGTTCTTATAACAATCATCTTAGAATGAATTCAAACAAAACTTCCATCCATTCAAAAAATATTTGAACCGTATATTATACCAGGAACTGTAAGGAAACTAGCTAGTGAATCCGTAGCTTCATACAGTTTAGCTCAGATGAAGTCTTTGCTTCATATTGTTCATGTATCTCTAACTGTCTTTAATTTCTTGCAGCTTCCATAGGTAAACCAGTCTAGAGTATAATTCCAAGTTTTCTTATTCTACACATATTACAAGGGAAATATATCAACGAGTAGTTAACGTCTTAAGTTTGTATAATCTCAGGTAAGACATATAACTTTCTCAAAGTTATGTTCCACACGAAATATGCAACTTCTAAGCTCCCATTTTATAGTAAGTTAAGTAAATATTCATATTTAAGTAAACTATTTCTTACCTCGTCTATGTTCCGAAGCCATTTCACTATATTTTCAAAACTTTTATAATTCGTTATATCGTAGACTAGCATTATCCCCATAGCTCCTCTATAATACGACGTTGTAATGGTGTGAAACCTTTCCTGGCCCGCTGTGTCCCTAAAACAATACAGATTTTAACAAAATATAAATTTGATAATACAATAAAATGAGATAAATAATCTTAGCCCCGGACAATATAATAGATTAGACATGCGGTCATGATAAAGAAACTAGAAAGTTACCAAGTTTTTAAAAAGATAAATATACTAGAAGAAAACGTAAATATTTTCGTTAGTACAACTTAGTCTTTAATATAGGGAGGTATGTGATAAAACATAACAAATTATCATAAATGCTTACTTTGAAAACTCTATATAAGGACTTAAATATACTTAGGCTACTTATATCATTAAAATGAAACGAACTAATCAACTATGACGTCAAAGAAATTTAATGGTTCTCTGAAGGTCCGGGCATCATTTTCTAATATAATTAGGGCTTAATTATAACCTCATTAAAAAGAAATATCAAGAAAACATACCATATTTGTAATTTTATCTTCTTTCCTTTAAGTTCAATAGTTTTAATTTTGAAATCAATTCCTGTAACAATAATCAACATTGATTTCATAAATCATATCCTGTGCAAACATTAATACCAAAAATAAACAAAAAAGTTTATTTGATAAAGGATGCATTAAAACAAAATTTTAGAATTAATTGAGATTGTCTGGTTTCTATGGAAGGCCACAGTTTAGATGGACTGAATTGCCATCAATTTTTAAATTAAAAAAAATATTACCAATTGTTGATATGAAGGTTGTAGTAAATGCATCATCAGAAAATCTAAACAATATACACGTTTTACCAACACCAGAATCACCAATTAATAACAACTTAAACAGTAAATCATAAGTTTTCTTAGCCATCTCAGTAACCAATTAAAAACAATGACGTCATCCAAACAATCATGGCTGGTTATTTCTGTGATATCTAGATTGTATATCTTCAAAATTATTTACTTTTATTTATAAACAATCAGCATTGTTCCATTAATTACTTGTATTTTTTTTAACAGAACAAGTTTATTTTGATTCATATGTAAATATAGTTATCATGTAGCCATTGCCACTAGGATCTTCAATACATCAGATGCTGTTATCTACTTCTACGGGTTGTCCACTGAACATATACTTTTATACGGAAATTCTTTCAGTTGTTCCTGGTGTTTGTTGAAGATTATTTGTCCTTTTTATTTTGGACTGATTGTAAGTAAATTTACTAATGTTAAAAGATATAATTAGTAATTTAATATAATAAACATTGTTATGCTAGGTAGGTGGGTTGTGTATTTATAGTTTGCGTGGAAAAATTCATAGCATTTTAGTCATCATTTGCAGTGTGGGCTTCTCACACTGTTTTTTGTACCGAAAATACATTCAAACCCCTAAGGAAAACCCTGAAATTTAATTGATTAGAATTCGTCTTTATCTGTTAGGAATTACTTTACTCCATGTCAAGATGTTATTGTTCCTTTTGTTTTTATTAATACCTTATCGTACTCCTGTTGTTTCTTTATCAATACAATTGCTTGCTTTGCTTACACTATTCAGTTCAATGTTGTGCAATAATTGAATAGCTCGTAAACTCAACACTATTCAGTTTCAAATTAATGAATGAACATTCAAATGACTGAACTGTGTTGTTTAATTGATATTTTTGAAATTAAAATTGTAATATACGACCTAATTTATTTTTGTTTTCGATCATATTTCTTCCAGTTTATTATCCCTATTCCGTGTAAATTTAATTCACTAGAAAATGAAAACCTATAACTTGGCTATACTTTTATTGTTCTTTGCACATTTTTCTTTCCAAATTAAATAGGCTCATTGGGTGTCTTTTAAATAAGAAGTATGGGAAAGCCAAAGAGTGAACTGTATGCAATGAAATAACCTTGATATTTTGGGACATCTGACTAATGTTGTAAAGAATAACAGTTGTACTTCATTAGTGGGAGTTCTTTCTTTGACAGATGTTTTATTACTTGTTTTTAAAACTAAACTGTCGATGCATTAAACTGCAAGTCCCGGGTATCTCAATGTTTTCAACCAGAGTTAATTAACCCTTTTAATTGTTTCTCCAAATATCGTGTCATTCTAATTAAACGCCAATTCCATGAATCATGTCTCAGTAACTCAATTATAATTTCACGCGAAATTTATAATTAGCGTGAATGCTTAGTTTTTTAAACTGTCAAACAAAAAAGCTATGTTGTTCTTGTAATTTTATTAATATCACGTTGATTGTTCTCCTCCTTTTTTAAATATTTCAAATAAAAATTATTTAAATATTATATTACTTAAAAAAATAGGAATATACATAAGTTAGTTGAATTCTCTCTGAATAATTTGATAGGACAGACACATGTGTGTTGATAGTGATAATAGATAATAGATCTAAAAATCTTTGTGGAAAATCTAACTAGGTATTTGTTTTATATAAACTGAATTTATCATCAGACTAGAATCCAGAATCTTGTCTGGAAATCAGAACACATTTTGTGTTTTTGAGGGAATTGAATTTAAATAGTTAAAACAAATAAATACATAAAACCAACTGACGTGATTGAGAGATTTGTTGGTACTTATCCGTTAACGGGAGGATTTAACAAATGAAATAGCAAAAAATTATATACTGTGTATAAAAAAAAGTATTTACTCGTATTTGTTATTTGTAGGTTCTAGGAGTTTTATTTAATAAAGTGATTTTCTGTTTGTTTTAATAACACTCTTTTTAATGAGTGGCCTCCGTATAACTATATACTGATGAATATATATATTTATATCAATGTTAAAAAGATTTCACATAAACACGTGAAATAACAATCAATGATCAAACCACAATAAGAAATGGGAAAACAAGGGGACTCTTCTCAACTCCTCACCAGATGTTTTCTGCATCTAGTGTTTAGTTGGGTTTTTGACTCTGACGAAGACCGTTTGTTACGGTTGAAAGATCTTAGTCTTGTTTTCCCATTTCTTATTGTGATTTGATCATTTATACCAATGTATAAATACCGATCTTTCTCCAAAGAAAATTATTCTAAAGGATTTGTGGAAGGTTGGTCACAAAACAAACACCAATCAGTTTCTCTCCGACGTTTCGTTAATACGAGTATTTGTTACATTTCCAAGACTGTAATACATAAACAGTAACTGTCAAAATAATGCAGATATTGATTGTCTATGCTTTATAGCCTTGAAAATGTCAATAAATATTGACGAAACATCGGAGAGAAATTGATGGTGTTTACTTCGTGAACAAAACAGTGGCATAGCAACCATTTTCTTTAAAATTCCAGAAAGTCCTTAAACATTATTTCTTTTTTTATTTTTCATGGAATTACAATCAAGGATCTAATTTTAGACTACTATTATTAGTTTCAGATTTCATCATATTACAGTACTCGTATACAGTCATCATCAAAGAAAACTAAAGATTTTTTTCAAAACGATAACGTTTAATTCACATCATAAAAAAAGTTGTTGAACGTTTATTATATTTGTTTGCATTACCAGTTAATTTAACAACTTTTTTTATGATGTGAATTAAACGTTTTTGTTTTGAAAGAAATCTTTGGTTTTCTTTGATGATGACTGTGTACAAGTACTGTAAAACTTATAAACGTAAAATACATTTATTTTTAATTTGAAAATATTACAGTTGAAAAATACGTTTAAAAACCGTATTACACACATAAAACATAAAAACAATTACGACCTTAAAATCTCATTTTGGTATAAAATTACAGCTTTTTTGGTAGCTTATTGTGATTTACATTTATTTCTATTTTAGAATATCAAATCCCCCCCCTGTCCTTGATACGCCCCTGTGAGCATCTCTCTAGAAGCCTTGCAATAATTACTAAAATATTACGTTGACAACAGTACAACTTATAATAGTTATTAAGTTCATTTATGACCTTAAAATCTAAAGCTCTTTTAATCTCAAAGAGTAAGACGGTTAAGCTGCCGCACTTAAGTATGAACCTGTAAGGACTTTGGCTTCAGATCAGTACTAATCATAGTAATGTGGTAACAACATGAATATGTTGGTTTGTACCAGTTGCTTATATTAAGTTAGGTAGCCTAGTGACTTATATGCTGGTCTCTGGAATAGCAGATTTGCTATTGTCATGTGGTTTTTTTTCCACATGACAGTTAAATAAATCTGATCACATCGTCCTTTACGATGGTGTCCTGTTCACATCTGATCGGTCGTTAAGCCGTCAGCCCCTTAGCTTGTACGTTACTAATTAGTTTCCTACCTACCTTTGATTTTCTACTATAGTATGCTATCTACTACCTATTATAGCAACTACAGTAAATAATAAACACTTTGTAGGTATACATTTATTCTAAATTATACAATTTTACAACTTGTTCAAACCATAATCAAAGTTTTCAAAATTAAAAGAAGTAAAATATACAGTGTATACCGTTAAAAAAAGGGAGCTATTTTTTTTATTTTTCCAATAAAATAGGAAAATGACCAGCCATTTTGGATACGTCATCTGTGAATGTTATGTAATAAATAGTAACGTTTTGTTTTGTTTTTTAAATAAAAATTACTTTTTTTAGTTTCTCCGATAAAGTTATATAAGATCCATATGTTTCTTTGTATCTAAATTCCTCCAGTTTTATTTCTATAGAGGACGGACAGACAAACTGTGTATAAAGATACTTTGTATATATACAGATACAGTAATCCCTCGCTTGTTCGCGGTTCAGTTTGCGCGGGGCCCTGAAATGTTCAATTAAAAATTAAAAAATATTCAACTGTAATTACAGTAAAAAATAAAAAAATACAACTCGTTATGAAACAGTACAATAGTTAGTATTAGAGAAGAAAATATACAGGATTCTTGTTGTACGATGGAGAAAGATATCAAACTACCAGTGACTTACTGGGTCAAAATATATTCGACAGTTTTAAATTAAAGGCTAATAAAAGCTACTAAAAAATATTCAATAAAGACTAAGAATTAATGAAAAATATTAAAACATAATCAATTATAACGAGAGTAACAGCATTATTATTTACTGTACAATACATTAAGGGTATAATTCTCTCTCTCTTTCTCTCTTATAGTCGGTAAAGGCGTAATTTATTTTAATAATTATTTCTTATTTTTATATTTTTGTTTTTCATTTTTATTTACAACAAAGTACAGTATTCAGTAAGGTCAGGTTTCTCTCTCTGTTGGAAATGTCGTTGTTTGAGCTTTAGAGGCTTTTATAAAGGCGCGTTATTCGCGGATTTTCGCTTTTCGCAGGTGTCTTCGGTCCCCATTATCCGCGAAAAGTGAGGGTTTACTATATTTTCCATACCATAGTAATATTACATCTTTATAAATAAAATAATGATTTTGTCTGTACATTGCTTAGAACTGACTCATTTCAAGTTTTCTTTACGTTTCATACATTGGAGAAACCGAATCCACCCTTAGAAAAATTTCTGTCGGTTTGTCTGTTTGTCCGCAAAACTTTGTCACAGGTAAACTCAGCTACCATAAGACATATAAAGCAGAAACTTTTACAGTAGATTTGTGTAGGTCTAACTTAAAATATAGGCTATGAATTGATTGGAAATTCAACGTAGAAGTGAAGTTATGGACGTTTAACGCAAAAATGTTTGTCACAAGTAAACTCAGCCACCGTAAGACATAGCGAACTGAAACATTGACACTGGATTTGTGTGTGCCTATCTTAAAATATGGGCTCTAAATAGATTATTAATTCAGTACAGAAGCGAAGTTATAGGGCTTTTAGCTGTATTTTCCTAACTTCACAGACAAGTTTGTTTTGAAAATACACAGGTGTGGCAAGTAGGTATTGTTAGTTGATTTTAATTTCAATTGAGCATAAGAATATATTGCGTATTTGACATCATTGAAATGGTGTTTCACAGAGTTAAGGATGTACTATCTATTGAGAATAAATGTTTTGTAAACGAGCAATTCTCAGCCCTTAATATGAACAGGCATGAGAAATCAACAAACAAGTTCTTACGCTATATGAAGCCGAGGAAAGAACTTACAATTCAGTAAAGAGATTGGATTAGTGATGAAGAAGCAGTTCATTATCTAATTGAATTTCTTGACTCTGAATTTATTTCTCCTGGACTGCCTGCTCATGAGTAAAAACTTAAAGTAGGAGCACCAATTATGCTGCAATTTATAGCAGTAACAAATTTCATGTTTACGAAACATGAGTGACCCAAAAAATGTGCAACGGGACACGACTCTGAGTTCGTGCTCTACACAGATATGCCATAGAGGCGGACATAATGACTGGATGTGGTATTGGGGAGTCTGTGTGTATACCACGCATACCATTGATTCCGAGCCACTGTCTGTTTCCATTCAAATGATTGCAAGGTCCCCTCAGAGTCTATTTCGCAATGACGTTAACTAAGTCGCAAAGGGAGACTTTATCTAACGCAGGAATTCAAGTTAGCGAAACCAAGTTTTTCTCACATGGTCAACTGTAGTTTACTTGCTCAATAGTCAGAGGTTTCAACTGATTGTTCTTCCATGAACCTGAAGGACAGACAGCTAATGTAGTGTATACAGAGGCATTTGTTTAACACTGTACTAATAATGGTGTTTTCTACTATTCTATAATTTCTAATTATAGTATTAGTATAATACTATAATTGATATTTTGGAATACCAAGTATAATAGAATTTTTGATTCCGTCAAAGACGGGTACATTTGCTAGTATGTAAATAAAATAAATAATATTAGCTAAGAAATTAGTATTTTCTCTATTTAAATATAAGATTATAAGCTTTTTTTTTTTTTGTAAAAAGTCTAAAATTGATTAATTTCTACATGTGTCTGAGATAGTTTTTGATTTGAAAAACTAACTTTCTTATATTTCTATTGAGCAGTGTTGAATTTCCGGATATTACTGGTGAATATGAGTCATCGCTTTCCACTCACAGAACGACATTGAGGTGAAAGCGTGCGCCGATGACATTACAGTGTTCTTTTTTGTCAGATTAACAGTCATTATGAGAAAGCTAAACGAAAGCAGTTCTCAAATACAAGTTCTTCCCGTAATTTTTTTTGTTGGGGGGGGGGGGGGGGGGTTGAGATCTTATCATTGAAACTACTTCTGTAGCTGACGTTTCGACAGATATTTGTGTCATCTTCAGGGCTACAACATCTACATTATTCCGTTTTTTTTTTCACAATTAGCACTATATACTACTACAATTTTGGTTGTTGTTTATATTTTAAATTTTTTAAATGAAGAGTAATACAACAGGTACTGATTGACGACTCTGGTATTGCACTATGGATTTTAACATTGTTATGGATTTATTTATTTTTTTTATTGCTTTTACATTATTTCAAAAGTATAGAGATCAACACTTAATGCCCTTCTTCCTGTTTGCCTGCTTATCTTATCGTTTATCATTTCTATGAGCCAGGTGTGGCCAACCTGCGGCTCGCGGCTCTTTGAACGATTATTTCTGGCTCTCAATAAATGTACCCGAGTTTCCTTCTCTTTTTTTGTGCTATTTTATTTTAAAAAAAATATTATTGTTCGTATTTTTTTAATAACTTTTTTGCATACCTTTTAAATATGTTAAAATATTTTAATTTTTAATTGCGGCTCGGGAAACATTTCAAATTTTGAAAAATGGCTCGGAAAATCCAAGGATCTTGGCCACCCCTTGGTGTAAGATGACAAAAGTTAGAAGAGTATGTTTTTTTTTATTTTTTTTTACCCGCCAGGTATAAGAAGGATGTAATCTTGTTTAACCAATAATCTTTAATGAGTTAATTAATTTTTTTATTGTGTAGTGGTAAACTATTATGGATTTTTATTAATTAATTTGTAATAAGCAGAGTCCACTTTACGAGTATTGACACGTACATGTATGATGATTCTTAACGATTCTCAATAGAGTCCATTAATTTCCTTCAAACTATTGAGTGCATTTCAGTTGGGATCTTTAAGCGAGTATTACTCGTACGAGCTATAAGTCCATGGCTATAAGTACTCCGATTATCTTTTTGTAGTTTACAAAGAGTACTTCTAGTATTTAAATTTTTACCTAAATACTAGTTAAAATAAATTCTGCAGGGAACATGGTAGGGAATACGTCAAAACTCTTAAGGCGAGAGTTAACCACTGAAGTTACCAAGTTCTTCTCTTTAGGTTAACCGTAGGATACTTAAATACTCCACTTTTAAAGAGGTTAAGATGTTGTTTCACCTAGTAAAGCTCTTAGATTACAGTGTTATGACTAAAATTCTCATATCTTAGAAGGACTTAAGGTAATACATCAAACTTTACAGTACCCTTAGTACACTATCAGATACTTCTCTAAGAGGTTACACCCTGGTAGGGGTATACTATCAAATACTCTCTTAGAGGTTACACCCTGGTAGGGGTATACTATCAAATACTCTCTTAAGAGGTTACACCCTGGTAGGGGTATACTATCAAATACTCTCTCTTTCGAAGGATATACATCAATATCTCTTAGAGGTACACGGTAGGGTATACTATCAATACTCTCTTTGAGTTAACCCTGGTAGGGTATCTTAATAATTTATTTTTTTTTTTGGTAACCAATCAGTAATTTCCATTGAGACACGTCATGATAGGGGCCAGGAGTTATTTCAGTGGTTAAAGTACTCGCCTCTGAGCTGTTAGTTCCAGGTTCTATCTCCACCTGGCCTCGATTTATTCACAAGGGAGGTGAATAAATCAGAGTACTTCGTACCTCGGAGAGGACGTGAAGCCGTCGGTCCCAAGCCTGTACAATGTCGAGTACTCGTTAATGATCCCTACTCGAAATGCACTTTAGTTAGGCAAAATTTACAATCTGTAGAATCACCGATCAAACAAAAAGCCGCTGAACGGCTGACGTTGTCACCCGCTAAATGATCGGTTTAAACAATAGTAATAATAATACACCTTGAGATGTTTTCTGACCCAATATTCATATAATGTAATTTTTTTTGTGATGGTTGAGGTCTTATGATTGAAACTACTTCCCTCGCCCACATTTAGACATATATTTATCTCATCTTCAGGGCTACATTTTTTTACAATTTATTACTACAATTTTGGTTATTGTTTACATTTTAAATTTTACATGAAAGGTAATAGAGAAGTAGTGATTGATAAATCTGGTATTACACTATGGAGTTTAACATTGATTATGGATATTTTTTGTTTATTATTACTTTTACATTATTTCAGAAGTATAGAAATCAATATTTACTTACCTCAGAAATCTGTTCTCTTTGCATCATTCTTGTTATACTTCTGAAATGATGTGAAAGCAATAAAAAAAGTATCCATATATCAATGTTAAAATCCATAGATGTAATACCAGATTTATCAATCACTACCTCTTTATTACCTTTCATGTAACATTTAAAATGTAAACAATATCCAATATTGCAGTAGTGTTAGTGCTAATTGTAAAAAAGTCTTGTAGTCCTGAAGATGACGTAGATATATGTCGAAACGTCAGCGAGAGAAGTCGTTTCAATCATTCGACCTCAATCCTCAAAATAAATTACATCAAACAGTGTATACTTAGTTGGTTTTATATTTGTTTTGACCTTGCACTGTATTATATTGTATCTTCAATTTCTTATAATTTTGTTTTGTCCTTGTACCAGGTGTGATCAAAGAGTAAGGACATTTTTTGAATTTCGCGCGATCTGTACGCTCTAATACAGGGGTGCTCAATACGTCGATCGCGAGGCCAGTAGTGGTAGATCGCATACAACTTTGAAAAAAAAAGTTGCCTGTTCGTCGTGCACATGATAGTAACGATGACAGGGTGACAGTCAGCCTGTCGTCCACTACATCACTTGACTGATGTACAGGGTAGAGATGGGCGAATACTATCGCGTATCCAATACGTATTCGATGCTCAGAGCCCGTACTCCATACTTGGAATACGACTACTTTCCAATACAGTGCAGTCATTCGGCTGTCCAGTATCTTGCGTATCGAATCCCTTTTCCTGTTCACTTGACTCTCTCACCATCAAATACTTATATTAACTTACACCTTTCTACAATGTAAAATTATTGTAAGCCAAAAATTTACTTTTAACATCGTTGGTAAAAAAAATAATATATTACTATTTAGATACTGTGGCATTTATATTACATAACTTAATAATAATAACATACGCTTTTATGGATCGGTAGATCATTTTGGCTTGGTCATTTTATAAGTAGCTCGCATACTGAAAAAGTGTGAGCACCCCTGCTTTAATAGCTAAGGTTTTTTGTTGTTGTGTTGGTATACTCGTCACGAAAAAATATTTCTTCACAGTTTTGACTACAGCACGTGTTTGCGTTTTCGGTCATTCTTTGCTGTTGAAGATATAATTACCTGTGGAATAACTTACACCATATATAAACATCAGTTGACTCACCATACCACAGTGTCTATATTTCAAGTTTTTTGGCAAGTAATACAATTTTGAACATAAAAATGAATACAAACTCTCCGCTCTATTATTTTAAAAAGCAAAAAATTCATCGAGCACACATTCAGGCGTCTAAACTCTCACATAAAAACAACACATGCTATATAGGCAAAACTGTGAACAGATGATCGTGACGAGTGTACCAACACAACAACATTTGGAAATGACAGTGTACAGAGCGCGCGAAATTTAACATGAGGTGTCTTACTTTATGATCACACCTCATACAGTAGAATATAGCAACTACCAATTGGTATGTACATTATATGTTTAAAACTTTTGATATATGTAAATTATTAAAAGAAGTATTTATGTTGCATGCTGTAAAAGTATTTTGTCTGTTTGAATGAAAATACAGTTATTCCCTTAACCTTAACGGTGCAAAGTAGCTACAACTTATGAGATTATTAAATTTATTATCGTAATAAAATCCCATCATTTTTCGTAAATCATATGAGTTTTCTAGTGAAACTGTAACCTAATTGTTAATATCGGAAACCTCAAAACTCATTATCTAATCTCAAAATTGGTATCAGCATCAAAGAAAATATCGTATTTTTGATTCGCTATTTTGGTGTAGTTAGAATTAAAATGGTTCCATCGCTTTACTTTAATATAGTATTTTTGTATTTTCCCCAATCTTTTACCATTACCTATATGAAGAATTTGGGGTAGTTGTCATCTTAGTGACATGGTATCGCTAACTAATTTGGACTGGTATAAACAATTTAAATTTCCTTCCGTTCTAAAACCGATTTTATAATTGTGTTTTTTTTTTAAATTTTTTACAACTTTTAGTAAAGGATTCGGTGTAAATGACCTCCAAAACTTATGCATCGTTGTACCTTAAGTTTTGTACCTTAAAACAAGTGAGAGCATACCAGTCATAATGGGCCTACTTTCTTTACGTTGAATTTATCTATTATTATTTGATTGAATATGTGCTTTTTAAGGCTATTGTTGTAATAATACTGATTAACCTATCCTTAAAAGCTAATAGAAATTCAATGTAGACAGTTTCTGCCTATACGCGTTTTTTCCTGTCGATAACGGTATTCTTATCTTGTTGTAATAAATATGAATCATGCAGAAAGGTTGTTTATTCTCAAACCTCCTGGTATAGCAAACTGATTGCTCTGATTTCTTCTTTACTCATTCAATATCATATTACTAGTTTAAATTTAGTTAATAGATTATACAGTCTTTTAAAACAATTTATTAATGATTATTCATTTTTTCAGAAATTTGGTTATATTTTAATTATGATTTATTGTTTTGAAAAAAAATTTATGTTCATGAATTGTATATAATGAATAACATCCAATCATTAATTCAATTAATTAATTCCCTTCATTCATTACTTTCAGAAATTGACTAATTATAATTCAATTATATTCATGGATTGTATATAATGAATGTCTTCCAGTCATTAATTCAATTAATTAATTACCTCCCATCCATTACTTTCAGAAATTAACTAATTATATTAAATTATTTTGGAAATAGATTAATTATATCGTTTTTGGTTTTTTGGCAAATTATAATTCAATAGTGCATAAATTAATTACGTGTAATTAATATACAAGTAATTCATTAGTTTTAATTAGTTTCTCAAATAATTTATTGGTTTATAATTCGTTGCTTTCAGAAGTTCTAATTACATTCTAATTGATTACTTTGATAAGTTTATTTTCATTATTAATTACATTCAAAAACTTTATTAATGTATATACATGTTTCTTTCATAAAGGTCAATTTGATTAAGGTCATTACTTTTTAAGCATTTGTTTGGATTGTTCTGAAAGAATGGATGTATTATATGAATGACTAGTCAGATTGACGTGTGGTGCAGGGCTGCCAATGAGAATTTTACGAAAAACCGTAGCCTTGGATCAGAAAATTCCTAGATTACCACTTAAAACCCCAGAACAGGGCTGCCAATAAGAATTTTACCAAAAACCTAGCCTGACTCAGAAAATCCTTAGATTATTACTTAAAACCCCAGATCAGGGCTGCCAATAAGAATTTTACCAAAAACCTAGCCTGAGCTCAGAAAAACCCTAGATTCTAACTTAAAACCCCAGATATTAAAATACATATATTAATAAAGATATGTATTTTATTAGTTCTTTTCGTGACTGCCAAGAAGTACAGTCATTGTTACTCCTTGCTATTAACTGTATCACCAGAACTCTATCTCTTACTGTTTCTGATTTCAGAAAACTTTGTTTTTATACAATTCATTACTGGAAAAATTCTTTCAACTGAAGCAGATGAATGTGACAAAATAGTTAGGTTTGATACTTTTCAAGTTCGAATTTCATAAAAAAACAAAACAAATTAACTTCAAGACATTTTCATTCTAGAGTGAAATTGATTGTATACATTTAATATTATTTTTATAATGTATTAAATTTGGTACGAATTACTCGTTTTTGATACGTTTTCGTGGAGAATTTTGGTACGATCAGCTAAAAAATTTCGACCACCCTGTTGTAGGACAGAAAACCCTCTGATTTTGTCAAATTCTAAAAAAAAAAAAAAACAGAACCCTAAACCCCAGCATTGGAAACCCTGTTATGGTGTTTGGTGTTTTGACGATAGCTGGCTTTTTGATTTGCTTCTTGTACTGTTTGTTTCAATGGTCCGAGGTGGTGTGGACAATGGCTGCTTTGGTTTAACTTGTTTTTTTGGTGGCAGGTTAAGGGTTGCTAGGTGCACCATGACTTCTTACGGCCAGGACTTCTACCCAGGACAGCAAGGTTTATATATACATTGTTACTATGCATATCTCATCATCATATTATTACATCATCATATCATCACATCTTTCATCTCTTACTGTATTGTCTATGTGCTTTTAATTCATTAATCATCTACACTTATTTATAGCAGATTATGTCATGCATTTCCAAGAACAGATAGCTAACTTCAAAGGATAATCAACATGTACAGAAATAATTCTTATGGTTTTATTTTATTTCATATTAGTATCAATGTTTCGCAAAAAATATTTCTCATCATCAGGGCTTAATAAGTAATACAAGTTCAGATACAAAGAAGAGTTAACAAACATTCTTATTAACTGAAATTTTCGAAAAATTTTGTCCTCAGGAGAAATAAGAAAGGGACCAAGCACGCTGAAGATTCTACGGCAGGTAACCGTAGTTACCATTTAACAACTTAATAATTTTTAATTTATTAATATTATTAACTTTGTTGTTTGTAATAATTCTATAAAAACATGTAGGCTTTTTTTTGTTTTTGTTGTTTTTTTAATAAACCGATCCCCTTGTGGGTGATAATGTCAGCCATTTACTGGCTTTTCGTTTGATCGGTGATTCTACGGATTCTACATTGGGAGTCCTAAATTTTGCCTAACTCAAGTGCATTTCGAGTAGGGGCCTTTATCAAGTACCTGAAATCGTACAGGCTCGGGACCGACGGCTTATTAACATGCTCTCCGAGGGACGACGTACTAAATTTATTCACCTCCCGCGTAAATAAATCGAGGGCCAGCTGGTGATCGAACCCCAGACTACCAGCCCAGAGGCGAGTACGTTAACCACTGAGTTAACCTGGTCCCTATGTAGAAGGTTAGATAAATGGTGTGTTGTTAGGGTTATACCAATGCCAGTTACTGGAAGGTTAGATAAATGGTGTGTTGTTAGGGTTATACCAATGCCAGTTACTGGAAGGTTAGATAAATGGTGTGTTGTTAGGGTTATACCAATGCCAGTTACTGGAAGGTTAGATAAATGGTGTGTTGTTAGGGTTATACCAATGCCAGTTACTGGAAGGTTAGATAAATGGTGTGTTGTTAGGGTTATACCAATGCCAGTTACTGGAAGGTTAGATAAATGGTGTTTGTTAGGGTTATACCAATGCCAGTTACTGGAAGGTTAGATAAATGGTGCGTCATCTAAGATAACGGAACATTAAATTGTATATAACCAATGCCAGTTACTGGAAGGTAGCCAGGTGCGTCTCAAGATAACGGAACATTAAATTTATATAACGGATTTATAATTTTAAATATTTGTTCATTTTCATTTACATTAACTCAGTCTTATAACCGTATACATACTTTGTGTTTCTAAAATAAATGAAATTGAACAAATTTTTAAAATTATACAATCTGTTATATAAATGTAATCTTCCGTCATTTTGGGGCACACCGTTTGTGAAAAACATTGGTATAACCGTAACAGCGCACCATTTATCTAACCTTCTACATGTTTTTATAGAATTATTACATTCAAAAAGTTAATAGTATTAATAAATATAAAATTAGTTACTTGAAAAGTGGTAAATGTTTAAAAATGACAAACTCTACTACAATGTTCTTAGTTTTGCTTAAAAATCAATAACTTTTTATGCGGCCTAAATTTCTGCATGGTCATTTCTAGTTAAGATAGGTTTTTTTTAATGTTTCTAAAATAGATTAGTTTAATTTAAACAAAAATGTTTCTTTCAACGTGTCAACAAATATTTAGTAGATTATAGTGTGTAAAAGGAATGAGATTAATAAAATATTTTGCTTATTAACTTGTAGTAGAATTTGTATGATTAGGCTTATTTACTAAACAAAAATAGTAGATGAATTAATCAAATTGTCTGTGTAACTCTAGTTCTATCCGAAGAACACTAGTAAAGGTGGCATTAGTGGACAATTTGTGTGACTACTTGGAAGCATTTGCTGATGTAATAAAAAAATGATAAGTTAATACTTTTAATCTTTCTTAAAATGATTTCTTAAAATAATCATTGTTTAGAGTACTGGTAAACAAGTGAATCGTGAAATAGAACGCTTGTTGTTTGCGATTAGATAAGTAGTATGTTTGTCTAAGAACTTGCTTTTGCAGGCCCCCCACCACCTGGCTTCTTTCCTGGAGGTTATCCATCATCAGGTTATCCTCAGCAACCAGGCTATCCACCGCAAGGAGGCTACCCACCACAAGGAGGATACCCACCACAAGGAGGCTACCCACCACAAGGAGGAGGTTATCCAGCCGACCAGGGTTACGGGCAACAGTACCCTTTTCAAGGTTACCCGGGAAGTGCTCCAGGAGCAGATATGTCTGGATACCATTCCGCTTATGGGGACAATCCCATACCTAGTGATGGAAACATGGGTTTTAGTGATAAAACCATTCGTATGGGATTTATAAGGTACCAAGCAACTTTTTTTTTATTTTATTGTAGTAAAATGAATTTACCCCCACATTGGAAGTACTCTAGAGGGCAAACCATTTTACTTATAGAATTCATGGATAATAAATAAACAAGAAATGTATATTGGAAATGTGTTCCCCAGTTTCCGTATTTTTAAAGATCATGGTACCCTCGATGCATTCATTTCTCCAACTTTCCCTCATATAGCACATCCACATCCGTACCACGTTCATTACCCATCAAACTTTCTAATTTACCCCATTTGGGGTAATTCACTCCTCTTCCCCGATCACTGGTCTATACTATATGGATGGTGTATATTCACTTGGTTTTTTCTAGTATTGTTTAAATATTTTTTTTTTCAGGAAAGTTTATGGAATACTATTTTGTCAGCTGTTGGTGACAACAAGCTTCGTAGCACTTTTCACTTTTTCTGAAGGTGTTCAGAGATATGTCCATGCTAATCGATATCTTTGGTAAGTTTTAGCTTTTTATTTATTCAGTTAGCTAGATTTATCCAATTAGCTAGATTTGGTTACTTTTCAAAATATATAACTCACGGAGCTGTGTAATGTTTTATTGCAGAGTGTGATATTTGCTCGTGATTAGAATGAAGTAAAGAAACACTAAGTCTCTATACTTTAAGATGTTAGACAAAGTCGACGCATAGTGTTCATGCTCAGGTTACATACACAATATAAAATATACTGGTTTCTATAAGTTGTCAGGGGAAAGATATATGATTAGTTTAGATGGTGACAAAATAGGAATAGAGTATTTTGTAGGTCTAGATGAGTCCAAGTGTGGGGCTGTTAGAAGGTCCCAGTCACCCAGCAAAGGCTCCGTTATTCCGCCAATAGGTATTGAGGTTATACAGTCCTTCTTTGAGATGTGGATATTGTCAGAAAATATGAACCTCTCTTTGCAGTGAACTCCTGATTTCTTGTCCGTTTCTTTTTTTTTATGATGGTTGTTCTGTTCTGTTTTGGTGGAAAAACAACTCTCAACCACCATAAAAAACAGAAACAATAGGAAATCAGGAGGTCACTGCTAGGTAAGGCTCATATTTTCTGTCAATATGCATATCTCAAAGAGGGACTGTACAACCTCTATACCTATGGGCAGAATAACAGAGGCTTTACTGGGCAGCGAGTGACTGAGACTTTGTAACAGCCGCACTCTAGAATCTACAAAATACTCTATTTCTATTGGTCTCCATCTGAACTAATCAAATATAAAATATTAATAGGTAATGTGAAATTGAAAACAGTAAAACAACCGAAATATTTACTAACATATAAACTAAAAAAAAAAGTTACATATGTGCCTCAGTAAGGTGATGTTGAGTGTTCAGGGAGACATTGGACACTAAAGGGTACAGAGTACCACGAGAAGGGAGAATGAATGGGATTCAAGCGGGCAGGCATGTCTCTGCATAGGGTACTGTCAATGATCAAACCACAATATGAAAGAGGAAAAAAAAGATCTTTTAACCGTGTAACAAGCGGTCTTCGTCAGAGTCAAAAACCCAACTGAAACACTGGATGCAGAAACATCTGGTGAGGGGTTGAGAAGAGTGGGAGGGAAGAGTGGTATTTTAAAAGGGTGAAAGCGCAGGAAAGGACTAATGCCCAGAAAGGGATGTTTGGGGAAACAAAAGGGTAGAATAAGAAATAGTAAAAACACACTATGCCTAGTATAAACTGAAAGAATCCAAACATTTTAATCAACAACCTTTCAACTATATGACAGGTTAAACCTCCTTAATCCGGTATTCTTTCATCTGGCAACATCTATAATCTGCCCAAATTACAGAAAATGTTGCCAGTTATTAACCGTGCCAACAAAAAACTTGAAGTTGCAGTACCTGAATGTACCTGTGCGTTCCCCAAGCTGTGATAGTTTAATTTTCTATTTATTGTAGTAACTTTCTTTACTTTTAATTTGTTTTGAATTTCATTTTTTTTTTTTAATATTTATTTATTATATTACAACGACCCTTAGAAGGGTAACAAGTGATAGTAATGTATGATACATAAAAAAATGAAATAAAAGTGTGGAGAAACCACCCATTGATGGTACTCCATATAAATTATTCTGATCACTTGAAATTAGTTAGCATTGCTGATTAGATCTCGGGCAAGATCTTTTTAGCCTTCTAATAGAGTTGGTAGGAATTTGGTGGGATGATATTGGCTGAATTAAAAGATTTAGCTTGGAGGGTGGAGGGTAAGGATTCATAGATCGGATTTCTTGGTAGATAAAAGGAATTTTCATATCGTTATGAATTGAATGGGATTAGAAACATAAAAGGCTGATTGTACAATTTTTATGGATTGGGATGTTTGGATTTTTTTTTTTGATATTTTTATGCTTGTTTGATCCGCAGACATCATTTTCTTAAATCTGTAGTTTTACTGCCTATCTTTTATTATTTGAGGGTGACTATAGCACTGCGTCTTAAAAAAAAACTATTGTACTTCCCTTCTTCTGTACTGAAGTACCCCAGCAGTTAGCTTCGACGCCTCCAAGAAGCTCAGCACTTTTGCTGGTTCCAGCGGTAAAAGTTTTTCTATGGTTTTGTTGAGTGTCCCGAAGCACCTACATCTGTGTAACAAAGTTGCCTTGCAGTCGGTCAGCACGTGCAACCGTGTTTCTTCCTCTTATTTGCAGAATATGCACAAACCATCATTGATAATGCACATGCAGACTGCCTACGTTTCAGGAGAAAGTGACTTCCTTTCTCCTTCTTCGGGAGGTTCTTCTTAAATCCCTGTATCTCTCTATCGGTTGTATTTTGTCCGCTCCGAAAAAGCACCGCATACCGGAGTAAGGCTATTTATTCAAGGGGTCTCCTGGTACCCTTGAGACTCCGTTCATAATACAGTAACCCCTGTATCATCTATGTTCTGTACGGATCGCATAACACCTTAGATTAGGGCTGAGATAAAAGGAGGAGATTTGAGGATTAAGAAGGATGGGAAACGAAGGTGGTCAGGCCCAGCCCCTGATCACCTTCTCCTCCTCTTTCATTTGACCCTGCATAGAGCAGGTTAACAGGGTAGCCTCGTGAAGGCCGAAAATCGGAGTTGAGTGTTAGAGGCTATAAGAGGCGCTTAGTCACTCCATTACTACCCAACCAAAGGGTTGTTGGTTTAAATGTTTGGTTTCTTTCAGTTTATGTTGGCATGGATCAGTATAGTACACTATGTAGACATACCTGCCGCATTCCTTCTTCCTCCTCATATTACTCTGTGTCCTTTATATTCCATAACTCCTTCAACACTCCTGCCTTAACTGAGGCAGGAATGTAACTCTTTTTATATGTTAGTTTTAATTTTGGTTATTTTTCTGTATTCAATTTCACATTTTCTAATATTTTTTTCATAGTTAAATATTTTCATAATTTTAATATTTTTTTTACATTGTAAAAGTAAAATTCATCTTAGTATGAACACGAAGAGTTGGAAACTCGTTCATGTTATATAAAATATTTTCAATGTTTTCTTATCTCGACCATATATATTTAACACTATTTTTATTTTTTATTGAGGTTCATAAAAAAGAAAAATAGTGTAAAATATTTCTATGGAGACTTAATGTTTCTTTCCCTTATTCAAATCATGAATATTTGTACAACCTTTCCTTTAGAAATCATGTATAAAAAATTATTAATTTAAACAAATCACGTTTGAGAACTTTAACTATCAACTTTAAACATGTTGATTTTAGGAATCAATATAAAATGAAACTTATGAACTCTTAAGACATATTTTTCATGTCTTAAGAAATCATGTAACAATATTGCATGGTTTCTTTTCAAAATACTTTTTTTCATTATTACCATTTCACTGATAAATAAAATCATCATATTGATTGGACAGGAGCTAAATTTATTATCTATGAAAAATCGACGTTGTTAAGAAATATTATCCAATCCTCTCTGATTAAATTTAATAGACCAAATGTTATAAACATTAGTAACGGTTTTTTCAAACTTGACTCAGTCCTAACGAGAGCAATAGTCTCATCTAAGGGGGTTGACAGCTAGTGGATGGTTTTTTTACTCTTTCTTACTGTACTCCTTTGTTTCCCCAAACATCCTTCTCTGGACTATTGTCCTTTCCTGCACACTACGCCTCTTTGAAATGTGTACCACTCTTCCCTCCCACTCCTCTCAGTCCCCACCATGATGTTTCTGCACCTTGTATTTCAGTTGGATTTTTGGCTTTGACAAAGACCGCTTGTTTCGATTGAAAGGTCTTAGTCTATATTACCTCCCCCTCCCTTTTTTTTTCGTGGTTTCAACTGATTACAAAGTAAATATTGAATACTGCTGATAGTGTGACGTGAGGGCTCATTGTGACATGTCTCTGTTGTCCCAGGTGGGTTGCTTTCGCTGTGATGCTGGTCTCAATGATAGCCATCACCTGTTGCGGAGATCTGAGGAGGAAGGCTCCTATGAATTACATCTTCCTTGGTCTGTTTACTCTTGCTGAAAGTTTTCTTCTTGGATGTACTGCTTCTGTTTATGGAAAGGATGAAGTAAGATTTTAATTTAATCTATTTTTCGTTTTTTTCGTGATAGCTCTCACGAGGGCTCAGGGGTTTTCCTCGCGGAGAGGCAGACCACCTGATTCGCATGTTCCTATCTGTTGGTGTCCTCCTCTCGAGAGTGAGCAACAGGTTACACGCAAATCGTAGTCTATCTAAGAGACCACTGACCTTAACTGGCAGTCATGACAGGACCCTAAGGTCCGGAGTTTTACCTGAGAACTCCTAAAATCTTGTCGGTACCTTGGTGGCGGGGTGCATGTGAAGCACTCGATCAAATTATCGTTTGTTCATTACTTTTAAGTATATATATATTTGGGAACCAGTTACTGGATCAATATTTTAAACTGAAGTTCGTCATCAGGAAGAGAGTAGAAGGGAAGAAGTAGAGGTACGTGCGTTCAAGATTGTGGATGGAAGTCGTCGATATATATATGATCAAACCACAATATGAAATGAGAAAACAAGACTATCTCGTTGGTTTTTAATAAGATCTTGTTGGGTTTTTGACTCTGACGAAGACCGCTTGTTACGGTTGAAAGATCTTAGTCTTGTTTTCCCATTTCATATTGTGGTTTGATCATTGATTGTTATTTCACGTGTTTATGTGAAATCTTTGTATATATATATGTTTTTATCGTTAATAACTTTTATTATAAGCTATAAGGATATGAAAGTTAGAGGTAGAATTTGTCCTAAATATCCAACCGGATCCGACCCGACCCATTATATACCCGTGTCGGGTATATAATGGAGTTTTTTATCAACCAGCCAAGCAATCTCGGTCATATGTTTTATGTACATTATTAATTTTATAACAGATATTTCTTAGCTAAATACATCGTTTTAGTGTACATAATATGTAGAAATATATGTATTAAAAAAATTTTGCGGGAGAAAAGTCCGGACCCGACCCGACCCGAACATAATAATTAACATTTTGAAGCCGACCCGGCCCGATTTCTGGTCGCATTGAAGCATGTATTGCTTATATCAATAAATTGTTTTACTAATATAGCTATGTTGTGTGCAGGTGATGCTGGCTGTGGGAATAACTTCAATCCTTGTTTTCGCACTCACTTTGTTCTCCTTTCAAACGAAAATCGACTTCACCGGTATGCACGGCGCCTTGTTCATCATTCTCCTTGTCTTTGTTGTGGCCGGCATCTTTGTTGCGATCTTAGGCGTTAGCAAAATCATGGTCATCATCTATTCATCTATCGGAGCTTTGATCTTTTCAATATATTTAATCTATGATACACAAATGATGATGGGAGGCAAGCATAAATATTCGCTTTCTCCTGAAGAATATGTCTTTGCCGCTCTCAGCCTTTACCTGGATATCATCAACATCTTCATTTACATTCTCACCATCATCGGCGCCTCCAGAGATTAAGATCTTTTTTATTTTAATCTCAGTCCCCTTTCATTATTCATATTATCTTAATATATTTGAATTTTAGTGTATTACTCCAAAATTGTACTACTTGTTCATACCATTTATTGTTAATAAAATTATACTAAACCGTAATTTATTTGAAAATAAGAACATAACCAACACATTGCAACATAAATATTTGTCATTCTACACTCAAATTTTTATTCATAATTGTCCACTGGTTATTTTTCGCCCTAGATCATGCATGGGGAATTTTTTTTTCCTGAAGTCAGCACTCTCAGAAACGTTTCTTTGATATCCAGCAGCCTGCGATCTGTTCCCCCCCCCTTTTTTTTTTGTTTTTCCAAATAATTTCCTGAATTATTCATTTTTTCATTGTGTTCTCGGATAATTCCTCGAATTATTCCCCCTCCCCCCCTTTTTTGCGTTCTCAGATAATTCCCCGAATTATTCCCTTTTTTGTGTGTTCTCAGATAATTCCACGAATTTCCACCTCCCCCTTGTTTTGTGTTCTCAGATAATTCCCTGAATTGATCTACCAAATTTTTTTTTTAATAAAAAGTTTTTTCAGTTGAAATAAAACTGCTGATAAATAATGGGAAACAATTTGAAAACAAATTATAAAATTGCATTCAGATGTATTCAGTCATCATAACATTAACATCAAATTGTAATTTAAAAAAAATAATAAAGCGTAATTTCAATATGAGCAGTTTTTTTGTTTGATTTTCTAATCAGTTAAATCGAAAAATAAATCCAATCTGTATTGGTTAAAAATAGGAATACTCGAATATCTCTTATTGTGTATGAAATCTCTTACAGGATATGAACATCTTATTGAAGAAGCGAATTTTGTTGGAAATCTATCGAGTTAATATTTTTGATCTTACAACAAATGAAAATGTTATTTTAAGTACCAATTATAGAAAATGACGAAGCAGTTTTATAATTTATTATCCAACTTTAAGCGTTTTTTTTTTTGTTGTTGTCAAAAATGACAATGTAGTCGTTCTTCTTAGTAATATATTTTAGTATTTGAAAAGTATGCATAGAGAGAAGAAGAGTATGGGGAGACAGGCAAGTGCGGCAGCACCGATGCAGGAGGCTGTGTCCCCGTGTTGAAAGCTTTCAAGTACTACTCATATTGTTTATGCAATCCGAGAATGGTTACTTTCAAGTAACCACTTGGACCTTTAGAAATAACACGAAGTGCAGGATTTCAAAATTTAGAAAATAACAGGAAAAGTTGCCCATGTTTGATCTAGGTAATATTTAGAAAAATTGTCATTTAAATGTCAACACTGGTAATCGAAGGAAAAAAAAAACATCTGTTGCATTATTCAACTGACAATTACGCATAAGCTGTCCTTGGTTTTTGTTTTTCTGCAATATTTTTTCGGGAACTTTTTCATCTTTCAGTTATAAAACCGTTCAATAATATGTTTAAAACATGCCATGTTATAAAAATTAATTAAAAATTTTTGGAAGTTTCATAATTTGTGTCTTATATAGCATATTAGTATTTTCCTGTTTGTTTAATATATAATTAATGATAATAATTGTAATATATGTGATAGTTCAAAGATATGTTTTTACTCTTTGTAAAGTGATGAAACACCATCTTTAGAAGAAATATTAAATATAAATTAGATGATCTTGATAACTCAATACATAATTATTATATAATCCGCATATAATACTTTTTTTTTGACCTAGTATTGGCCGTCTTCAGAGTTACAAAATGGTTTTAAGAGTGAGTGGTTGAAAGGAAGATGGAGAAATGGGTTAACAAAAGATTCGGGGAAAATACTATCTGTCAGCTTGTGTCGTCCCTCCCCAAACAATACTGTTCAATTTACACTATAGTATATTAAAGAATATGCCTACTCCCTGATCTGCTACAATTCTCTGATTTCTCATTGGTTATTCACCCCCTAATGAAAACCCCTACCTTAACAATTTCTCAGCTTTCTCCTAATTCGTATATTTTGTACTTTGATGTCGTCCGTTATTAGGTTGAAATAGTTAATACTATTTCAGAATTTCGTCATGTTGTTTATATGTTGATTTCTATTTCACGTGTTTATTTTGAAGTACTTGTATACATAAAATTCAAGTTATTCTTTATGTATTGTATATATTACAGTCTTTATACCAAGCCATTCCCTTTTTTAAAATTACTTAAAAAGTAATTAATTGTCTTAATTAATTTATTGATTTCAATTAAAAATACTTTGTTTCTGTATGACTTAAGGATTCACATGTTGGATGAGTGTGGTTTTCCTCAGTACAGTCATTACTTGCTTAAAGTGATTAAATTAATCCCTTGAATAATGTGTGTCGTACAAACTTGGCTAATTCAATTTAAAAAAATAAAAAAAAAAATAAAGCCTATTGGTGAGAAAAGTAAACTTTCGTTTATTCAAAACAGTGGAAAATTAATAAAGAAATAAATACTCGTTTATTCATGGTTTTTTTTTTAAAAAATCTCGAACATTGTTTTAAAAAAGTATTTAATATAATAAAAATCTTTTTTAAAATAAAATTATCACATTTGGGGGAGGGGGGGGGAATTATTAATGTTTTGTTTTACTGTTCTTGCCAAAATAAGGAAACATTAAATGATTTACATTGCGGCATACGAATGAGCTTCTGTTAAATGTTAGTTCTATTTCAGTAATTTGCTACTTATGCTTGAAAGGTATAAACAAAAATCTAATTAATGAAATTTATGGTTGCAGTTTTTCACTTTAGTAATAAACGTAATAATGAAAACCCTTTACGGTAGAGGATAACAGTAGTTTCCTCTAAAGAGAATCGAGTGGTAGGTTCTTCTCTGTTATCATGACTAACCATTTTACACATATATCTGCGAAATGAAACAGAGCATGAAAAACAGCTTGGTCTAAAATATCACCGCCAGTATTTTTGCCTTACTTGTCATTTAGGATCAAATTATCAATAATAATATGATAATTTTGTAATGGTTCTATGATCTTTCTACTAGTAACTGAACTGCTGATGAAAGTTTGCTAAAACATTATACTTTATAATTAGAGGTATAAACATGAACTTATGTAACTTCCAATAAAATATTACTGAGACTATATGTGATGTCATGATGACGTATTCATTTTAGAATGAATTATAACCTGTCTAATTATCATGACTTTAATGTGTAACTGAAATTTAATTTTAGTAATTAAATATGCCCAATTATCAATTTGATACAGCTCATTAGCAGGTAGCAATTAAGGCGGCCATGTTTGTGCAGCCCACCTGTGCAAGAAGATATCCTCAAATATATATTACATTTCTGGTGTTACATGTTATTGTGAACTCATTTTTTTTATAATAAAAAAAAATATCTACAAAACTACTTCCTATTGATTTAAAATGAATTATATCTAAATGATCAACAAAAAAAAATCATTACTGATGAAATCAATTTGATTGATAAATGATTGCAATTTTGTTCTATATTAATTTTAATTACCATTACTTGTGATTTTATAATGCAAAAGTACTAGTCATCCAATAATGTTGAAAATCACTATCAGTTGAAAGATCTTAGTCCCGTTTTAAAGAATCATGCTATCTGGCTTGTAAGTTGATGTTATCAGTTTATTATGAAGTACTTTTCCTAATTAGGATTGTTATTACAGTAGTCATATTTTAGCATGATATATTTAAATATGACAAACTGTTGAGTCAGTCAATCAAGAATGTCCTTGAATTATTTATTGTACTTGTCATTCCTTTTCAATATTTTATTTAATATTATAATGATAATCAATATTGAGACTGTCACTAGGGTTAAGTTTTTTTGTTTTTGTTGTTTTTTTTTTTAGTATTATAATATTAATATAATTTCTTGTATAGAGTTCTGGAAATAAAAGAAATGAATATAAAAATGAAGTTGAAACAGATGGCTTAATTTTTGTTGTTGTTGTTGTTATATTAATTATTCAAATACCGTAAAAACAAAAAAGAATTCACTTTAAATATGTTTCATTATTCAGTGCACTTCGTCCATATTGATTTTGGATATTGTAATGTTTTTTATAAATAGTAAAAACTGACTGTTGTATGCAAGCTCTGGTAATAAATTGTTGACACGTCAAATAGTTATACAATATCCTTACATATACCTATCTTTACAGCACCTGGCGTAGCAAAGGGGGGGGGGGGGATGTTCCAGAGGAAGGTGTTTGACGGGGTAAAAATAGAAAAAAAATGAAAGAATTAAAAAGTTAAAAAATGTAAAATTTTATACCAAAATGAGTTTTAAAGGTTGTAATTGCTTTTATGTTTTATGTGTGTAATACTGTCTTTAAAAGATGTTTTTCAACTGCAATATTTGCAAATTAAAAATAAATATATTTTAAATTGTTCAAAACTATTTTTTTTTTAAAAAAAGTTGAAAGTTTATTATATGTAAATTTGAATCTTCGCTCTTAGGTCTGGTTGGTTGGTTGACATGTACCGGGATACGAATATTTCGATATATAACGTTAATTTCCAACCAAAATTCTTCTGGATATACTCGAGATGTGAAGTACGATAAAGCGTCGCATAATGATCGTAATAAAATGAGAAACAACTGACACTCATCCTTGGTTAATTGCCTGAAGAAGAACCACTTCATTTTCGAAACGCGTTGTTTATATTATTAAATTTCTATAGGTGGAGACTATTTCATTAACTTTTTTACCCTACAAGTAGTAAGCTAGGTTTCGTTTTACGTTAAGTGAAGCATAACATTTAAAGCAAGAGAAATAAATAAGGTACGTTAGGTAGTATAAGTTACGGTACGCTGCACGACCCATCGTATCATTCTCTACCTCGACACCCTCAGTCTCCTCCGACCTTTATGCGCCAGTCTCTAACTAAGGTAAAGCGATGTTCTAGGCTTTATTTCTTATTCGTTTTAAATCTTTCTAATCTAACCAAGATTTATATGTATGTGTGATTGTTATTTATGCTGAATCCCATTTTGTTGAAACCCCTCCCCCTCCGGAGGGGGGGGGGGGGTTCCGGTTAGGATACATTTTATATCAGAAAATACATTTTTATTTTTACACTAAGCGGCTAGCTATAGAAAAATAAAAGTTACTATTTTTTTTGTTAATAAATCTACCTAAAGCTAGTATGCAGAAAAAAAAATCAAAAAATTGTGATTACTACAAAAAATAATTCAGCTATAAAAACTAAAATCTCAACTTGTATTAATTAATGGATTACTCCTGTTGTACTGGTCTGATTTGTTTACATTGACTTCGAAATTTTTCCTTTGAATTCATTCAAACATAATTTTTGTTTTAAGGTTTAATACAAAAACAATTTTATAAAAAGGTGTTTCAATGACTAGCTATAGAAATATAGCTAGTCATTGTAATATATATGCCAAAAAATCACAATAAACAAAGATGTGATGCAAACAATGAAATTAAAACACAAGGGAAAAAAAGAAAAGAATAGAAAAATGCTCTGATGCCTTTCAATTTATGTCATCAGAGAGCAAACAAAGTAAGAACTAAAGATATTTCATATATACATACTTTCTAGATATAAGAATATGATATGTCAGAATAAGAAAATATTTTTATCAAGCGATTACACGAGAAAAGAACACGGAGAAACAACACAACTTACTTCAATATTTTAACTTCTCGTTGTCAGGAGAAGAAGAAGAGAAATTTAGTTCGGCTGGCAAATGGCCACTGCCAGCCGAGTAGAACTCTTCTTCTTTTGATGATGTTGAGGTCCAAATATTGAAATGAGTTGTGTTTTTGTTTCTATTCGTTTGATAAGTTATCCTAACGGGGACTGATTCATGATTTTAATGAAATAATTAAAATCATATAAGCAAAAGCCAAACAACCATATATTTTATAATGTTTTCCAGAATGAAGGATGCTTGTCTAGCAAAAAGTTGTAAGAGAATAGAAGATATCCATCTATATGTGATTCTTTAACAAAACATAACATCAGACATGTAATTATTGTAGTGTTTAAGAAGCCCATGTACTAATGTTCTAGAAGATGATGAACTTATCAACTGTATAAGTTGTAATTTAAAAAAAAAGTTTCATAAAAGGGAACTCTCAGTCATTCCGATGTATGAGTTCTGGTCGAGTGCACAGGCACAGTAATTAAATTTGTGGTCCTTCAAAAAAAAAACATTGTTTTTGTGTAATACTGAAGCATAGGAAAGATACTTTTTCAATCTCTATGAGAATACGCCTCTAACTTATAATTTTTTATAAATATCGTCTTACTATGAATAATTCATACAATACTGGAAGAGTATTATTATATTAAAAAGTAGGGACCAGGGTAGCACAATGTGATACTACACTATGAACATTCTACATTGGTAGTCTTAAATTTTGAGTAACGCAAGTGTTTTTGGAATAGGGATCTTTAACAAGTACAAGGCATTTGACAGGATTAGGCATTGTTCCTCTTTTCCGAGGGACAATGTATTCAGATTTATTCACATGCCTCATGAATAAATTGAGGTCCAAAGTGGGCATTGAACCCTTGATTTACCAGTCCAAAGACGAACACTTTTGGCCTGAGAGAACAATGAACTACAAATATTTTTAAATTTAATTCTTTGAGAGCTGTGTAATACATCATTCCAGGGGATTCGAGAAGCAGAGGGCTGTAACTTTAATTTCCATAAACTAACGAAATTTCAGAATTTCTAAAGATATAATACCTGTTACAGAAATTCTAAGGAAATAATTAAAAGCTTAGGTCAATACATAGTAATTTCATTCAAAAAAAAAATGTTTGATTTTATTATCTTCTACACATTTCAAGTAAGTAATTATTTGTCAGATATATTCAATTGTTTATCTGAGATACCTTTCTGCTTGATTTTTTACACATTATAAAATTAAATTCCATTTTATGCGTTTCGAAGCTACTTCTTTCTATTTCCACACAGTAATACGAGTTATTGTTTTCCCAAACTTTATTCAAATATCAATTTATAAAGTTTCTTATTTAAAAGTCTGATTTTTTTTAAATATATTATAAGTGAAATAAATCTTTATTTGATAAAATTTAGCATGAGTCCACATATTATATCTTTGAACAAAGTATAAAAGGACCGTACGAGGTCCGAGCAAAATTTTTTTGAGTGTGCAGGAGCAATAAAAAGGAGCCACTGCACTAAACCATATATTTTGTACAATCAAACGAAATCGTGTCACTACTGGTTCAATTTTATTAACCGAATATTTTAATATTGCATACTGTATAGAATGGCTAAGAGAATTCAAAACCAACAACTGATATCAAACTGATTTTGATGATATTATGGGGGGGGGAGTTGCTTCCATAGAACACACTGTTTTCTCTTTACACACGTATTATATTAAATACACAATATGCATGGAGCAGGTTCTAGAGTATCACACTGGCGTAGTCATGTAAATATTAGTTATGACAAGTGGGTATTCCTGCCACGGAAGTTGCACTCGGCAGGTTCACTCCTACGCCGCCATATGGGAATCCAATTACCGTACATTGATATCTTGAGATACGAGCCGCTTAAGATACGAATTTTTCGAAATCCAAGCTCAATTCTGAAACACGCACTTGGTTTGAAAAGACGAAAGCATTTGCTTCATAATTTTAGGGGTATTCATAACTTATTTCTTTTATTTCAGATTTTTAATTCTACTGGTGTTTCACATTCAAATATATTGTACCCTATAGTACATATAATAGTTAGTGGGAGTTATGACAACACTTCTCAATGATCACAGAGTCAAGGTTTTGTTTGTTTGTTGACGCAGGTATTCAGGATCTCGATTCCAAAGTGTTTTTGTTTTGTTGAAAATTAGCTTTTTGAAAAGCTTCGTTTTTTTTGTTTTTTCATGCATGCTAATAATATGCTCTTTAATGGCCGTAAAGCTGCTGGAATCAACACCTCCATAGGTATGCAACTGATCACATCTGATGGTAGTCCGGAGGGCACACGGTAGAATTTCGTTGTCTCTGATGTTACGGAGTTCAAATGAAACTGGGCCTCCATGACCCGGACCCACCCTCTCACTGAGTTTTTTCAAAGTTGGAGCCTTAATGGATACTCGGTGAACTGGTGTGCTTCAGATTCGTTGTCCATCACGTCGTTGGTCACCACCTTGATGAATTATGAAAAACAATATATATTTGGTTACAATTCTATTTATTACTTGGTATCTATTACCAAAGAAACGAACACAATAAATAAACACTTTGTAATCGAGATTCTGAATACCTACTTCAACAAAAAAACAAAACCTTGACTGTGTTGCCACAGAGTTAGGAGCATAGATTGTTGGGGTGGGTTAGGAGTGTTTTAAAGAGTTGGAACGGATTAAATCTATTTCCTTTATTTTAAATGGTAAATAATTGTTTGGAATAACAGTTTTCTGAATCCAAGCTCTGATGTAGAACGAATTAAACTCATATCCCAAGGTACCACTGTATTACCTATTTCAAATCGATGATTATATTTAAATTCCTAAGCTATCAACTAAACATCCACCTGATTCCGATGATATTGTGAGAATCAAAATCATTCCTACTTCAAATCGATGCTTTTATTTAAATTCCAAAGGTATCAACTGATATCCACCTGATTCTGATGATATGGGAATCAAAATCATTCCTACTTCAAATCGATGCTTTTATTTAAATTCCAAGGATAGGGTCCAAAATAGTAAAATAAACAAGAGTAAAAAAAGGAGTAATTAAAAATAATGTACTGAAAAAATAATTACAAATGAGATGTTTAAGCTTTCACATGAAAAATCAATTTTTTTTTTTATCTAAACAAAAGTACAATACGTGAAAAGAAAAGAAATAATTATAAATATGCATAAGAATAAAATATACTTGATGAAAAGGGGGGAATGAACTTTCTAAAATTGTATATTAAATCCCATGCTAGATACATTTAACTATATAATATTCACATGTATTATAAAACATTAATTACTTGTAAGCAATTTGTCGATTAAAATATTAAAAGTGTATATTGTTGTTTGAAAAAGACATGGGATCTCAAAGACAACTGATTACTTATGACGATTCCTTCTCTGCGCTTTTGTCGTCATCGCCAATATCTTCTTTTCTGTAAGAAAAACACATATATTAGTATATTTCCCTTATGGCAGAATACCCATATAGAGCCCTACTGTTTCTGCGGAATACTGAAGATGTAAAAAGTATTTTATTTCAAACAACAACAACAATTTCGTGTTATTTTAAAATAATTTAATATTATTTAAATTTATATTTTATACAGTAAAAAAATGAATGAAAAGTAACTATAACTGTAAATTTAAGCACTTGCAGATAATTTCTTGAAAAAATCCATCTAGAAAGAATTCTGCTTTATTCCTGATTTTAAAAAGTCACAGAAATAGTCAGCACATGTCGTTGAACACAGCAGCCGCAAGACATGAACTTATTTTTTGTGGTTGGTATTTTTGACATATCTACGAAGCACTCGTAATTAAAGGTTCCAGGTTCTACTATATTGATGCAAACAGTTTAAAAAAACTGGTTTTTTTTTATTGATTATTATTGATAAAAAAAAACAACCTCATCCTGACAATTGTAGCAAGAGAAAGTATGGTAGTCATTTTTGTATGTTTCTTCTCTCAGAATAAAAACCTGGACTAAGCAGTTAGTAGTAATAGTATATGAAAGAGGACATACATGGCCCTGTCCAGCCTGACGTAGTGGTCCCGACCATCTTGCTTCAGAGCAGTAACCGCAGCAGAGTAGTATTTCTCTATGCAGGTCTTGTTCCATCCAGCGTACTGAAACATGACGAACAATATAAATCACACAAGGTCCAACTCCTCAAGGGTCTATATAATGACGAAAAGGGAAAAGAACTTCAACTAAATAAGTCCATTAGGCCCAATTGAACATAATATATCTGATTGGAAGTTAAAAGCACTATCGTACTACCTCTCTCCCTCTCTCTCTATATATATATATATATATATATATATATATATACATACTTTAACATAGAGAAAAGAACACAGAAAGACACTACAGAACTCAGTTCGATATTTCGACATCCGTCGTCATCGGGAAGAAGTGCGAAGTACTCGCGTTGAGAAGCAAACTGCTACATATATACTACATATAAGAAACGGTCCACAAGGACTATAAAACTTTAAATTACACAAAGCACGACACAGAAAAAAGAACACTTACAGAATTCAATATTTCGAACTGTTGTTAGTCATCAGGAGTAGACTAGAAGAGAGGACGAAGTGAGAGAGATCTCCCCACGTCGAAGAACGGAGCGCGAAAGTGGTATGTATATATATATATATATATTGATAAAAGTATCGACCGTGGAATAGAAACAAAACTAAAGTTTATCGGGGCTCAGTCAGTTCTTCAGGTTCAAATTAAACTCTCATTGCCAAAGTTAAGGGTCTTTATTTAAAACCTTTTTAATAGGCGGAAGTATAAATTTTGAAACAGAAAAACTAAGTATTACATTACAAATTATTTTACAAAGAAAAATAGTATGTGGATTTCAACAACTGTAGTTTGAATTAATACGTGACACTGAACTGAAATAAACTTGGCTTGTTAATTTCAGTTCAGTGTCATAGTGAGATGCCTTGACAAGGTTGTTGTGGTGGATCCGGTATATGAAGGATTTCGGACTCAGTTTCCGTTTGGGCATGTGAACTCATATATCAGATTAGTTTGTTGAAGGGGCTGATGGTTTCTTGGGTTGTTTCTTATAATGAGGTGGCTCGTGGTTCTGCTGCTATAATAAACAATAATGCATACTTTGTCTTCTACTTTTTTGCGATGAATATTGTTTTTTATAATGGTCTTTAGAAGTCAAGGCGTCTCACTATGCACATCTCTTCAGGAGCGCCAAAGAACCACACGCAGAAAATACATAAATTCAAAATAAACCGTGAAACCCTTGTTCAAAAAACACAAAAATAATAGCAAGAGAAAACGATGAAAGAAGATTACGATGTATATCCTAGAGAAAACCCCAGATATAAATAATCAAAGTTTGAATTTCAGCAGAGTTCTTAGGTTATTCGCCAACGACAATACTTAGTGCGAGGCACTGCAGGGCATGACCCACTACATACCTGAAACCACCCAACAGATGTCTCAACCTCAACTAGGAATAGTTCAGTTTTGTGCATTGACACTCACACGCTGTGGCATTACATTGTAATATACTCTATACTTTAGTCGTAAGCTTAACCTGAGGATGATCTACGAAACCGAAACATGTCGTTCTTTTATTGAAAATAATATTTAGTTTGTTATTGAATAGTGTTAGATATAAATTGTGTCAGAATGTGTATCTATGAAAGGAAAAGTTTGGGCCAGTTGATTTTTTTAATCCCCGAGCAACTGAGGACATTAGAGAAACTCCAGCCAGTGCTGCCCTCCGTACCAGGTCTTGAAGTAATAGAATTAAGAGAAAATATAACAGAAATTCAGATAAGCAATACAAGTTGGGAAAATATAAATGATTCAGAGAGAATTGGAGAAAAAAATAAAATGCTACAAAATATATCTGCAATAATAAGTAAAAGTTAAGGTTAGATAAAAAGATGTAAAAGGGAAACTAGTTAAGAATGAGTGTCTTAAAATATTTTGTTTATAAAAATAAAAATATTTTATTTATTTATTTGTTTTAAAATATTCTCCAATTCTCTCTGAATCATTTATATTTTCCCAACTTGGATTCGTTACCTGAATTTCTATTTATATTTTCTCTTAATTCTATTACTTCAAGACCTGGTACGGAGGGCAGCACTGGCGGTTGCCGAGTCGGTTACTAGCCGTTGCGTCTACAACGTGCTTGGTCTCCCTTTCTCTTTTCTCCTAAAGACGGTTTGCCCGAAAATTTGTGTTTGTACGTGTGTTTCTTTTTCTTTACTTTGTGTGCTACCTATCCTCAATTTTGAACTGTAGCCCGGACTGTAAGCCCCCCAGATTTTTTTCTTTGGAGCTATCCTAAGGACTCCAAAATTCAGTTTCCCCACTTGGAGATCCCACGGTGCAGTCCTAATCAGTGCCGAAGTTCTGTAGTTGTGGAGACTGGAAACTAAACAATGAAGCGGCTGTTGATGCCAGGAAGTGAAAAGGACTCGCAGTCCCTTTGTAAGAAGCATTTTTTTCCCTTTAACATTTCTGTTATAGCTATAGAGTAAAGCAAGCGAATAGTCAGCCTTGAGAAATACTTACAATCGTCGTGCTCACATAACTCTTTTCACCGTTGATTTCCGATGGGACATATTTCTGGAGCAAAGATTTCCCATCGATCTTCCATAGTGGATGATTTGGAGTGCTGTCATCGTATTCTTGTTTTGAAACAACAAAACAGCCAGACTGAAACAGTTTTCAATTCAGTTAAATAACTCTTTGTACTCCTTTCAACAATAAAAAAACAAAATACAATTATTGAAAATAAAATATTCCCACCGAGTAAAAAGTCATTCCAGGCGATTAATTCTTACCTCTTCCCCTTACCGGGATTTGAAAATTTCCTTCAAATTATTACCCTGCTTTCATCAGATCTGACAAAACTCACGTCATAAAGTACACTATACACTCGACCCTCGAGTTTCCGTAGTAACTCTCAGGAGGTCCACAAGCAAACAAATATTGAAAACCCCCTGTGTTAAATAGACTGACAACAGATGTAACTTTTGACAAAGTAACAACGATTTTGTAAAAAAAACAACATAGGTGACCAGAAGGTTACTGAAGTTACCTGAAATTGAGGAGGAGCTGGTTCATCATCTTCACTCTCTTCTGAACTAGTTTCATCTCCTTCTTCATCTTTCATTCCTGGATTATCTTCATCAAAGTTGTCGCTTCCAGAACCGGAAACTGCTGAAGATTTTGAACGTCCTCTTCCTCGAATAGCAGTCCCTCTACCTCTACCGCCTCCTCTGCCTCGACCTCTGCCACGCCCTCGAGCAGCTCTTTTAGCAGCCGGAGGGTCGTCTTCTTCTTCAGAACCTCCCTCTGAATCCTTATCTACGTATGATTTACGAGAAGCTGCTGCACGTTTTCTGCCCTGAATAAAAATACTTTAATTAGTACATTAATCGAAGTCCACTGTGTACTAAACCAGGAGTCAGGTAATATTTTTGGGCGTTACACCAATAGAATTATAGTAAAATGCATTTACCCTCACACTTGGAAGTACTCTAGTGAACAGACCAGAAACTTGGAAAAATGTTTAATTGTTAATTTCATCTATCATAGGAAATAAAAGTCTGTCTTTTTGTCATAGAAATAGGATACAAGAAAAAAACGTAGGAATCACATTTACAAAAAGAAATAAAACACTCTTTTTAGCATTACGATTAAATGATATAGAAATATCAGCGTTGGGATATGGATTCAGTTTCATACCAGATGACAAGGGAGTTATTTATAGATCTATTAATGAAATAGTACCGCATGTTCCAAAGCGTTTTTCCGAGGTCTATAAAGAATAAAGAACAACAATGAAATAAAAGTTACAAAAGCAGATATCAGGTGCTATAGTATTACTGAACAAGACAGATTATATTACAAAGATGGAAACCCTATTATCTGATACTAATGTCTATGATTTATTAAATTCAGACCCAACTGAAAATTACAATAGTCCTTTCAATAAGAGATTGAAATTAATTTTAAAAGGTAATAAGAATCTATTAACAAAATTTGTCAGTAGATCTCCTTCTACTTCTTTTTTATAAATTCTTTTTTATTAGTACATTTATGCCAAGTACTATTTTAAGCAACATTTATATGGAATATTTTGAGATTGCATACCTACCTCAAATTTTACCTAGCAATGCTAAATGGCTTCGCTATGTTGACTATGTTTTATGTATTTGGCCAGATGATAAAAATGTTAGCACTTTTTTGGATACCCTCAATATGTTTGGTCCGTCTATTCAATTTACAATAGAATTAGAAAATAATAATAAACTCCCTTTCCTGGATATTTACAGAAAATCTACAAATGTTTCCTCTTATGTTCATTTCTTCTCTGCACACCCCCTCAGTGTCAAAAAATCTATTTTCAATAGCATGTTCTTGAGAGCTTTCAAAATTTGCAGTGAACCATTTTTAGAAGAAGAAATTAAATATATTTACAAAGTTTCAACCTGTCTAATGTATCCAAAAAAGTTAATTGATAACGTTATGAAAAAAGCCAAACAATCTTTGATGTCATCTGAAAGGGAGGAACGCTTTTCAAGAAGGAATTTGCTAGTAATTCCCTACAGCCCATGTTTAAAAGACATACCATATTTTTTGAAGAAGCTAGATATCTCAGTTACATTTAGTAGTGGTGGTAATTTGTCAAATAGAGTTGTTCATAACTCTAAAAGAAGCCGAAAAAACTTAGCTTACATTGGACAGACAGGAAAAGGAATTGACACAAGGATTAAGCAACATCAGTATTCTGTTAGAAGACAAGACGATAAAAGTGCCTTGTTCCTACACATTAGAGACAAAAATCACTTGATTAATTGGGAAGAAGCAAAGGAGTTGGTATTCATGTCATGTGAAAGAAGAAGAAACACTGTTGAAAGCGCCCTCATAAAAGGCTTTTCTAAGAGCTTAGTCAACACTAGTCCAGGCCTTTTTAAATTAGATGAATTTCTAATTGAAGGAATCGTTAAACAAATCACGACTATTTCGACTGTAATAGGGAAAAATACTGTCAATGATGCCAATCTTAATCCAACTTTAAATCAAAATTCATAACCTGCCTACAACTTGTATTCACTTCTTCTCTGACGATGTGAAAACGAAGGCCTCAGAGCGACTATCTTCATTCATTTGTGGTGAATTACCTGAATATTTATATCACGTGGTATTGTGACATTTTAATATATATATATCAATGATCAAACCACAATAAGAAATGGGAAAACAAGACTAAGATCTTTCAACCGTAACAAGCGGTTTTCGTCAGAGTCAAAAACCCAACTGGGTTTTTAGTTGAGTTTTTGACTCTGACGAAGACCGCTTGTTACGGTTGAAATATCTTAGTCTTGTTTTCCCATTTCTTATTGTGGTTTGATTATTGTTATTTCACGTGTTCATGTGAAATCTTTATATATATATATATTTGTGTATTTTGGGAGCAGACCTTCAATCAAACATGTTTTATTACAAAATTATGCTGTTTTTTAATACTATTAAATAGTTATATATATATTAATTAATAATACTTTAATACTATTAATATTATTAAATACTATTATGCTTTATTTTTTGTTTATACATGTTTTACTAATATTATTAATTTTATATATATATAATATATATATTTTCAGTACAAATGTATAAACAATATTTCAGTCAACAAATTGCGGCTGAAGTGTAATTTAGGACCCCCAGCGTTTAAAGAGACGGACCTTTGCACAGACGTTATAAGGGTTTCTCTACTCTCCAGTAGGGATTTTGGAGTCATTTCTTTTTCTTAAATGGCAACTCATACTTATATTGCAGAAATGTTTATTCCAATATAAGTTTATGAGTTGAAAACGGGATATTTCAGTTTAATCCCGTTCCCGTTTAATTAGTTCTTGCTATATTTCTGGTTTAGGAGAAGACCAAACACTTGTTTCAGTCTAATAAAGAGACATTATTTACCTGAAATTATAATTGATCAATTACAACAAAATCCATCCATGTTTACATTTTGAAATTATTAAAACAAATTAGTTTTATAAACATTTTGGCGATTGTTTAAATATGCTATCATCACTTCTCTTAATAACGAATGATATCAAAACAGAAATGGGTTTTTATCAGTGTAATTTAACATTTATATATAAAGACTAAAATAAATACACAAAAAAAACTTAATTAAAAACCACATTATGATATTTCTACCGGTAAATCAAAGTCTATAAAGAGGCAAGTGTCTTTGACTAACAAGGATCGTCACTGATCAAAAAATCGTAAGTCTTATTTTAGAATTTATTACGGTGGAATATAAATTTATAGATACAAGACAAAAACCGCTTGTTGTGGTTGAAAGATCTTGTCTTTATTACCCTCCATTTCATATTCTGGTTTGATAATAAATTCATATTTATGTATAATGGTTCAGAGATGGATTAGAGAACAAGAAATAGAAAGACACACAGTTAGAAATCTTTTTTTCTGCTATTAGTAAAGAAGAAAAGGGAGACCCAATCACACCGGCAATCCACGGACTCTAACCCCTTCTGATGATTCTAACCCTGATGATGAGATAAGTCAATAATTAATCTTTAAATGTAAGCCATTCAATGTTCATTTCTCAAGCATTTCTAGCCGTATGTTAGTTCGTTTTTAGATCGTTTAAAAATGTTGAAGTGCATATAGACATATACAAACGAGTATAAAAGTTCACGTGCTAGCTATTTTCAATTTTAAGGTCTTGACCTTTAATCTTAAGACTTCAATAACAGTGTTTAAACAGTCAAAGACATACATTTTAATCTAACATAACAGTCGATCTGAAATAATCATATGAATAAGTAGGAAAAATCATGTTATCTAAAAACAAATATAAGAAAAAAAAAACTGAACCAATGCAAATTATATTACAATGCCTTCTGACAAAGCGTCAAAACCAGATCACGGTTGTTTGATAAAAGCTAATCGTAAAAGCCGTTTTCTTTTTGAAATCAACATTCTTTTAATATAGTAGCCAACTCAGGAAACCTTGCACAGTAGTTCAATACTCTAGATAAAAAAATGTAACAAGAAATCTGTGCAAGGTTATTTCAATAAATGAGGCGTTAGAAGCCACACTAACAAAATAATTATTACACAATACATACATTTACATGAGAAATATCTTAAATACGTAGTTTTGTAAAAAATAAATTTCAGTTTACGAGGCTTAATCTGTTCTCAATTATTAAGAATAAGCATACCTTGTCTTCTTCAGGTTGCCAATCATCATCCCCTTCAGAACCGGCATTCTTCAGTTCTTCTGCCTCAAGGTCTTTTTCGGAATCTTCTTCTTCAGAAAGACGATTATTCGTTTTTTCCTTCATACTTCAGAATACTCCACTTAGCCAACCACTGGAATGTGCAATCTAAAAGTTAACCTGTTCTCAAACTTATTGGGACTTGAAACAGATGTCACAACTGCCTCTTAGATAAACTAATAATTATCTTAATATTAAATATACTGTTCAAAGATGATCAAAACATAAAATTGGATTGAATAATCTCAAACTGTTATGAAGAACTCCGACTAAACAGCCAAAACAGCAAGAAAAGCTTTGCCGCAAAATGGCGGGACCATACTAACATGGAGACTTATTACAGTGTAGCCATTTTTAAAAAATAGATATTAATAAACAAACATAAATTTATTGGTCAATGTAATAATGTAATCACAGTTTTTATCTCATTATAAGGTGGTTGTAAATATTCAAACTAAAAAATATTCTAAGAGGACTTCTTTGTTCTAGAAAAATTATAGTTTATGTTTGTACATTTTAGTAATTTCTAATTTGTGAGGTGCTATGTTCACTATTATTGAGTACTTATAATTTGAAACTCCAATTGAAAGTATGTAATTATTGGACTGCATTACCTTCAAAAATGTCTCTTCCACTAAATTATTATAAAGTTTATTTGAAGCTTCTAAATACCAATATTATAACCTCAAACCAAAAATATTAATATACACTTACGACTTTGAAATTATAGTTAATAAAAGTGATTAATTTAGTTCCTAATTATTATTTTCTCCTTTTACATACTCATTAACTTAAAAACATATAATTTTTTTTCTACTTTCCTCTATATCGTTGAGATTTTCAGCTTATTACAATAGATTCCATTGTAACTTCTAACATTAAAGCCGACATTTTAATGCTTACATAAATGAAACAATTTGTTTTACACGTAGATATTATGTGTTAAAGAATCATAAAAGGATCATTCGTCTTATTGAATGCGTAATTAATAAATATTAAGTGACAAAACAGTTCATATATTAACGCAGTTAATTAATTTTTGTAGAGTTAAGGAGTTGGAAGCCTCCCTTTGTTGTATTCATGTTTCGTATATACATATTTTTGTGTACAAGGTGTAGTTTCTTTATGGACCTAGTCAATCTACATAATATCCATCCGCCTTCAGATGAATAAAGTTCTAGAGCAATGGAAATGTTTAAAGGCACATACTAGGTGTTTTCAAGGAACAATAATATCCATGAGTTTAACATCCCATAGTAATGAAATTAATTTTATGACTTAGACATTAGGAAAAGTGAATTTCAAAAGCTCAAAAAAAAACTTACTAATATCCTTCACACCGACTAGATGAATTATGAGAAATAATTGTACAATTTATTATTAAAATCATTCTGAAGGTAATATCAAAGGAACTTAATTAAGTATCATTTACGTTGGAAAATTCGCCAAAATAAACTGTTAGGTTTATGAATGGTGATAAGTTATAGTAAATTTGTGATTGTGTATAGCATCCATTGAATATACGATCGAAACTATAACATTTCAATCGTAAAACGATATGTTTAAGGTTGCCTCTTTCAGTGCAGGTTGAACCATTGATAATGTTAGTGATAGTAAACGACTTTAACAAAAAAGATCGTTATAAGGACATTCTTAAATGTTCTTATATCACAAGATACTGATAACAGAATGGTTGACATTGTTGCCAACTTGAAATGATATTGTTCAGAAAATAGGTTCTAGGTGAACTAAAAATTATAGAGAGACTTAAATATAACCTGAATGAAATCAGCAGTATCATGATTTTGATAGCACACATCATCAGCTTCAATAAATCCTGGGTCAATACCTATTTATTTATATACAGGTCAAAATCATTTTCCGATACAAGTACTATTTTTACTTTACTGTAAGGTATAGTGATCGTGAAAAAATTCGATCTCGAGATTTTGACGGAATTACATGTCTTCAGGTCCTGAAAGTCGTTTAATGAAGTTTTTTCAATGATGTTTGTGTGTATGTGTGGGTGGGTGGATGAGTATGTATCCAAAGTTTGTGGACACCCTACGGTCCAGAATCTTTAATGGATCAAGTTGATATTTCACAATATATTGAATAATCTATATAAATAAAATAATGATTTTGTCTGTACATTGCTTAGAACTGACTCAATTCAAGTTTTCTTTACGTTTCATACATTGGAGAAGCCGAATCCACCCTTAGAAAAATTTCTGTCGGTTTGTCTGTTTGTCCGCAAAACTTTGTCACAAGTAAACTCAGCTACCATAAGACATATAAAGCTGAATCTTTTACAGTAGATTTGGGTAGGTTTAACTTAAAATATAGGCTCTGAATTATTTGGAAATTCAACCTAGAAGTGAAGTTATGGACGTTTAAAGCAAAAACGTTTGTCACAAGTAAACTCAGCCACCATAAGACATGGCGAGCTGAAACTTTGACACTGGATTTGTGTATGCCTAACTTAAAATATGGGCTCTAAATAGATTCATAATTAAGTACAGAAACGAAGTTATAGGGCTTTAAGCGTATTTTCCTAACTTCACAGACAAGTTTGTTTTGAAAATACACAGGTGAAGCAAGTAGGTATTGTTAGTTGATTTTAATTTCATTGGAGCATATGAATATATTGCGTATTTGACATCTTTGAAAAAGTGTTTCCCAGAGTTGAGGATGTACTATCTATTACGAATAAATAGTTTTGTAAACGAGCAATTCTCAACTCTTAATACGAACAGGCAGGAAAAATCAACAAACAAATTCTTACGCTATATCATACCGAGGAAAGACCTTACAAGTCAGTAAAGAGATTGGATTAGTGATGAAGAAGCAGTTCATTATCTAATTGAATTTCTTGACTCTGAATTTATTTCTCCTGGACTGCCTGCTCATGAGTAAAAACTTAAAGTAGGAGAACCAATCATGCTGCAATTTAGTAGCAGTAACAAATTTCATGTTACGAAACATGAGTGCCCCAAAACTGTGCAACGGGACACGACTCTGAGTTCGTGCTCTACACAGATATGCCATAGAGGCGAACATAATGACTGGATGTGGTATTGGGGAGTCTGTGTGTATATTGCACATACCATTGAATCCGAGCCACTGTCTGTTTACGTTGAAATGATTGCAAATTCCGGTCAGAGTCTATTTCGCAATGACGTTAACTAAGTCGCAATGGGAGACTTAATCTAACGCAGGAATACAAGGTAGCGAAACCAAGTTTTTCTCACATGGTCAAATGTAGTTTATTTGCTCAAGGGTCAGAGATTTCAACTCTTTCTTCTACCATGAACCTGAAGGACAGACAGCTAATGTAGTGTATTTAGATCATTTGTTTAACACTGTAGCAATAATGGTATTTTCTACTGTTCTATAATTTCTAATAACATTTTGGAATACCAAAAATGACGGAACTTCTGATTCTGTCAAAGACGGGTACGTTTGCTATGTATTATATATAACTGTAAACTTTTTTTTAATTTAATATTTGCTTAATAAATACACTGGTAATAATGTAAGGTATGGGACCAGAGCAGCCCAGTGGCTTGCGTGATCGCCGATGACAGTAGTGCAAATATATTATAAATAAATGTAACAAACAAAATTTTTTTTGAATTTAATAAGTGGATAATATAAAAAATGGTAATAAAGTAAAAGGATCTAGCCAGGGTAGCCAGTAGCTTGCTTGCTCGCCGATGACAGTAGTGCAAATGTATTATAAATAAATACAACAAAAATATTTTTTTTTAATTGAATATTTAAGTAATATAAACACTGGTAATAAAGTAAGGTATGGAACCAGAGTAGCCCAGTCGCTTGCGTGCTAGCTTTTGACTGGGAGCACGTTAATTAGAACTAACTCATTTCAAGTTTTCTTTACGTTTCATACTTCAGAGTAGCCACATGTACCCTTAGAATAATTTCTGTCTGTCGGTTCGTCCACAAAATATTGCCACCATAAGACATATAAAGCTAAAACATTGATTGTAGATTTGTGTATGACTAACTTAAAATCTAATCTTTGTATACAGAGGCATTTGTTTAGCACTGTACTAATAATGGTATTTTCTACTATTCTATAACTTCTAATTGTAGTATTAGTATAATACTATAATTGATATTTTGGAATACCAAGTATAATAGAATTTTTGATTCCGTCAAAGACGGGTACGTTTGCTAGTCTGTTTATAAAAAACTAAAAACTGTTTAAAATAACAAGATATTTCACTGTTTGATAAACAGTCTGAGAAGTTAGCCTTAAAAGACTGCTTAAAAGTTCATAACTCCGCTTCTGCTGTCAAATTTTCAGGTCGCTAGGACTTGGGAGGGGGCGGCATTTTGAGGTGGTAAAAGCAGAAAATAGTAAATAATAAAAAAGTTAACAATAAATCTGAAATTCTTACCAAAAAGAATTTTACGCTAGTAATTTTTAAGTTTAATGTGTGTAATACTGTTTTCAACTGTAATGTTTGAGAATTAAAAATAAATTTATTTAAAATTTTTCAAAACTAGTTTTTAAACGGGTTGAAAATTTGTTTGCGTAACCAGTTAATTTAATTTAACAATTCTTTTATATACTACACAACTAATGTTGCTAGACTCTTTGAGGATTGTTTGATCAAAAACTTAACTCTTGTCTTCTAACGTTTCAAAAATTTATATTTCCATTATCAAGGCTACAAGAAAAAACATAATTTATTATTTGTAACTAAAAAAAAATAATAAAAATAAAAAAATTAGATGCGTACTGTATTAAACTTTTCACTGGCTTATAATAAAGATGATTTGTTTCTTTTATAGTTTCAATTATACATTTTTGTTTTGAAAAATCTTTACTTTTCTTTTAAGAAGACTATAAATGTATATGAGTACTTGTAGGCATGCGACGTCACTGCCCTATATAAATGAGTTTAGAATGAATTGTTTTTAACAATTAAAATTAATTATTTAAGAATTTATAGGTCTTAATGTTTTCAACGAATAAATCTTTATCAGATTTTAAAAGTGAATAAACGTTCTATAAAACATTAAGATAAGGGAATACCCAAATGTAAGGAAATAATAAACGCCAATTTACATTTATAGGTTTTTTTTTTAACCTATTCGAGGAATTGGATAAGGAAACTAGAAACGTGGTTCAAATAATCCCCATCATATGTTTTCATATATTTTCTTCGTAAAATCTTTGATAAAAAGAAATTTTAAAATACCTGTATACATACACAAGTTTAATCATCTAAACAACGCGTTTCGAAGAAGTAGTCTTCTTCTTCAGTCTGGTTTTATGCCTGGAGAAGAACGCTACGTGTTTGAAACTTTAGATTATTAAACTTACTCGTATATATGTGGAAACTATTTAATTAACTTTTTTACCCTACTAAATACTACATAATAACTTATTGCACTACTCCAGAATACTCGTATACTTGCATTATTATACTCTTTGTGGAAAGAGTATAAACTCTTTTGAATTTTATACCAATTTGGATACAGCACTTTAAGAGGATTATTAAAATAAACTTTGAACCCCAGGATGAATTGTCTGTATTTTTCTTCTTCTAGTGCAGGGGTTCTCAAGGGAGGTTGAAATTCATCCCCAGGGATGAATATTGGGTTTCCAGGGAGTGAATTGTGACCACAGTAAGTTTACACACTGATAAAAGTCATTAAAAGTTTTGACCTCTTAATTTTTCATTAAAGAAATTGATTGAATTAATATTTTATAAATCCATCAGTAATTGTAACTAGCATTTAATTTGTAAAATTGTATAATACACATAATCAATGTAAAGTTGTCAAACTGTATGTAATACCTTGGAAAGAAGAAGGGGTGGGGGAATGGCATTGTGGGAAATGGCGAGAGAGGAGGGGGGGGGGCCTAGGAAGGCGGAGAACCCCTGTTTTAGTGCTACTTTCCTGTTTTCAAAAATAAGACACGGTCTTGTTTCTTTTTAGGTCCAAAGTACGTGCTAGGACTTATTTTCGGGGGAGGGCTTCAAGTACAATAAGTACTAGGTAATAATCAGATTTAGAAAACTGAAATGCAAAAACGTTGTATCTGCCCCGTCACTCTATGTAGACTGTTACAATATATTGTATTTTGAAGATAAATTCAACTTTATAATAAGTAGTACATTCCTTGAAACGAACTGTAGAGTTAAACAATAAATTTCTTGGAATGTTTTGTTCCAAACAATTCTATGAAATATTAGGGCACCTAGAGATACCTACTAAATTCAACAGCATTTTTTAAAATAATTATATTATTTTAACTAGGGCATATTTTCAGGGAAGGGGTTCCAAAGTGTTTCGTAAACCACCCTAGGGTTTATTTTTGGGGGATGTCTTATTTTCAGAAAAAGACAGTATACTTAATCTGATGTAAGGTGTTGTGGGACTGAAATTACAAATTAAATATTTTAAAACGAATATTTTCTTATCAATTTTTATCGCATAAATAATTAATACATATTCAGACGTAGATACGATTGAAGTCATAATCCGATAAAGATCTGCAAGATGTAATGAAGGACACACAGTGAGCACCGGATTGTTAAACTGATGACGAGGGATCTTCAGAAAGCAACTTGTTCTACATAAACATCTTTTTAGAATTTATATAATAACTTTTCACAATTTTTTCATCCTATAGAATGTGTAAAATTTGAAAGCGTGAACAAATGTAACAAATTATATTTTTTAAAAACTTTTAAGATAAAATCATCCATCAAAAAAAAAATTTTTTTTTCTTAGGGAGTTCGATACCCACTTGACCGTCGATTTATTCACATGAGAGGTGAATAAATCTGAGTACGTCGTCCCTCGGAGAGAACGTTAAGTTAAGCTATCGGTCCCGAACCTGTATGATGTCAGGTACTCGTTAAAGATCCCTACTCGAAATGCACATGAGTTAGGCACAATTTACGACTCCCAATGTAGAATCAGCCATTAAACAAACATCTGATCAAGTCTTCCCTTGGAGAGAATGACTATAGGATAAAGTCTACATAACACCTCCCTCTTGCCGTTGATAATCCGTTAACCTTCAAAATTTCAGAAAGTTTTCAAAAATATTTATTTTCATGGAATTACAACCAAGAATCTAATTTTAGACTCCAGAACTCATGGATTTATTCACGCTGGAGATGAATAAATCTGAGCACGTTGTTCCTAGTAGAGGATGTTAAGTCGTCGGTCCCTTACTCGTTAAAGATCCCTACTCGAAATGCACTTGATTAGGCAAAATTTACGACTCCCAATGTAGAATCTGTAGAATTACCGATCAAACAAAAAGGCGGTAAACGTCTGACGTTATCACCCGCTAGGGGATCGGTTTAAACAATAAAAACATGCATGTATATTATTGAATTTGGTTGCACTACTTGTTACTATATTAGTTCAACATGATATTTCATATTGTCATATAATAAAGCAACAATTTCTGTCCACAATTATTGAATTATTCCTATAGTTGGGGTCAATCTGCCGTCCTCTTGTACCCATCATTATCACTGTGACTCTGTAACTTCACTTGCCATGAACAGTGTCATGGTTGGTCTTCACTTCAGAGTCTAGTACAGCCCTGGGGTCCTGAACAGACAGTTGGGTGCCCAAGACGGGCGTAAAAAAAAGATAAAATTGTGTCGCGAGATGTTTCAAATTATTCATTTTTAAATATTTAATAAAATATCAAAACAAATATAAAATACTAAATAAATAATGTTTTAAAACTAAATTTTTAAAGGTGCCTAGGATGCATTTATTAAATAGAGATCTAATTGGACACAATAGTATCGCTACTTACGAAATTAATTCGTTCTGGAAGTCTTTTCCTTACGTGCAAATTTCGTAAGTTGAGACGCTTTTTCCCTGTAAATGCCCTAATCGGTTCCAACCCTTCTCATCCATTCGGATACAATTTTTTACTTTATACATTTATTTATTATCCAATAAATAGCTCATACGATGTTTTCAAATATGGATAACTTCATCAATGATAATGAGCTGAGATTTGATTTTGATTTAATCAAAACAACGTATAAATGACAACTTGATAAGCCTCAAAGAATTATAAAAAAAAAATATTCCAGAATTCCAACGCCAATCAATTTCACTGGATCCACAAAATCCATTTGGAGTTGAAATAGAAAAAGTAAACCATCTTTTATTGAAAGAACACTTTCATGGATCCCAAAAAAAAAAAAGAACTTAAAACTCTATATGGATTATTATCAAAAACAGAATACCAGTACTGTCCGAACTAGCCCTGGTTACCAAATCGTTTCAAGATTTTTCTATTTGATTCATTAATTGTGCAATCTGTTATAGTTTGGTATTTACTCATACTGGGGAAAGTATTATGTCTCCATTCAAAAACCTGAAGAAGAACATCAAGTGTTCGAAACGCGTTGTTAATAGTTTTTTTTGTATGGAGACATAATACTTTCCCAAATAGGTTTTTTATTTGGTTTATTTTTTTTTTTTATTTCAGTAGATCCGTTTTATCGTAAAGTCGTTTGATGTTGTTCATCCCTTTGTCTCCATTATGTATTTGTTGATGACTCCTTGGTATCGCCTTGTCTTGGAGTAAATGCCATTTTAGCATTGTCCATTTCCCCATAAGGCCACCACGAGTCGATAAGGAAATCTTGTATAATAGTTATATTACGGTGTTGTTTTCTTGACTATAGTTACTAATAAATAATTTTCTTCTCGTAATTTGGTCAGGGTTAATGTTAATTATTTGAATCACATTTTTGCGAACCTTTCGTCTTTGTTTTAAGACATCACCAGGAATATCTAGAACCCAAAAATAATGAACATTTATCTTATCTACATCAAATAAATCATAAACAAAATTCAAAAATCTTAATTACTCAAGGCTAGCTTAGCTTCTACCACCCATCTAGTCTGGAGGAAGTTAACATTTTTGAATTTTTATGATGAATGTGATGTAGATAAGATAAATGTTTATTGTTTTTGGGTTCTAGACATTCCTGAGAATGTCTTAAAACAAAGACGAAACGTTGGCAAAAAGGTTATTTCAAATAATTAACCCTGACCAAATTCCGAGAAGAAGAAAAGTATTTAAGAGTTATATTGTAAATTCCTCACATCTATCGTTATATTACTCGATCAGTGCTTCTACAACTGTTTCGCATCTTTCAAAAGATTCAGCAGTGTCCTCACTGCCTTCGTTTATTGCCTTTGTAAATTCAGGAAAACCATTTTCTAAAAGCTTAAACTCTCCAAGTAATTATTGATAAATAGTTATCTTCATAAATACCAGAATTTTTTTTCTTAGTTACCAGAATTATAATTCTTTATATTTTGAAACATTTTTCTTTACAAACCGCAGAAGGCTGAAACTTCATGATTAAAAAGGTCATACGCGGTCTTAAGTCCAGAATCATAGTTTGGTATAGGACAACACACTATATAAGAAGTCCTTAGGAAAGAGGATAGGGAAGCAATACTGGGATTCTGTTAAAGGACACAGACAATCAAAGATACTTCTCAATAAGTTTGAGAATAGGCAAATCTTGTATTGTATGGAAAGGAGCAGGAATAAGCTAAGGATTTTAACTGAATTTCTATTGAATCACTGCAAACTTAATGACCATCTGTGAAGAATGGGCATTATCAATGATGGAAACACCGTTGTACCTGCTGACTGACTGTCAAGCAACTGTGCTATACAGAGGCAAGTGCTTCGGGAAACTCAACAAAACTATAGAAGAACTTATACCATTGGACCCAGCAAAAGTGCTGAGCTTTTTTTGGAGGCGTTGAAGCTAACTGGGGTACTATAGTACAATTGTATTATAATCACCCTAAATAAAGATAAATAAATAATGCGGCCTTAAGACCGCAGATTCCCCACACCTGGAACAGCCTGCTGTAATATGACGCGTATCGTACTGTACAGTTCCTCATAATGACGCTCTGATGAGGTTCGATGAACTACTAGTAGTAAGCCCTGGTCCCGGGGGAGACGACCAAGTACATAAGAACACTAGGCTAATGTCCTAAAACTGTAAGACACTGCAGGAAGCCTGTCCAATTTCGTATTACACACCACACAAATCCAGTAAAAAAAACCTCTCCAACGAATGCCTGGTCCTCTACAGCAGCTTATATTAAGATCTACATCAACATACCTAAAAATTTAATAACAAAAAAAAAAGGTAATGCAAAAAGCTACAAATAAATTGACTCGGGTTTTCATTTATTATAAACAAATAAAATTTAAACAGCATAAAGGTTCAACAATTAAGGTTCAACATTAAATACTATTCAATAATTTTCAACTTTTTCGACTTATTTTTCAAAAAACTATTTTAATAATTAACTAGCCTAAAATATTATCACGTAGAAATTATCACAATAGTTGTATTCAGTACGGGGAAGAAACTAACCTAAACACAGTTATCCCTTGCTTAACGCTGTTAATTTAATACTCTATAATTCTGAATCATGCGAAAGTGCGCATATGAATATTACCTATGAGGAGGATTTAATCTTTTTATAGAAAAAAAATTTAGGAAAAAAGAATAAAAAAATACTGTTATTTGTAAATCTAGACAGTAATTAAGATAAATTTTATAAAATTAACCTATTCTAAATTGTGTAACAATTTTTTTTAGACATTTGTTCATTTTTTTTGTTGAGATTCATCTAAAGAAAAGCAAACCGATTTTCAGAGTCTCAAGTGTGCTTATGCTAAACTAATAGTGATGCGAATGTAATGGTTTATTACAGTGCTTATCAAAACGGTGCACCCCCAAGATAACGGAAGATTAAATTTATATAATGGGATTTGTATTTTAAAAATTTGCATTATTATCATTTATTTTAGAAACACCCAAGTCTTCACCACTTGATATTTTGAACTGGAAGGTAAATTTCTTTAATATTTTAAGCACCAATGGATAATACTTTCTCTTTTCCATTTTCAAGACTAAATTTTCTATATTAAAATCAGTGATGTGCCTCAAAGCTTTGCTTATTTCATAGGTTTCGCCCTGAAGAATAAAAGTTGGAGAAACACAGATCTATTTCGTCGTTTCAATGTTTATTTTTTATTTACTTTGATGTTTCTTCAGCAGATCCATTTTATTGCAAAAGTTGTTTGAGCTACGTCATCTAGACAGATAAAATTCTGTCTTTTAAAGTGGCGTATCAATAATAATTAAATTTCTTTTGTGGTGATTCTTGAAGCATGAATACTGAGGTATCAGCTATAAATGCTGACCTGCAGTTTTGTAGCACCACTAGTGCACGTGTTTTGCATGCTTTCCTGTTTTACATCACTACAGAAATCTCATTCTGCCAACACTGATTCTTTATGATTATCAGAGATTCATCACCTGATTGTACACATAGGAAATAATATTGTTTTTCAATGAATTCACTGTCACTATGGGATACAGGCAAATAAAACATTGTATCCCTTAGTGACCATATATGGAGACATAGTGACTAACCCAGAGATATTGTAGGTTAGGTTGACATATAATATGACTAAGTATATAGTATTCTTCAAATGCTAAAGAACAGTTGAAAACCTCCTCACACTGACCTATGATATATATATATATATATATATATATATGTATATCGGAGAAATTGCACCATCTTCATGATCTTGGAAGCCCTAAATAACTATTGAGAAATATTATTAGAATAAACAATCAAATTTACAGCCCCGGCATCTAAGAGGATTTCATATTTAAAATGAGAGAATTAATCAAAAGCCAGATTCAATCCTTCAACAGTCAGTAATACTGAAGAGTTCTGGAAATCTTACAATGAGCTATGATATAAACGTATACTGGAGAAATCGCACCATAGAGGGCTATACATTTGGAAGCACTTAATAACTAGTAAGAAATGTTAGAATAAATAAACTACACCCTCGAATTTCCGTACTTATAGAGATATGCTGGATAGGGTAGGCCTATGAGAATGGAGGAAGCTAGGCTATTCGCTGACTCACTTTGACTTAAATCACAATCATCAAATATAGGTGGATACAGTTAGTCTATGTTAATGTTAAGGGTGGGAGAGTCCAAAGAGCTGGCAAGTAGGCCTCCAACAGGGCCCTTTTTGCCAACTCAGGTAGCTCATGTTTATTATACATTAAAATAAGTAATAATAATATTGTTTGTTATTATTGTTATTTTATATTATAATAAACTAACAATAATATTGTTGTTATTTTATTGTTTAGGCTATTCTCTGCCTCAAATCACAATCATCAAATACAGGTGGATACAGTTATTTTATAATACATTAAAATACATAATACTGTTTTGCATAATAAAGGTATAGTTTGCATAAGATAACGAAATTGCACTAGCCTAGGCTACTCGGTCTCATTCTACCCTCATTGTGAATTACCAATACCCGGATTGTAATTAATGCTATTTAGAAGAAAAAAAAAGTACGGAAAATCGAGGGTCCAGTGAAATAAAAAACAAACCCCACCTTCAATAAAATCGTGTTAACCAAGGGATAACTATTTAAAAAAGTTATTTAGATCTATAACAGCCTTTTATGGACTCTTAAAAACTAGTTAATTAAAGAATGCTATGAATAAAAAGGAAATGTTAATAAGATTAAATATAGCTTAAAGGAATGAAGAAGAAGAATTGAAGAAGAAGCTGACTGTAAGGCTAAATCAGTCTTGAAGATGGACAAGGATGTGCCTCTTGAGGTCCGGCATGTGCTTGGGAAGGTAATTGCACTTGTGACATTTCATCGTCGTCTTCAGCAGGAGAGCGCATTCCTTTTCAGACGGTACTACTGCTCTGCCAAGGGTCTCAAGCTGGTATATGATTCCTGTAATATATAAAAAAAAAAATCAAAATCAACGCTTATAGTGTAAAAAATCATTGATTCTTGTTATGGCTTTTCTTTTATTTGAAGTTATATAAATAATCATTATTAAAAATATTTCACATAAATACGTGAAATAACAATCAACGATCAAACCACAAATGAATTGGGAAAACAGGATTAATATCTCTCAACCCTCAGTTGGGTTTTTGACTCTGACGAAGACCTCTATTTACGGTTGAAAGATCTTAGTCTTGTTTTCCCATTTCATATTGTGGTTTGATAATTGAATAATCATTATATGACAGGGACCATGGGAGCACAGTAGATTGCATGCTCGCCTCTGGACTGGTACATGCAGGGTACAATATAAACTCTGGCCCTCGAGTATTCATGCTGTAGATGAAAAAATCTGAAAAATTGTCCTTTGGAGCTCGGTATTAGGTAGTCAACACTAGATTGCCTAAGGAAGTCATTTTGACTGTTTTTTAATTTCAATTACATAACATTGTGTATACACTAACACAGCATATTAGAATTTTCCAAGTGAAGTAATTTTTTCATTGTTAATACTTCCTAGTAACTTGTTTTATGACTGTAAATAATAAAAATTAATTTTAAACAAATTTCTTGAGACATTCGTTATTCTTTCACAATGGAGTCATTTTGACTGTTTTGGGGCTAAGTTTCAGTCTTCCAGTTAAAGATCTCTACTCAAGGTTAGAAATGGTGCTAAGATCTGCCATCACTAAAATATAACCACGATTTTTTTTTACTTTTATGTCAAAATATGCAGACAAAGCATAATCTCATTAAAGCTACTGTTGTACAAGTTTTGTTGTAACGGTGCTGTGATCTTTGATGAATTCTTTTTTTTTCAAATTTTCTTCACTTAGCACAACCGTAGCATATTCATTGCACCCCAAAATTTCTAACTTCCCCCTGTTCCCCGAAATATAAATTTCTTGAAAACAAGAACATTTCTTCTACATAAACTCAATTATAAATTTAAAAAAATGTAAAAAAATTAGTCAATTTCTAGGTGGATAAAATCGAACCATATCTGAAAGAATTCAGATTTGTTTATGATCTTTGCAGAACGTCGTCTAGAAAATAGTTAGTAGTGGTAGGGCGATGCCAGGAAAGCACCAAATAAAAATTGTTAAAACTATATGACAAACTGAAAAAAAAAAACAAAAAAATACATGGTTTGAAAGACAGTATAAAGAACTCAAGCTCTAAGTCGCTTACTGTACAGCTCCGAAAATAGTTCAAGTAAAAATAACTTTGCTAATAAGAAAAAAACCATTAGTTTCAATAACTTTAATTCGGTTTTTGTTTGTATAAGAACAATTTTATAGTGAGAACATAATTAGTGAACCCCTTAGCACGTTAGCTCAAATGAAGTGATTGAAAGGAAAGTTTAACGTAAAATAAAATATTTTACATTAAAAATAAAAATAGTGGTAAATATATGTAGTCTAGATAAGAAAACTTTGACATATAATATAAATAAATACTTGTCATCTTCTCGAAATTTGGTCAGGGTTAATTACTTAAAATCACCTCTTTGCAAAAGTTTCGTCTTTATTTCACGACATCCTCAAGGCTAGGAAATAAATACAAAGGACAATTTTCTTATTGATACAACATTCTGCATACAAATTCAAAGATCTTACGAACTTAAGGATAGTTTCTACAGACTTAAGTAAGTAAGATCCTTGAATTCATCTAGACTGTTGTGTAGATAAGATAATTTTCAATTGTATTTGCTTTCTAGCCCTGAGGATGTCTTGAAATAAGAAGAAACGTTGGCAAAGAGGTGATTTCCCTGACCAAATCTAAGGGAGAAGACAAGAATCATTAGTAATTGTGATCAGGAAAACAATACCTTGATATAATATATATAATTCTAATTATCAAATCACAATTTGAAATGGGAAAACAAGACAAAGGTAACAAGTGGTCCTCGTCAGAGTCAAAAACCCAACTGACGAGGACCGCTTGTTACGGTTGAAAGATCTTAGTCTTGTTTTCCCTTTTCGTATTGTGGTTTGATCATTGATTGTTATTTCACGTGTTTAAGTGAAATCTTTTTATATAATTCAAAAGATGAAACAGTCCGTTTGGACAACACATCAAACGATTACATGAAAAGAACATGAAGAAACAACAACACAACTCTCACAAGAAGAGGAGCTCTGCTCCGTTGACAAACAGCAACAGTAATAACTTATTGTTCTTCTGCTGTAGACCAGGTCGAAATATTGAAGTGAGTTGTGTTGTTTTTATTATTATGTGAGGATGACTATAGCACTGCATCTTCTAGGAACTATTGTACTAAAGTAACTCAGTTACTTAAGTGCTGGAACTAGCACTTTTGCTAGGTCCAGCGGTATAAGTACTTCTATGATTTCATTGAGTATCTCGAAATATCTGCAGAGCAACGTGGCCTGACAATCATTCAGCTTATATAAAGGTGTTTCTTCCCTTTTTTTGCAGAATCTGAGTTCTGTTGTTATTTATATGTGTTCGTTTCTTATAATGATCAAATGAAATATTACCTAAATCATTGTTTCTGCTGAAGCTAAGTTACATACAGTAACTGGGGTTCAAAAATGAGCCAAAACTATTATTATAATATTTTATTTTCATAACTGTAACGACCATAACCCTAAGAACCAATAGTTCTCACTTGAACAAAAACATAAGAGCTCACAAAAACAACATTTAATTTGGTTGTAATACCTGTAATAAGATATCAATTAAAGGCAACCAAAGCAAAATATATGATTGTATGAACCAAACATGAAATTAATAATCCTAATATAAAAAATTGTTTATTAATCCTAATATAATACTCCTAACATAACATAAAAGAACTTGCTTTTCCATTAAGAATTGATATCACAACATTTGAATAGTTGAGTAATTGATCATCAAAAAAAAAAGTCAAACAAAATTATTTAACATTTCTGGTAAAATTATTCAGGGCAGTAACAATGAATAGCAGTAACTTTTCAAAGTAATAAGTTCCTTAATTTTTATTAATTGGAAGCAAATAAAGTTAATATTTTTTTTATAAATTGAAAGCAACAGGATTATTAGTTATTGTACTATCCAAAAGATCATCCAAATTTCATGTAATTATTCAAACCTTCCTTCCAAGCTGAATTACGTTGGTAATAAAGAATAAATAAGTTTTTTTTTTTTAAATAAAGTTATAACAGAATATGTTTCATTCTTTAATTGAATATATAAACTAGCTTCTTGATTTATTGTATTACAGTATTATTATTTATCAGCCGTTATAAGATCTTGGAACCGGGTTATCGGAAATGTAAAGAATGTACGGAACCGAATGTTTAAAATTTAAGCAATTAGATAAAATCGTAATAATTCACTTGATTGTACACTCATGAAAAACAAACTGAAGTCATAAACATGAAGACATAATAATAATCACTGGTGCAAAACATAAATTAAGACCTATTATTACAACATGGAAGTAATATTATTATAATTGGATATAAAGGTACTTACTAGAACATGGGATAAAAAAGGATGAATTGAATGAATTCCAATGTTTTAATGTTTTCAAAGCAGGAGAGTTAAAATCATCACTTATCACATGCATGTGGAGGTGGTACATTGAAGGCATGGAATGAAAACCGATTCTAAACAGAAAAGAAAACAATGTTTAGATAAGTTTTTTTGTTTGTAAATATCCACTTGACTGACTACATACTTAAATTTCCTTCCTTCTCCATATTTGTTTACCATCTCTTTGCCTTTCATTTCCATTCTTTTAAGTAAATTGACATGTTCTCTTCCTAGGGCTTTTAGATCTGGAATAACTTCAATCGGTAAAACTAAAAAATGAACAGCAGCCTTGGGATAAGCATCTTTGATAACGCAAATGAAATCATCCGAATAAAACAGCATTTTTGGATCTCTCATAGCAGATTGCAAGCCGAATTTCCATGCCATTATGCAAATAATTTGCAAAACAAAAACTTAAATTACTCAACAAAATACAGCCAGCTAAAGAACATAACCTAAATTAATAGTAACCTGCCCCGTAAGACTGATAAAACTTCCCTTAGCGTTATACAATTCATAATTTCCTGTCCGTACATATTAACTGGAAATGTTCATTCAAGATTGGTAGATGAATAGACAACATATGTAATGTAATTATTCTGCTGTAAAAAGTCGATACTCTTAATTCAGTGGTCATTCTTATCATTACAAATGTATCATTTGTTAAGGTAAGAGTCGGAAATTGGCTACCAACATATATGGCATGCAAGCTATCGATACTAGTCAGTGTGTATCGAGACTACTTGTACAACCGGGAACGATTAAAGGTTATAATTTTGGTTCAATTTTACAGTCACCGGTTTCACAAAATAAAATTAATTACTATCGTTAGTGAATTTCTACTTTTCAAAAAGTGTAATACTTTAAAAAACACGATATTTTTTTTTGCGTTAATAATCATTTTAATAAATAATGATTAATTCATTTAGACTTTATCGAAGTTAATTAACTTTCACTATTTCTTCCTTCCTATGCAATCATTGTTTTTCACTCCATTATATTTCCTTAACTTTTTAAATTGATTTATTTCACATTTTTTAAATTTCAGACCTCCACTGGTGCACAGTGTTACCCACACCTACAAACCCAACTTAACTTTCAAATGAAAAAGGGTTTAAGAAGCATTCAACAATTGAAATGTAATATTCCATAAGCTTTATTGTAATCTCACTGATATAATACAAAAGATTTCATATTATTTGCAAAAATGATGGGAAGCTGAAATATATTATTTAGTTTTAAAAAAACAGAGGACATTTAAATTTCTATTTTATGAATAAAACATTTCAGATTCATAATTTATGTTAATATCCTAAATGAATATTATAAATAATTATTTAATTTAATATTTTGTAGATTAAGTTTTTGCTTTAAATTATATTAATGGTTTGCCAGTTAATTACCTTTAAAAATGAATTAACTATACTGATAATTTCTATTGATTATTATTATCATTATCAAAACAAAACTGACTTCCAAATTACTTATTTTTTAGTAAAGTATAGTAATCATGAAAAAATTAGATCTCAGATTTCGATGGATTTAGATAGTTTGAGGTTTCCAAAATCCTTTTTTGACGTTTTCTTTTTGAGTATCTATAGGTGGGTGTACATTCAAAAGTTGTGAGTACACTATAGGCCACACCGTCCGATGGAACAAATTCATATTTTACACGAAAATAGGACTTATAGTGTAGATATGCCCTATTATTTTTGGGCAATTTTGAATGGTGGGCGAAGTCACTTTTTTTAATCAAAATGTGATTTTAGATAACATTTTTCTTCGTAAACTATAATTTGAGGTTAGGTTGCAGTTACTGTCCCTCAAGAGGAACACACATAGGCCAAAACTTGGCAGTTTGTGATACCACAAAATGAATATTCTACATTCAGCATCCATAATTTGTGGGTCAAGGGTCAGCTAGCCATGGCCATAAAGGTGCATGCCAAATTAATGGTAAGGCATCTAGGCCTTTTACCGCTAAGAATTTTACCACAAAAATTTATGACTATCTCCAGTGTTTAAGAGTGGGGGATCTTTTAAGATTAAGATTGTGCAGACTCGGGACCGACAGCTTACATAAAGCCTTCTCCGAGGAACATATTCAGATTTTTTCACCTCCCGCGTGAATAAATCGAGGGCTAGAGTGAGTATTGAATCCTGGATCTACTAATCCAGTATCAAGGACGTAAGCTACTGGGCCAGCCTGACCCCTTCCTAAGCAACTGTTACGACAAAGACTATTTCAGTTAGCTCATAGTGTATTAGTCTTTACTACGGTTGCCATAACGTATTGTTATTCAGAGCCATAACAATTCAAAGATGCTTACTGATTTATCTATAGTAACTTCTCATATTACTATAGACCAGTGTTTTCCAACCTTTTTCATGCCATGCCCCACTTTTACATTTTTAAAATCATTATGTCCCCCCATGCAATATTTGAAACGTAAAAAATGTAATTTCTCTATGTTGTGATATGTCCTGTGAGTTTAGAAGAAATTACGGCGAAATTATTCAAATAATTCAAAACAAAGAAATAATTCAAACATTCTGAGGTAAAATGGATAAAAAAACAAAGTCTCCACACAAATGAAGTTTTATGCAACGAGTTTCGAACACTTTGTGTTCATCATCAGGAAGACACTATAATACAAATTATATGTAATCAGTTAAAAAATTAGAGTGAAATAATAAAATTCAATTAAGAGAATTGAAGACATAATTGAATTTTATTATTTCACTCTAATTTTGTAACTGATTAGATATGATTTGTATTATAGTGTCTTCCTGATGATGAACACAAAGTGTTCGAAACGCTTTGAATAAAACTTCATTTGTGTGGAGACTTTTGTTTGTTTATCCATTTTACCTCAGAATTAGTAAATACCACACAATTACGGATTGCACAACTAATGATTTAATTCAAACATAAAAAAAACAATTAAAACAGACCTTTCAAAATTAATTTACTGTATCCTTGCACTTGGTGCTTAGTACAGAGAGATTTTACATTCGGTTCCAGCTTTGTTCAATCACAATCTCAGCTTTGTAAGCTTCAATCTCAAATCTCCACTTTGCGTTATGTCCAGACGATTTCTTTTCCTAATTAGTATATCATTAACAGCACTAAAGCCTCATTCAGCTAGATATGAGGATGGAAACGGCAGTAGAAGTTTCCTTGCACATTTAGTAGTATTTGGATATTTGGCCTCGGTTTCATTACAAAGCCATGCCATCGCTCCTTTTATATTAAATAAAGCCTTAACTGACTCGTCATTGTGCAATTCCGCAAGTTCTTCTTGATATTGCACATTAGTTGTATCAGCCAAATCCACCAATACTGGCTGCATCATCCATGTTGGAAAATCAATTTCTTTTAAATCAGAAAATCTTTTCATTTACAAATTGCCCCCCTGTGGGGTGTACGCCCCATGTTTGAAAACACTGCTATGGACAGAATTTTGTAGTTTTAATGAAATATTATTACTCCTATAATATTGTTAACTCGTGAAATATTTGTTTCGTAACATTATAACATCTAATAATAGATTATACGTTTATAGATTCATTGAAGAAGTGGATTATAAACAGTAGGCATGACAAATGAAAGATTACCTCCAATATTACCCAAAACTAATGCAGTTCTTACATACAAGCATATAAAGAATATATGCCTGACAGTGGTGAGATTCAAATTTTTTAAGAACCGGTTCGTGCGAACTGGTGCTTAAAATATTATGAGTTCAGAAACTAAATTATTTAGTTATATATAGGCTATATACACGCGCAAATCATTTATGTCATACATGCACAAGTTATGTGAGTCACGCGATACTTGTGGATTTTGATAGTGGGCTAATTAATACAGGTCTGAATAGGGGTTTACGTAATTTTAACAACCGGTTCGCCGAACTCATAATATTTTAAGCACCGGTTCGCACGAACCGATATCCCATCACTGATGCCTGATAATTAGACATGTTAAAGGGTACATAGACTGATTGAAACATGCTCGGTTGATAACAATCTTTTACACTGGAGTGTACCACACATATTTGATGTTTAACGTCTCCTTATATATTTTAAACATGTTGTTACATTTCACATCAAATCATTAAATCATTCTTTACTCATTTCTTCTATTAAACTCTCTGTTTGATTGAACTACCTTCTTTTTCTGAAAATAAGACACTGTCTTACATTATATTTAGGTCAAAATCCGTGCTAGTGCTTATTCTCGGGGGAGGGCTTCAAGTACATTTACATATTTTTGTTTAATATTTATTTTTATAGAGAAATTTAAATTTATTCGATTAAAGTCATGTCATCTTCTGGAAAATCGTCATAAATTATCAAAATTTTGAATTCCATTATGATTTTCCTCCAAATCTATTTCCTGTAGAATCATTGGTCTGAATCTCTCATGTCTTGCAATATAGCTGTGGTTAAATTAATACTTCTTGACTAAGCAGCCTCCTTGAAACGAACTTTAGAGGTAAAGCAGGAATTTTTTGGAATATCTTGTTCCAAAGAAGTCTCTGAAATATTACGACAGTAGAGATACCTACTACATTCAACAGCAATTTTTTGACGAATTATATTTTTCACATTATCTTAACTAGGGGCCAATTTTCAGAGGAGGGCTTATAGTCCAAAACGTCCCGCAAATCACGCTAGGACTTATTTTCGGAAAAAGACGACATGAGACAAATTTTGTAAATGCCACCAGTACAGGAAATCTATTAGTCCCAATAAAGTTCCCTTTTTTTGGAAATACTAATTTTAGTTTGCATTTTTGATACAAATTTCATTGTTCTACAGTTAGCTGTTCAGTGTAAAAACATCATTCTCTGAACTAATATGCACCACTTAATAAAGGCCATTGTTATTATTAATTATCGTAAGGCAATTAGACACATAGGTTGTTATTTGTGTTTTCTAATTGATTATTATATCCATTAATTGTGCAATCTGTTATGGTGTGATATTTACTCATATTGGGAAAAGTATTATGACTCAACACAAAAAAGTTTATAATAAAAAACTAACAAGCGTTTCGAACACTTGATGTTCATCTTCAGGTTACATCTAATAATATATATGCTTATTATATGAGCATTAGGAACATGGGGATGAAGTAATTAACATTTAATACAATATCTGACACTATTGAGTAATAACATGGGAAAAAAAAGCTTAATTAATCCTTAACTTTACACTACATACAGAAACATGTTCTAATTTATAAATAAAATAGATTCTTCATTATTAGAACATGTTTCTATATGTTGTTTAAAGTTAAGGATTAATTAAGACATTATTCCCATGTTATTACTCAATAGTGTCAGATATTGTATTCAATTTTAATTAATTCACCCCGATGTTCTTAAAGCTCACATATGCATGTATTATGGGTCTCCATATATTATATATGGAATATATTATATTGCATACATGGGTCTCCTACCGTCTCTGTACCAGTATGCTTGGTTTCCCTCTCTTATTTCTCCTGAAGATGGTTCAACCGAAAATTAGAGACTGTAAGTGTGTGCTTTTAATTTATCTGTTTCTTTGTGTTTATTGAACTGTATTTGTCCATTTCGGATCGTATTTTCATAGAAAAAGTGCATATATTGTGTTAGATGTAAACTGAAGAAGAACATCAAGTGTTCGAAACGCGTTGTTAGTTTTTTTTATAATAAACTTTTTTATGCGGAGAAATTATACTTTCCCCAATGTGACAGTTATATATTGTTATGACGGTAAAACGCACTCTTTACGTCATATTGACAAATATTAATAATATTTGTTATAGCTTCACTTGACTCACTGTTCGTGTAATCCGTTATTGTGTGGTATTTACTCATACTGTGGTAAATGGATAATTCAAAGTCTCCATACAAATGAAGTTTTTTTTATTTAAAATATGCTTTTCAAACATTGGTCACACACAACCATAGCTTTGACCCTTCAGGAACCTTGCAATCTTACATTCTAATACCAAATTTAAAGAAATTTCAAAATTTGAAGCTTTTGAAATAAATAAAGCCTTGAATCAAAATTCATCAGCCGAGAGAGGTCATGGAGAGGTGGGGTACTACCTTACACAATTTCTCAGCAGACATGGGTACTTCCGCGCCTACCTACACAAGATAGGGGAGCACGAGACTCCCGAGTGCCTGTATTGCTCAGCAATAGACGATGTGGAGTACACATTCTTTGCATGCAAGAAATGGAATAACCAGAGAAGTGATTTGGTGAAGAGAATTGGTATATTCTCACCAGAAACCATTATGGACAAAATGATAGGGAGGGCTGTTATGTGGAAAATGATAGACGGGCTAGTCAAAAATATCCTCTCTACAAAAAAGATGCACTTAGAAGGGAATAACTAATTCCAAATACAAGGATGCCTTTCATAAGGGAATGAATGGCCTAGTCTGAGGTAATGTGTGAAACAGTTCCAGGCTAGTGTCCAAGAAGAAAAGAGGGTGTTTTACTTGGTAGTCTGGTTTACTGGGAGCCCAACACAATGTGCGTAATGCATTTCACTTCCTTACCCCCCCAAATCAAAATTCATCATTGGAGTGCCTTAATGAGCAAATTTTCTCAAATCGTTGCTATAAAAAGACGTGATCAATCCAACGTCTTTTATATATATATGCATTCGAGCTCCGTCCTTCGACGTGGGGAGATCTCTCTCCCTTCGTCCTCTCTTCTAGTCTACTCCTGATGACGAACACCAGTTCAAAATATTGAGAATATAGCAAGTGTGGTTTTTATTCTTTTTTGTGTATTGTGTTTTGTGTAATTTAAAAGTTATATATATACATAGATTTTATTCTTATATATATATTTTTTCTGGTTTATTTTGGTAACTTTTAATTTGTAATTTGTATTGTATAATTTACCTTATGATGAACATGAAGTGTTTAAAAGGCGTAGTTTAAATAAAAAAACTTGTTTTGTTTGTAGACTTTGAATGATCGTTTTACCCCCAGTTGGGATTTGTTTCAGTAACCATAGAAATTACTATTACAGTTTGTAAAACAGTAGAGGCTTATTGGCTGTCGGAAACTCAATTGATAGCAATACGATAAATGGAGAGAGTTCAGGAATTATTAGGTTTTGGTTTTTTTTTTTTGATGATATATTTAGGTTGGTTTATCACATGGATGCAGCTATAAGGAACATAAAAATTTAAGAGAAACTTAAAAAAATAAAAATAAATATAAAATCGACTGAATGGAAATAAAAAGAGAAGCAGCAGTTGTGATTATGAGATGTGGAGCTTTTTTTTTAAAAAAAGATTTTAATATTCTTCAGCTCCTTCTGCCTCTCCTTCCACAGAATCCATACCAACTTCTTCATAATCCTTTTCAAGAGCTGCCAGATCTTCTCTGGCCTCTGAAAATTCACCTTCTTCCATACCTTCGCCAACATACCAATGAACAAAAGCACGTTTAGCATACATCAAATCGAATTTATGATCAAGACGGGCCCATGCTTCAGCAATAGCAGTTGTATTGGAAAGCATGCAGACAGCTCGTTGAACTTTGGCTAGATCTCCTCCTGGGACAACAGTTGGTGGTTGATAGTTGATGCCGACTTTAAATCCAGTTGGACACCAGTCAACAAATTGGATAGTTCGCTTGGTTTTAATCGTGGCAATAGCAGCGTTGACGTCTTTTGGGACAACATCTCCTCTGTAAAGCATACAGCAAGCCATGTATTTACCATGCCTTGGGTCACATTTAACCATCTGGTTGGCTGGCTCAAAACAAGCGTTTGTTATCTCCATAACGGACAGCTGTTCATGGTATGCCTTTTCAGCGCTGATCACCGGAGCATAAGTAACCAAGGGGAAATGAATCCTTGGATAAGGTACCTAAGTTTGTTTGGAATTCAGTCAGATCTACATTCAAAGCACCATCAAATCTTAAAGAAGCTGTTATAGATGAAACGATTTGGCCAATCAAACGATTTAAATTAGTGTATGTTGGTCTTTCAATGTCGAGATTTCTTCGGCAGATATCATAAATAGCCTCATTGTCAACCATAAAAGCGCAGTCAGAGTGTTCCAGGGTAGTGTGAGTGGTCAGGATTGAGTTGTAGGGCTCAACCACAGCTGTAGAAACTTGCGGTGCTGGATAGATGGCGAATTCGAGTTTCGATTTCTTTCCATAGTCAACAGAGAGGCGTTCCATAAGAAGGGAGGTAAATCCTGAACCAGTACCTCCGCCAAAAGAGTGGAAGATGAGGAATCCTTGTAGACCTGAAACAAAAGGGTTACTGTCAGTCATATAGTATACGAAGCATCCAAAAGCATAGTTACAATAACACTGTTGTGCGTTCTATATGACAGTTAGCAGGCTATCTCATATACTGTGGCATAGGACAAAAGACGATAGGGAAAACAGGTGAAAATACTGGGATTCTCTACAAGGACACAGACAAAGATATTTCTCAACAAGTTTGAGAATAGGCAAATCTTGTATGAAAAGGAGCAGGAACAATCTAAGGATCTTAACAGGATTCCTAAACAGTCACTGCAAACTTATTAGTCATCTGCGAAGAATGGGCATTATCAATGATGGTTTGTGTAGATTCTGGAAAGGGAAAGATGAAACAGCATTGGAAATTATTCCGCTGAACCCAGCAAAAGTGGTCCTTGGAGGCGCTGAAGCAAACTGGGGTACTTTAGTACAGAAGGGGGGAAATACAACAGTTCATAGCAAATGTAGTGCTACAGTCACGCTTAAATTTTCCCTATATCAATTGTATTTATAGTAGGAATCTTTAACGAGTACCTGACATCGGGATCGACGGCTTAACGTCTCATATATATATATATATATATATATATACAGGGATTTTACTATAAATCACAACAGATTCACTATAACAATCGAAAAAAAGTAAACACAAGGTAAAGAAACACACTTACTAAATCAAATTTTCGGCAAATTCCTCTTCAGGAAATTTTAGTTAGTAAGTATTTTTTTTGCCGTGTTACTGTTCTTGGTATTTGATCTTATATATATATCATGATTTGTTTTCTTGACCCAATATTTATATAATGTAATTTTCTTGAGGTTTGAGGTCCAATGATTAAAACTAGTCCATTTGCCGACGTTTCGACATATATTTATGTCATCTTCAGGGCTACAACATGATTGTTTTACAATTAGCACTACTATTACTACTATTTATGTAATAAATTACCAAATAGTAGTAATAGTAGTGCTAATTGTAAAACAATCATGTTGTAGCCCTGAAGATGACATAAATATATGTCGAAACGTCGGCAAATGGACTAGTTTTAATCATTGGACCTCAAACCTCCAGAAAATTACATCATATATATATTGTAAACAGGAAAACGATCCAAAAGGACAACTAACGTTTCACGATGAATCACAAACACAGAACTAAGGAACAAACACACTTACTGTCTCTAATTTTCGGTTGAACCGTCATCAGGAGAGTTGAGAAAGGGACACCAAGCGCACTTGTGAAGCAACGGTTGAACCAACGGTGTTGTCACACGCGTGCCCGGTTCAAGTGAGGTAACAGAAATTAATTAAGAATAAGTTAAGAAATAGAAAGTGAAAATGAAGAAAATTAGGAAATATAAATAATAAAAACTTAACAGATAATAATGAAGAAAATAAGAGGAAAATAGCTGAAACAAAATAAAATTCAGGAATATAAATAATAGATACTTAAATAATAATAATGAGGATGATTGGAACAAAGTTGTAAAAATAATAATTTAAGATAAAAATGAAAGGATAATAATAAAAAATAATAATAGTCAAAGGTAAACTAATCTCTAACCATTCAGAACAGCCCTACCTTTTTAAATTCAAACCTGAGTCCATGGTTGTTGGCATGGATGGCGACGGGTTGGTCGGAGCGTTTATTGACGGAAGCTCTATGACAGTTCATACGGAGGCTAAGCTTTGTGGATGCTTAATTTTATTACAACAAGACTCTTTTCTCCTAAAGTTGGACTGACAAAAATTCGAGTTTGTAAGTGTGTTTCTTTACTCCGTTTGTTATTCTTCTTCGATTTTGCAGTTGTATTTTGTCCTGTTTGGATCATCTTTCCGATTTGATAGTTAATATATATCCATATTAAGATGATTATACAAGATCTATAGAATACCAGTGCATTGGTCAGCCAGCTTCCTGATACGGTCCAAGACGAGGTCCACGATTTCCTTTCCAATGGTATAGTGACCCCTTGCATAGTTATTGGCAGCATCTTCTTTTCCAGTGATCAACTGTTCTGGGTGGAAAAGTTGCCTGCAAATATTCAAACAAATCTAAATCAATATGCTTGTATAAATCAAATACAAATCAAGATCAATAAATCATATAGCCAGTAACTAATCAACTATAGCTCCATTAGAAACTGATCAAAGTAAAATTTACTGTAAGTACGTTTTTTACTCGGTATTCGTTTCAACCTTCAAGATATACAACCTTGACAATTTATCACATATTGCACTTATCTGTCTTTTTTTTTTAATATAGATACTTCTGGAATATAGTAAATAGTGGTGTAAAAAGCTAATGAAATAAATCATTAGTTGTGCAATCCGTAATTGTGTGGTATTTACTCATTCTGAGGTAAAATACCACAGGGTGTCCAACATTTCTTAAACTGTTCCTAGAATCACAAAGAATAAATTAAAAAAAAAAATAAAAAAAAAGAAAGTTTCTTTCCTCTAAATTAGTGGTTCTGGCATTCTGTATTTCAGTTAAAGGTTTTCAAGCATACCTGACGCCTTTGTCACCTTATCTCCTAAATGCCAATCCCCACTCTTTCGCAGCGGATCTGTTTCCTACTAGTTGTTTTCAATGGACCAACCCGTCAGTACCACATCCTTGGGTATGTCTTGAATTCTCTTAATTGAATTTTACTATTTCACTCTAATTTTGTAACTGATTAGATATAATTTGTATTGTAGTGTCTTCCTGATGATGAACAGAAAGTGTTCGAAACTCGTTGAATAACACTTCATTTGTGTGGAGACTTTTGTTTGTTTATCCATTTTACCTCAGAATGGGCTAATGAAATAGTCTCCACATATAGAAATTTAATAGTACAATCAACGCTTTTCGAACACGTAGTGTTCTTCTTCAGGCATTAAAAATGACATTGTATTTTTTTAGCTAATTAATGAGGAAGAACACTACGTGTTCGAAACGCGTTGTTTATACTATTAAATTTCTATATGTGGAGACTATTTCATTAGCTTTTTCCACTACCACTTACTATACTACAAAAGTATCTATATTAAAAAAAAAGGCAGATAGGTGCAATATGTGATAAATTGTCCAGGTTGTTTATCTTGAAGGTTGAAACGAATGACCGAGTAAAAAACATGATATAGTTTTTGTATACTTATCAATTATACTAGGTTAGGCTGGAGTGGCAGTCCCACAAGAGTATACATACTCGTACATATACCAAACATTGGTTGTTTGTGATACAACATTGGGAGTCCTAAATTTTGCCTAACTCAAGCGTATTTAGAGTAGGGATCTTTAAGGAATATCTGACATCGTACAGGCTAAGGGACTAGACGGCTTAACGTCCTCTCCGAGGGACGACGTGCTCAGATTGATTCACCTCCTGCGAGAATAAATAGAGGGCCAGGTGTGTATCGAAGCTTAGCTAATGTTAATATGAGTCAGTAACTGTAAGGCGGTACAAAGTTCACCGGATCAACTGGTATGTAAACAGAAGACCTTATAAAATAGAAACAAAGTACGAAAATCTGTAGATAACGAAACAAAAATTAAGTTTGATTAACTGAAAGATGCATCTGGTGATTCGTCATCTAGACGTGTGGTAGTAAGACCCCAACAGTAATTCAGTGGAGGGGCAACTAGTTTAGCCACCCGGGGTTATAAGATTTGCCCTCCCCCACGGATTATCAGCTGATAATTCCAGAAAGTCCTCAAAATAGTTATTTTCATGGAATTGCAATCAAGGATTTGTTATTAGGTTGCCTGTATTAGTCCCAGACCTTGAGCTTATTACAGATACTCTCGTATGTATATACAGTCGTCATAAAAAAAAAAAAGGGAATGATTTTTCAAAACAACAACCTATAATTCAAATTATAGAAAAATGGTTAAATAAAATTAACTGACTAAGCAAACAAACATCATTAACTTTCAAACCATATAAAAAATTAGTATTGAAAATTTTAAAATACATTTATTTTAAATTTGCAATTATGACAGTCAAAAAATCCGTTAAAAACCAGTATCACACAAATAAAACAAAAAGAATGATAACCTTCAAAGCGCTTTTTGGTATAAAATTACAGATTTTTTGTTCACTTTTTATTATTTTCTATTTTTACCCCCTCAAAATGCCCCCCCCCCCCCCCTTTGCTACGTCCCTACAATTCCATTAGTGAGTTACTCTATGCATGCTTTAGCCCGAATAGCAACTAAACCCGAATAGTTGTTGGCATAAACCCTTTTGATTGTAGGGTAAAAAGCTAATGAAATGGGTCTCCACATATAACAATTTGATGGTATAAACAACCCGTTTCATACACGTAGTGTTCTACCTTAGGCATTAACTAAAAAATACAATGTCATCAGAAAGTTATCTATAGTACAAAGTAAATATAGTACAAAATAAAAATAAAATAAAATAATTTTATAATTAAAATAAATTATAAAATAAAAAATAATTTTACTTTATTTTATTTTGTACTATAGATAACTCTCTGATGACATTGTATTTTTTAGTTAATGCCTGAAGAAGAACACTACATGCTCGAAACGCGTTGTTTATACGATTAAATGTTTATATGTGGAGACCATTTCATTAGCTTTTTACCCTACAAGGAGTAAATACCACATAATAAGTGATTGCACTGCGTTAGAATTAAAAACCCTTTTGATTGTTACTCGGGAGAGTCTTTTGTAGATTCTAATAAAACAACTAGCTCAAAAAAAATAAACATAAATTAATTCACTTAAAGAGTTTTGATATTCAACTCGTGAATTATAAATTGAAGTAGCTTCAGGGTCTAGTGAAAGGTGTAAGTAGTTGTGATCAGAAGGTAGAAAGAGAAAGACATGAATGAAGTGAGTGAGAGTGTGAGTGGGGGGGGGGGGGGGAAACAGTTTTGATCTACATCTCTTCAATTATAAATTGAAATAGTTTCAAGGTCAAGTGAAAGTTATTGAGGCTTAAAAGTAGTTATGATGTGAAGGTAGAGAGAGAAAGACATGAATGAAGTGAAAGAGAGAGTGAGTTTGGGGGGGGGGGGTTTAAACCGTTTTGATTTAGAACACTTTAATTACAAATTGAAGTAGTTTCAAGGTCAAGTAAAAGGTGTAATTAGTTATGATGTGAAGGTAGACAGAGAAAGAGATAAATGGAGTGACAGAGTGAGTGAGAGAGAGGGGGGAGGGACAGATGATGTTTACAATTCAGACAGCTAGATCATCAATCAAAACAGTGATTTATACGATCAAACTTTATTCCTTTAAATAAAATACTATTTTTCTTTATGGAGGTTTCATCTAGTGTCAAACAGTAAAATACCTTTAAGCCAACGTTTCGTCAATATTTGTAGACATCTTCAGACTAGGTATTTTTCTATTTAAAAAAAAAAAAATAGTTTACATAACCGTTGTATTCAAATCAAACTACAGATTGAATTTTACTCTTTATCAATGTGAGAATAAATTAATTTTTCAGTTATTTCACTAACGTACCGCTAGGTCGCAGGATTGTTTGCACTTATGTAGATCCGTTATAATAGATAGCAATTACTGTTATACATAATTTGAATTCTTTAACTCAGTACTCGTTAACATTGTGAACTATTATCATCAACCATTATTGCCAACTATTCTCAATAATTCCGAACTGTTGTTCGTCATCGGAAGTAGACTAGAAGAAAGGCTCCCTACGTCGTAGGACGGAGGCTTTCAAGCTAAGTCCGACGTGGGGAGATCTCTCTCACACCGTCCTCTCTTCTAGTTACTCCTGATGACGAACAACAATTCGAAATATTAAGAATTTAGTAAGTGTGCTTTTTATTCTTTTTTCTATGTCGTGTTTTGTGTAATTTAAAGTTTTAACATATACATATGTTATTGAAAATCACAGCGGCTTCGGCATTAATTATCTTCTTAGAAAGATGTTCTTTTTGCCTTATAATTTTCTTATAATCTGCTGCTAGCTCATAAATTAATCTACCTAATGCCATAATAATGAGAATAGAAAAAACAACCTCAAAGAAAACTAGTGAAACAAACTATATTAGACACTAGAGAAACACAAAATGAGTTAAAAACTAAAGAGATACAAGCTTTCGACCACATTGACCATCATCAGGTAAACGGTAACAATAAAACGAAACAATTAAAACATAAAAAAAATAAACAACAATGTAAATTAGCACAGTTCAAATAATGGCAGCGTTCAACTGTCAAAGTAGTGCTACATGCACGCACCCACGCGTTAGACAGTTGAATCACCCCAGCACTTCTCGCCTCCTACAGGTCACAACAGAGGAGCATTCCGAACGAATTTTATTCTAGATTCGAAGGTCCTAGAACTCGGGATGACGATCGTGTCACTGATTTGAGAGTTCAGCGCGGGGCACAAGTCTTTGATGACAAGCCTCTAGTATTTGTAGCCTACCTCGATCACTGTTTTCTACCAAAACTGAGGTGTCCTCTACTAGCATATTTCTAGTAAGGGCAACCGCGTGTTCTTTCTTACGGTAATACTTAGTGGCTCCTGCGGAGAGATGGCAGGAGGGAGGATGTATACATATATATACATATCAATGATCAAACCACAGTATGAAATGGGAAAACAAGACTAAGATCTTTCAACCGTAACAAGCGGTCTACGTCAGAGTCAAAAACCCAACTGACGTAGACCGCTTGTTACGGTGGAAAGATCTTGGTCTTGTTTTCCCATTTCATATTGTGGTTTTATCATTGATTGTTGTTTCACGCGTTTTGTGAAATCTTTATATATATATACTTTTTCGATGGAAATACGATCCGAAACGGACAAATATAGTTCAATGTACAAAAAAGAAACAGAAATTAAAAGCACACACTTAAAGTCCCTAATTTTCGTTTTGAACCGTCTTCAGGAGAGACGTTCAGGAGAGAACCATCTCTCCTGAAGACGGTTCAAACCGAAAATTAGAGACTTTAAGTGTGTGCTTTTAATTTCTCTATGTTTTTTTTCATACATGGAAATATATATATATATATATATATAAACCACAATGGAAAAAGGAAAACAATAGAAAAAATACTCTGTGCAAACAGTAAAAACTGAGAAGCTAAGATAAAGTGTTAACATAAAAATCACTTTTATTTTAGCTTCTCAATTTATACTTTGTTTGCTCTCTGATGACATACATTGAAAGGCATCAGAGCATTTTCTATTAAATCATTAGTTGTGCAATCCGTGTGGTGCAATTAGTGTGGTATTTACTCATTCTGAGGTAAAATGGATGAACAAACAAAATACAAACAAAACAAACAGACTTCATTTGTGTGGAGACTTTTGTTTGTTTATCCATTTTACCTGAGAATTTTTTCTATTGTTTTCTTTTTTGCATTGTAGTTTAAACTTCATTGATTGCATCACGTGTTTATTTATTGTGTTTTTTCTGCATATATAACTAAAATACTAGAACGCATAACGGGTACTTACCAAGAACTAGATTTCAAAATAAAAGTGTTCATTGTCGGGGGAACTTGAGAATAGAAAAACCAAGAGTAGTTCGACTGCCAATCTGTCCATATAAACCCGGGAGGGGTGGGGGTGGGGGGGGGCTTTGTTTTCCTCTTCTCAAGAGGAGTTGTAGTAGTACGATATTAGGAACTTATTTTAAAAAAACCAATACGTGATATCGCAGAGGCTCCTCTCCGAGGGACAAGGTGCTGAGTTTATTTACCTCTCGCATGAATAACTCAAGGGTTCTATCAGTTGAGAGGCGAGCAGGTTACCACTGAGCTAACCTAGCCCTTTATCTAAGATTATAACAAAGAGGGATTTATGACTGATGATTACCTGTACGTGCCAGTTCTAACTTCATCGACAACAGTTGGTTCAAGATCAACGAAAACAGCCCTTGGGACATGCTTGCCAGCTCCTGTCTCACTGAAGAAGGTATTAAAGGAATCATCACCGCCTCCAACTGTCTTGTCTGAAGGCATCTGGCCGTCCGGCTGGATGCCATGCTCCAAGCAGTAGAGCTCCCAACAGGCGTTGCCGATCTGAACACCTGCCTGGCCTACGTGGATAGAGATGCATTCCCTCTAGAACACAACCAACAGAGTCCTTCTGTCAGTAACAAATCAACATAAATATGCCTCAACACAGATATTTTAACCAAAGCAAATCTTTAGTACACCTGAATAGGCATTTCGACAGACTCTCGACAAAATCAGCGAGGTGACAGTTTCCGAGCTTTGTGTGCCGAGACCTTCAACCACGCGTACTGACTATCAACACAAAGCTATACCCCTTCCCCATGGTGCTTCTGACAACAGCAACATTTCAACTGCTCCATTCTTATTCAAACATTCTTTTATATCCACTATCTATCTATATATAAACAGTCCACACGGACTATAAAACTTTAAATTACACGAAACAAGTCAGAAAAAATATAAAATGCACACTTACTAAATTCAATATTTCGAACTGTTGTTCGTAATCAGGAGAAAACTAGAAGGGAGGATGAACAACAGTTCGAAATACTGAGTTTAGTAAGTGTGGATTTCATCTTTTTTCTGTGTCGCGTTTTGTGTAATTTAAATGTTATATATGTATGTATAGAATTCAAGTTTATTAGGACTCAGTCAGTTCTCCAGGTTCAAATTAAACAATCATTGCCAACGTTTCTGTTTTTATTTAAAATATTTTTCATAGGTTCATATCACATCCATTTGCGATATATATATATATCATGATAAATGAAAAACAGTCCGATTACGAAACGGACAGATTAACGAAAAAAGGACAGATTACACTTAAAATAAACTGTGACACATAAACAGAAACATAACAAAGACTCACTTTTTAATATTTCGACCGTTATTAATGGCGATAATTGACTGTCGTCCCTCCGTCAATTCTCTTCTTCGCCATTACGGTCGAAATATTGAAAAGTGAGTCTTTGTTATGTTTTTGTCTATGGGTCACGGCTTATTTTAAGTATATATATATATATATATATATATATATAATATATATATATATTCCCTGTCGCCACTCACGCTAATTCCCACCACCTCAGCTTCAATGATTGTTTCACAGTCCAAGTTCTTAAACAAGTCCCCAGTGATAACAGACAAGTTACTTTAAAAGCTTCTGAGGAAGCCCACATTTGGCTCCTGGGGGCACGCTCGAAACCTGGCTTGAATTTAAATCGTTAGTTTTTTATTTTTTTATTTATTTTTTTTTAAATATTTTTTTTTATTTTTTAATTTTTTTTATTGTTCTATATATTTTCTTTATTTTTTCTTTTCTTAACCTTTTTCTACCTTTCAAAAACATTTTTTTTTTATTTTTGCTCTTGACTTCCTAGTTCCTTTTTTATTTGTCTCCTTTGCGGCAGCACTGCTTTAGCCCTCACCCAGTGAGTTCTTTAGTTGACTGTCGTCCCTCCATCAATTCACTTCTTCTCCTGAGGACGACCGCCATTACGGTCGAAATATTGAAAAGTGAGTCTTTGTTGTGATTCTGTTTATGTGTCACTGCTTATTTTAATTGTTATTTGTCCTGCCGGACCGTTTTTCGTTTATCATGGTATATATATATGTCTTTTTTTCATTAAATTCCTTCTAAATCCGTGTTCTGATGACTCTTGTAGATGACTTCTCCAGATTTCTTATTTGATGTTTGAAATTATGAGGTATACCAAATAGCAATTCGCCAAAGGTTTTCTTTGAAATGTCTGTCGTTATTCATAAAGATTTACTAATTTCTTTATAATCAACTAAAGTTCCTATCAACACTGACCATCAGTGTTTAGACTGTCTAGTCGAAGGTTTTGTCCGGTTAACATTGTTGTTCCTTTAAATAATGTAAATTTCATTTTCTTAGTTAAAACATTCTTACTTCTGCCTATGAAAAAGGTTTTAAATAAAACCGAAACGTTGACAACGAGAGTTTGATTTTTTATCCTGGAAAATTGACCGAACCCCGATTAGAGAACACACCTATTCTATCAAACGGTCGATATATTATTGAATCTGTTTTATATATATATACTTTGAATGAACTGAAATGGTCACAAATAGTTTAATATGAATAAAGATATATACATAGGAATATACTTAAGCCTTAATCTTAAATTTTTTGTTTCAAACGTCATCACGAGAATAAAGAGGAGACCAAGAGCACTGATAGAGCGACGGTTGTAAACCCAACTTATCTTATGTTTCGTAAGTTAGATATCTATATTAATATAGTGATCATTAGTTGTGCAATCCGTAATTATGGGGTATTTTTAATATTAAACATATTATCTACCGTCTCACCTCGTACATTACTGCCGTAGCTGTCGGATCGGTTTCGGGTGTCACCCATCTTAACACGAACTGATCTAATGAATCCTACCATCTTTCGGGTGACACCCGAAACCGGTCCCACAGCTACGGCAGTAATGTACGAGGTGAGACGGTAGATTATATGTTTAATATTAATAATACTAACCTCTGTGGTAATGATGAAATGCATGAATTTATGTGGTATTTACTCATTGTGAGGTAAAATGGATAAACAAACAAAAGTCTCCAAACAAATTAAGTTTTATTCAACGCGTTTCGAACACTTTGTGTTCATCATTAGGAAGACACTACAATACAAATTATATCTAATCAGTTACAAATTTAAAGTGAAACAATAAAATCAATTAAGAGAATTAAAGATACTAAAAAATGTGGTGTTGAAGGGTTGGTTTTCACTGGACCAACTGTATTTTTTCAATTTCTGTATTCCCTTTAATTTCGTAACTGACTAGATATAATTTGTATTATAGTGTATTCCTGATGATGAACACAAAGTGTTCGAAACGCGTTGTTGTTGTTGAATAAAACTTCATTTGTGTGGAGACTTTTCTTTGTTTATCCATTTTACCTCAGAATGATATGGTGATGCCTACTCATATCCCTACATGTAAGATACCTATTCATATTATGCCATGTAAGATGCCTTTTCATATCCAGCCAAGTCAGATACCTATTCATATTCAGAATTGTTACATGCCTATTCATATCCACAATATGTGTGAGTTGTCCATTCATATCCGTACATGTGAGATACCTATTATTATACAACCATGTAGCGATGCATATTCATACCCAAACATGTGATATGCCTATTCATATCCAGACATGTAAGATGTATATTCATACAGAAATCACAAATGCTTAGTAAAAATCATAATGAATGTAATGTTTATGCAGATTTCTTTAAAGAAATAGCCTAAGAATGGTCACACATTAGCATATTGCTAATATGCTGTGGCCTGTTGAAGAACCTAAATTTGATTGTTAAAAAAATATATTTAAAGCTTTATGTGTTGCTCAATGGAAATATTTATTTTTAAAATCGGAAAGACAACCGAAACTGGATATATAAAAGTTTTCATTATAAAGATGAGTAAGCGAACACATTCACTAACTGACATTTTCAGAAAATCTGTCTTCAGGGGGAAAAAAGAATATGCCAGAGACGCGACGGTAGACAACCCTGAGTACTTTAACTTGCCGTTGCATCTTTGACATGTTTTGTTTCCGTCTCTTTTTTCCTCCTGAAGACGGATTTCCCCAAAAATTGAGTTAGTAAGTAATATTTCGTTACACTTCTTCATACTTGAACTTGTCAATTTAAACAATATTACTCAAAACGAAACTACAACAAACAGTTTTATTTTGAATTTTGAACATAAATAACACATTTCTCATAAAATCTCATTGACTAAGATAAATACAAAATTGTTAGATGCTGTTAGTACCACATATGTTAATATAAGTAAAACCATAACAATTCAGAGTCGTCTTACCTCGTGCGTTACTGTGCTGCTCTTCTGACAACGTCCATATTCACGAGCAGAACTAAAGTGGTGTAATTCTTTACATTACCTCCAGACAAGTAGTTTCTATATTAAAACTTGGTCATTTCTTAATTTCATTAACTACTATTATTATTTTTGTAACTAATACTTTTATTTCTTTTTCTTTTCAGTTTCAAGGTACCAGAAAATAATCATTTTGGCAGAATAAGTTCAAACAAAATGGCAATTAGTTCATTAATTGTAACATTAATACAGATAAAACTATTTTTGGTTGAAACTTTTTTATGTTTCTTTATCAGTTTATCAGGATTCCAAAATAATACTCTGTTGTTTCATTTGAACAATATATTTTGTATGGTTAGGTTGCAATGACAGTCCTACATAGCAAACAGAATATACATAGACAAAACATCAGATACCTCAGAATGAACATTCTACAATCAAGAGTCCTATACATGACTCAGCTCGAGGGTACATAGAGTAGGTATCTTAATGGTACCTGTCATCGTACAGGCTGAGGGACAGAGACAGCTCAACTCCGAGTGAATAAATCGAAGGCCAGAGTGGGAATTGAACCCCGGTTATTCAAATTTAGAGGCGAGCACATAAGCCACTGGGCTACCCTGGCACTCAAAAGTTTCATGATCATGAGATCACTACTCGCAGAACGCGAATGTTCTTGTTTTCTAAATTTTCATTCAAAATATCTTTACATTTCATGGAGTGAATTAAAACAGTGTACTTCTTAACAGAGATACATCTCAATGGTATCACGGATTTTAACTCAAGTCTTCCTTACTTTGAATAGACCTTTCAATTTTTGTCAATATTTTCTATTTGAATATTCATATTTGGCTTATGTTATTCTTAAATTATAATTCCTTATCATACAGTGGCAAAATTAAAAACGATTCGGATCTAAAGAAGCTCAAAGAACAGTTAAGTTATGATTAGGACTCCTTTTGCTCAGAATACTTCGGTATGCCTTGAGTTTGATTGCTCTTCAATTTCCTATGCGTACTTCTGTATGTCTTGACATAGTTTGATTCCTCTTCAATTTGCTATGCGTACTTCGGTATGTCTTGACATGGTTTGATTGCTCTTCCATTTGCCATGAGTACTTCGGTATGCCTTGACATAGTTTGATTGCTCTTGCATTCGCTATGAGTACTAGGGTATGTCTTGACATAGTTTGACTGCTCTTCAATTTGCTATGCGTACTTCGGTATGTCTTGACATGGTTTGGTTGCTCTTCCATTTGTTATGAGTACTTTGGTATGTCTTGACATAGTCTGATTACTCTTCCATTTTCTGAGTCTTCGGTGTTTCTTGACATAGTTTGATTGCTCTTCCATTTGTTATCAGAACTTCGGTATGTCTTGACATGGTTTGATTGCTCTTGCATTTGCTATGAGTACTTGGGTATGTCTTGACATAGTTTGATTGCTCTTCCATTTGCTATGAGTACTTGGGTATGTCTTGACATAGTTTCATTGCTCTTCCATTTGCCATGAGTACTTCGGTGTGTCTTGACATAGTTTCATTGCTCTTCCATTTGCTATGAGTACTAGGGTATGTCTTGACATAGTTTGATTGCTCTTCAATTTGCTATGCGTACTTCGGTATGTCTTGACATGGTTTGATTGCTCTTGCATTTGCTATGAGTACTTGGGTATGTCTTGACATAGTTTGATTGCTCTTCCATTTGCTATGAGTACTTCGGTGTGTCTTGACATAGTTTCATTGCTCTTCCATTTGCTATGAGTACTAGGGTATGTCTTGACATAGTTTGATTGCTCTTCAATTTGCTATGCGTACTTCGGTATGTCTTGACATGGTTTTGATTGCTCTTGCATTTGCTATGAGTACTTGGGTATGTCTTGACATAGTTTGATTGCTCTTCCATTTGCTATGAGTACTTCGGTATGTCTTGACATAGTTCCATTGCTCTTCCATTTGCCATGAGTACTTCGGTGTGTCTTGACATGGTTTGATTGCTCTTGCATTTGCTATGAGTACTTGGGTATGTCTTCACATAGTTTGATTGCTCTTCCATTTGCTATGAGTACTTGGGTATGTCTTGACATAGTTTGATTGCTCTTCCATTTGCTATGAGTACTTGGGTATGTCTTGACATAGTTTGATTGCTCTTCCATTTGCTATGAGTACTTCGGTATGTCTTGACATAGTTCCATTGCTCTTCCATTTGCCATGAGTACTTCGGTGTGTCTTGACATGGTTTGATTGCTCTTGCATTTGCTATGAGTACTTGGGTATGTCTTGACATAGTTTGATTGCTCTTCCATTTGCTATGAGTACTTGGGTATGTCTTGACATAGTTTGATTGCTCTTTCATTTGCTATGAGTACTTCGGTATGCCTTGACATAGTTTCATTGCTCTTCCATTTGCAATGAGTACTTCGGTGTGTCTTGACATAGTTTGATTGCTCTTCCATTTGCTATGTTTACTTCGGTATGTCTTGACATAGTTTGATTGCTCTTCCATTTGCTGTGAGTACTTCGGTATGTTTTGGCACAGTTTGACTACTCTTGAGTAATTTTTAAGAACAGTCAAGTTATTATTTAGGACACCTTTTGCTAGGAGGTCATATAAAGGAATTTCACAAGCCAGATAGCTCAGTTCATGAGGATGGAAGCTGATCGAAACAGCGACCTCCACACAACGTACGAGGTAAGACAATACTATCATTTAATATATATGTATATATATATATATAAATTTATACTATTTTCACTAACTTAGAAAGAATGATTACAGAAATAACTAATTCAAATGAATCATAAAACATTTAGAATATATGTAATAAATAACCTCTGTGGTACTAACAACCTTATTTGGATTGTAAATCTTAATAATTCCAAAATAATCCCTAACCCACTGTATTCTGTCCTAGTATACCGGTTAGCGTTTATTGCTACCACTATTGACTCAGCTGAAGACAAAATATAGACTTAAAGAAGTCAAAAGAAAGTTTTTTTGGGTAAATTTAAAAAAAAAAATATTCCTTCGTAAAGCAAAATTTATACGATTTATCGTTTGCTATGTTGGATTTTACCCCAGAACTTAGAAAAATGGGATAAACCTACTCGAGAGCCTGGGTGTCACAGATAAGGTCAAGAAGTATTTACCAAAAGTAGTAGTTTTTATTTTATAATAAGAATCACAATTTGTGTGTAAAAGGTCAACATTTTTTTTGTGTCATAAACCGAGCAAATGGTAAATGGTCCAAACGACAAGTTACTTTTAAAAAGGAACATGGCCAAATTTACTGTTGGAGATTAATACTCTATTGGAGACATTTGAGTTTCGTTTTGAAAAAGCACCAGGTAAGGTCAAAGTTACTATTGGAGCTTAATACTCTGCTGGAGATGTTTGGGTTTTGTTATAAAAAAGAACATTATTAGGTCAACGTTGCTATTGGAGATTAATACTATGTTGGAGATATTTGAGTTTCGTTTTGAAAAGCACTAGGTAAGGTCAAAGTTGCTATTGGAGATATTTGAGTTTCGTTTTTGAAAAAGCACTAAGTAAGGTCATAGTTACTATTGGAGATTAATACTCTGCTAGAGATGTTTGAGTTTTGTTATAAAAAAGGACATGATTAGGTCAAAGTTGCTATTGGAGATTAATACTCTATTGGAGATATTTGAGTTTCGTTTAAAAAAAGCACTAAGTAAGGTCAAAGTTGCTATTGGAGATTAATACTCTACTGGACATATTTAGTTTCATTTACAATTGACCTTCTCAATTAACTACAAAAACTCATTTTGACCAAGGCCACAGGACAGAATAAAGAAGGCTAAAAAAAAACTTACAAATCCTTTTTTTTTTAATTTTAAAAAGTTTGACCAAAAATTATGTTATTGCAATTAACTGTACATGCCAAAAAAAGCTTTTGACCTTATGTTTTGATTTTTTTTTTAACATATACAAATTATATTCACAATACCATAAAAAAATATAAATAAATAAAAAGTGCACAATAAAACTAAATAACACAACAAATTTCCCTTTTTAACTAATATAAACAAAATAACCAGAGAAGATACAATCGATCTTACCGGGTAACCCCGTTGTGGTGGCAATTATCACTTTGTACATATACTGTGCATTCCATCTATAAACCAATAGAAACAGGAAAACCGAAAAAGGTTTTTGATAATTAGAGTCAACATAAAAAAAAATGAAAAAGATAATACAATACATGATTTTGATGATATGGTAAAAACGTTGGAAATGAAAGCAAATATGTGGATACATTCCATAACAATGAATGATGCAAGTGGAGATACAGGTAAAGCAAGCTAGATCTATGTAATGACCTTACTTTAGAACAAACTTGCGACACTTATTCAACGTATATATAAAGTTTAAACCAAAATGGAAAAAGGAAAACAATAGAACTACATGCTCTGAGGCCTTTCACTGTATGTCATCAGAGAGCAAACACTGAAAGACCTCAGAGCATTTAGTTTTATTGTTTTCCTTTTTCTATTGTGGTTTAAACTTCACTGATTGCATCACGTGTTTATTTATTTTGATTTTTCTGTATATATATATATATATATATATATATATAGTTCAATCAATGATCAAAACACAATATGAAATGGGAAAAAAGCCTAAGATCTTTCAACCGTAACAAACGGTCTTCGTCAGAGTGAAAAACCCAACTGACCCCAATGTTGGGTTTTGACTCTGACGAACACCGCTTGTTACGGTTGAAAGAACTTGTCTTTTTTCGCATTTCATATTTTGGTTTGATCATTGATTGTTATTTCACATGTTTATGTGAAATCTTGTTATATACTTCAATGTAGACAAATAAATACAGAGAAATCTTACTTTTTCTTTTTCATAATCTAATTAAATTATATTGGAAATATAAAACCGATATTTCCAATAAGCTGTACTAGAAGGTCAATCAAGTAATGCTGTACGAACATAGTATACAATAATATGCACCAGCGTATAATATACTATAGTATTGTAATATATATATATATATATATATATTACTGTCGTCCCTCCGTCCATTCACTTCTTCTCCTGAGGATGATCGCCATTACGGTCCAAATATTGAAAAGTGAGTCTTTGTATGTTTCTGTCTATGTGTCACAGTTTATTTTAAGTCTATATATATATATAATTAAAGTTACAGCTAGAGAACACAAGAAAAAGGACGAACACTCACGAATCTCGATTATTTCGGCGTCTTGCCGTCTTCAGGAGAGTAGAAAGAAAGAAAATAAAATAAAAGGAGAAAGAATGAAGGAACGGAGACGTAAATGCGTCCACTGGCCGATGTAAACTGTATATATAATATATATATATCTTATAGTATCAGAGTATACAGAGTATCTCTAGTACCTACATACAAGAGTATATATATTACTCTTATATCCTATAGCTTATACACTATCATACAAGAGTATGATAGGTACTAGATATATATGATACATACACTATGGTACAGTATAGTATACTAGAGTATAGCGAGTATAGTATACTACACTAGAATATGCTATATACTAGATATATATTATAAATACACTGTGGTATAGTATACTACACTATAGTATACTAGATATGTCATAAATACACTATGGTATAATATACTATACTAGAATATACTATGGTATATTATTCTTCACTAGAAGGTAGTATATTTTACTCTGGCAGACTAGCGTACAATATATTCTAGAGTATATTATACTGGAGCATAAATGTCTTTTTGATCCCCCCCCCCCCCCCCCCCCCAAGCAACACTCAGGAGATAACTGTCTATACAAAAGAGCTCAAGGCAACCTAAACATGAATATTTTATAAATGTAAGCACAGAAACATCTAAACCAACTGTTAGAAACAGTGATGTTCAAACAATAATTTCTTACTCAGAATGCAACCTTCAATTCGGTGATATTCCAATAAGGCTTCATATACTAGTCAAACTAGTCCACACGCTCTACCAAACAAGAACAAGCACGAGGTTGTTCAGCCTCCACCGTGCCGATAGTGTATACATGTATTTGGGCAACACAACCTACTGATTCTTCTAGTAGTTTCTAGTTTGCTGTTGGCATAGACTTCTGTTTTAAGCTGAGAGACTTCAATGAAGTCTTCAGGAGATGATTGGTGAGTATAGTATACTACATTTTGGAATAGTATCAGTGGCGTTCAATATTTTTGCCGCTCGAGGCGGTCCTATGATTTGCGAATATAACGGTTTAAAAACCGTTTAAAAAGACTATTACACAAATAAAACATAAAAAAGTCATGACCTTAAAAATTATTTTGGTATTAAATCAGATTTGTTGTTAACTTTTTATTATTATTTTTTCCTAGTTTACCCCTCAAATCCCCTCCTTGCTACGCCCCTGTAAGGTATCATAGATTAGTATGTAGTATACTACACAAGAATATAGCATACTATACTGCACTATGGTATTGTATACTAGAATTGTGTACAGTATACAGCACGATGGTATGGAATCCTAGACTAGTATACAGTATACTGCACTATGGTATGGAATTCTATAGACTAGTGTACAGTATAATTCACTAGGGGATGGTATACTAGACTAGTGTATAGTATACAAAACTAGTGCACAGTATACTATACTAACGTTAGTCTATTACAATATGACATACTAAACTAATGTATAGTATCATTAGTTGTGCAATCCGTAATTGTGTGGTATTTACTCATTCTGAGGTAAAATGGATAAACCAACAAAAGTCTCCACACAAATGAAGTTTTATTCAACGCGTTTCGAACACTTTGTGTTCATCATCAGGAAGACACTATAATACAAATTAAATCTAATTAGTTACAAAAATTAGAGTGAAATAATAAAAAATAAAAGTTCAATGAAGAGAATTCAAGACATACCCAAGGAAGTGGTACTGACGGGTTGGTCAAGTGAAAACAACTAGTAGGAAACTGATCCCTTGCGAAAGAGGATAGGCAGGCATATAGGAGATAAGGTGACAAAGGTTTCGGGTATGCTTGAAAGCCGTTAACTGAAATAGAGAGGGCCAGAACCAATAATTTAGAGGAAAGAAACTTTTTTTTTTTTTTTATAAATTTATAACTATTTCAGTTAACGGCTTTCAAGCATACCCGAAACCTTTGTCACCTTATCTCCTATATGCCTGCCTATCCTCTTTCGCAAGGGATCAGTTTCCTACTAGTTGTTTTCACTTGACCAACCCGTCAGTACCACTTCCTTGGGTATGTCTTGAATTCTCTTAATTGAACTTTTATTTTTTATTATTTCACTCTAATTTTTGTAACTAATTAGATTTAATTTGTATTATAGTGTCTTCCTGATGATGAACACAAAGTGTTCGAAACGCGTTGAATAAAACTTCATTTGTGTGGAGACTTTTGTTGGTTTATCCATTTTACCTCAGAATAATGTATAGTATATTACACTATGGTATACTAGACTAGTGTATTGTGTACTACACTAGGGTATGACATACTATAGCCTAGTGTACAGTATACTTCACTAGGGGATGACATACTAGACTAGTGTATGGTATGGTATAAAAAACTAGTGTACAGTATACTAGACTAATGTATAGTCAACTACACTATGACGTACTAGGCTAATATATAGTATACTACACTATGGTATACTAGACTAGTGTACCGTATACTACATTATGGTATGGTATAGAAGCAGTAGAGGCCTAATCCATGAAAAAATGTAACAAACTCTTGGTCCACCTGTTTCCCATGACAGGAGCTATGAAAAGCATTCGCCGGCTCGTACACATGCAGGGCTTACTCTGCCTACTATTGGCAAGTGAAGAACCTATCATTTTCAAATATTATTTTTGCTTTCCTTTTTATTCTCATAGACGTTGTAAGACTACTAAATCTAAAGTTTCAAACCTTTTGCATTTAATGATACAAATGCTTTCTCTGACCTAAACAGAAACCTTGGATATATCGCGGTTACCCTTCTTTACTCTGGAGTAACGATTGATCTCATGATCTGGCTAAAGATCTACGTCCATTCGAGAGAACATAAGAAAGCAGTCTTGGTACGGACAACTAACTTACATGTCATAAACAATATAATACTCAGCATATTTTATTCTTTTAGATATCAGAATGTGTAAATAAACAATACCCATAGTAATTTTCAATAAGCTGTCAAGTATGCAAGTTTCGGTTCATACAAGCATTACTTATAGCAAATCCATTAAGCAGCTTTCATTTCTAATAGCACTATAATTGCAAGGTGTCAAATATAACAAATTTAATTACTTAGTCAAGTACAAATTGCTCTATTCATGCTATCTAATTCTCATCTTGTAGCCGTCTCATAAGTAGTGACATGTCACGGGATATAATTACTCGCCATTTGTTTTGTTCCAATCATTCATAATTATTTATAATTAGTAATTAGTCACATTATTTAATTGACTTCAAACATGCTGATCATCTCTTAACTAATTAACGATTAACAGTTTAAATAACGAATTTTATGAACTATATTTACAGGGAATGGTAGTTTTGTATTAAGTACATAAATGCTAAGTAGTTTAGAAGTGAATTTATTTGAAGCTTGAAAACTTAAGAGACCACTGGTTGAGAGAAGGGAAAGAGAAGATGAACAGCTTAACATAAACACAACACTGAATGATTAATGAAGTGGCTATACAGTAAAACTATTTTACTGTGACCAATGTTATACATCAGTGATTCCCAAAGTGGGTTCCTTGGAACCCAGGGGTTCCTTAACGGACTGTCTGGGGTTCCACGAAAAACATTTAGAGAAAACCTTTCTCTAATTTTTTAGTGGGTATGAATTTATTCTGTGTATCTTGTGAAACCCGTAACAAGCGGTTTTCGTCAGAGTCAAAAACCCAACTTAAACAGTAGATGCAGAAAACATCTGGTGAGGGGTTGAGAAGAGTGGGAGGGAAGAGTGGTATTTTAAAAGGGCGAAACGCAGGAAAGGACTAATTTCCAGAAAGGGATGTTTGGGGAAACAAAGGAGTACAGTAAGAAAGAGTAAAAAACTATCCGCTAGCTGTCAACCCTCTTAAAAGAGGTTATTGTCCTCGTAACGAAAGTATCAAGTTTGAAGAGACCTTTACTAATGTTTATAATATTTGATTTATTAAATTTAATTAGAGACGGTGTCTCTAATTTAATATTGTGATTTCAAGGTTTATGTGAAATTTTTTTATATGAATTCTTTCTTATTTACGTCTTGAAAGAACAAACTAAAAAAACTGAAAAACAAGCAAGGCAACCAAATTAATTATTTAACTTAGTTGTAACTCATTGCGTTTTTTATGTATGTTTGATTTTTGAATGATTGAATTATTTCTTATATTTCCTCTGTTCTGTAGGACTATGAAAAAGGTTTTAAATAAAAACCGAAACGTTGTCAATGAGAGTTTAATTTGAACCCGAAGAACTGACAGAGTCCTGATAAACATTAATTTTGGTTATATATAGACAACCATACTGTTTCTTCAAGTCAACGTATTGATGAAGATGTACTTTATTTACTCTACTGATGAAGATGTACTTTATTTGCTCTACTAATGAAAATGTACTTTGTTTGCTCTATTGATGAAGATGAAACAAAATGGGAATTTACAGAAAGAACCAAAAGTGGCGGAACTCGAGAAATGCTGCTACTCTCCCAAAATTATTGTAAACAAAATAAAACTCGAGTCTTAGGAAAATCAAAAATTATTTTTTTGGAAATTTTTTTTATATAATTAAAAAAGGAAATAGTCCGTTAGGACACATATTAAACTATTACAAGAAAACTAACTTCAATATTTCGACCTCATCATTATCAGGAGAAGAAGAAGAACTGTTCGTCTGGAAATCGGCTCTCAACCAACCGAGCAGAACGCATCTTCTTCTGATAATGATGATGAGGTCGAAATATTGAAGTAAATTAAGTTTTTTGTTTCTACGTGTTCTTTTCTCGTAATCATTTAAAATGTTATATAAGAATCACGCTATCAGAAATAAAGAAATAATGAAAAAAGAATCTAGATGAATTAGTTACAAAAGAATGATTAATGAAATTTATTTAGTTGCTTTTAAATAGATAAAAATTGATGTGTAAGTAATGCTTCCCAAGGCTGGTAGATCCACAGAGGTTGACACATAAATCGTTAGAATATAAATTCGTGGCTCCTCGTAAATCGCCTCATCACTTGGATTTGTCTCGCGTCATGCTTTTTAACAACAGCCTCCTAGATCTGTTCTTCAACTCATCATATTTCAGTCGCCAATTAGTTTTTGCATTTCATTTTGTTTATTCAATTTTTTATCAAACTTCATACTTTGATGTTTGTAATATTCTTTTTTGAAACATTGTTTTGACCTATTCGTTGAAAAATAAAAATAAACAAACAAAAAAAAAACTTTAAAAAAAATTAAAAATCGACAAAGAGAAAAACTTGTCAAAAAAATGAAAACAACTAATTGGTAAAACTGAAAGGCAAAATAACATAAGAAACACATCCAGTAGGCTCTTGATAATGGACAAGTTCCGAAATCGGTTAATTACTGAAAAATTTATGAGAAAGATGACTGTACTTTATATTATAACAATTTATGTATCTAATTTAAAAAAAAAATAATTAAAGTTTCAAAATGTCCTTTTTTTTACATAAAATATAGCATTCATACGAACTGTTCGAACACTGATTCATGCAATACAATATGATGAGTCATGCTAGTTTTTCCATTCATACATATAAAAAAATACATAAAAAAAAAGTTAAAATATTGTACACAGAAATATACAAAAAAATGAAATTTCACATATATATCATCTGATTAAGCATTTAAAATATTTTAAATTCTAAAATAAATAAATAAAATAGGACATATATATGTTTTGTTGTACAGAACAAGTGACGTAGAATGACCATGCACATTCAACATGAATGCCAGTTTGTGTGACAAGCTGTCCGAGGCACTTCACTGTTGCATCAATTGTTAAAATACAGTCACCATTTTTAATAAAAAAAAATATCTACTTTTAAAATAAAATTGAATTAAAAACAAACAAAAAATAAAAAAATAAATGAACTTAGGGAAAGTGAAGAAGAAAAATGTGAACTGAATTCTATTTGTTTTCTAACAACCACACTTATAAGGCCTTCCACCTTTGAGTGTTGTGTTTGGAGGAAAAATTGTGGCTCATTTATTATTTGGTACCCATTTTTAGTAATGAGCGAAACCACATTACCTGTTGATTCTACATTGGGAGTCCTAAAATTTGCCAAACTCAAGTATATTTAAGAGTATGGATTTTTAATGAGTATCTGACATCGTACAGGCTCGGGACCGACGGCTTAACATCCTCTTCAGATTTATTCCACCTCCCACATGAATAAAAAAACTCCAACACCAGGAGGGTATCAAACCCCAAACCTACAAGTTCAGAGACGAGTACGTTAACCACTGAGCTAACGTACCTCCTTAACCTTAAAGCTGTTTTTAATACTATAAAAATGTAATAAGCTGTACCGTTGTCTACCACATAGTTTAGTATTATTCTTGACGATTGGGCAGATATTGGTCAAAAAGAAAACACATATCTGACGTTTCGCCAACATTTATTGTCATTTTCAAGGTTATAATAAACAAAAAGTTTGTTTATATTCTGTATTATTTTGACATTTATTGTTCATTATAGCCTTGAAAATGCCAATAAATATTGACGAAACATAGTGATGAACTGAACGGTGTTTTCATCTTGACCAACATCTCCACATTATTCTAGAATCATAATTTTAAAAATTTAGTATATTTTATGTATATAGTTTTACCCATAATGAATATACACCTTTAGACCCAGACAACAGACCGACCCAGATTAGCTAAGCAGAAGGTGAGTTCAGCCACCCTACCTTAATCCCCCATAATGCTCCCTGATCCAAGGCCACCGTTCTGTAAACATTCCTGTACTAATCCACTTTCTATATATAAACTGACTAACTAACTATTATTCTCATTAATACTGTCCTCATGATAAATGTGGTACATTCGAAACATGTCGACTAGTAATATTGGTGATAAGCTTTATAGTTTTAATGAAGAGACGAGGAAGGAATTCCGGAAATGATGAATGTGGTACATTCGAAACATGTCGACTAGTAATATTGGTGATAACCTTTATAGTTTTAATGAAGAGACGAGGAAGGAATTCCGGAAATTGGAGAAATTATGTAGGAAACAGATACAAGCCAAATATGGGGCGTTATTTAATGATCAAACCATAATATTTTATATATACAATTTTATATATATACAGATATTAATAGGCAGCAGATCTTCTTTTAAACAGGTATTATTAAAATTAACCGTAGTCTCAGCATTCACGATCTTTAGACTGAGAGATTCGATTCTGGGAACTAACTATTCTGCTAACAGTATTCAACTGAAAAGGAGCTGGCCAAGTCACATGTTAAACAAAATCAATGAGGTAGTCAATAGTATTAAAGTATAGTATATACTTTACATATATAATATATACTACACATATAGTAAATATATATATACATATATAGTAATGCTTCTTCTTTAAAACACATATTACTAAATAGTACACCATATTTAGCCTGCATTTGCTTCTTTCATAATTTTTCTTTTCTCATCATTTGTGACTCTATGAGGGGATTGTCCCAAAGATTAACGAAAACAGCACCAAAAATGCGAAATGTCATACAAAATTGTGATATATACTGGTATTGACGCAAATAATATGCAAATGTATTTATTTCCAAGTAGCCTAGTCCAAGTTGTTTAAGAATATATATAGTTAGTTATTGGTTCTATCCTGAAAAACCAGTGGAGGAATTCAACAACAAACAGAGAGACTTTGTAAATTTACTGCGTTAGATAAAGACAACAGAAAAAAAATACAACAGTTTCAAAAATCAGAATCATATTGAAAAAGTGTGATTCACTTAAAGAATGATACGATTAATTATTCAAAATGATAATCGTTTAATAACTTACAGTTATACGATTAATTAACTTCGAAGTACAAAAAGAAGCCAATTAATCTAATTACATTCGACAAACAATAATTATTTAATTAGGTGTGGGTTATAATGCTGGAGGTATTGCACAAATAAACATGGGAAACCTCAAAGAAGGTTATAATGGAGAAAACGGTTAGGCTCAAATTGTTAAAAAAATATAGTTAAAGTAAGAGTTTTTTATTATCAAATTTGCTTCAAATTTTATAAAATTATATATATAAAAATTACAAACAAGTTGTCCAAATACTGAAATCTATAAAAAAAAAAATTAACTATAAAATCGGAAAAATCAACCAAACTGGACATAAGTTCAAAATCGAAGAGATAAACAGAATAAAGAAACATACTAACTGAAAATTTTGGAAAATCTGTCTTCTAGAGAAAGGGTTAACATTTTTCGAACCAAGAAAGGCATAATCATTGGATGTAATTCTAATAAACTCTAAAAGCAATTTTAACAAATTTGTATTTAACCAGTTTAAGTGGTCAGCATTGTATAAATAAAACTAAATTTGATATGTATGCTTTTACAAAACCACTGTGTTTAATAATTATTAATTGATTAAACTCAAGCACATCTAATATTTATTACGCTTAATTAATCGTAAATGATTGAAAAATATAACGTTTAATTTATCGTGATTGGGAATCTAACGATTAAATTCTTCGTAAATGATTGAAAATATCACGTCTAATTTACCACAAGTGATTTACAATAGAAAACGATTAATTTATCGTAAGTAATTGAAAATATAATGTAAATATTCAAACCAATTTTGCTTAGCTAACTATTAAATGTTCAGATAAATTTAAATCATTTAACTTTCTGTACAATCTGCAACACAAAAAAGCTGTATTATCGATTTCAAATTATCATTACTGCCGGAAATAAGAATATGTCCTCAATAACACAGGTTAACATATTTTCTGGAGCCAAAGGTTTCTAAGCTGATTTAGATTAATTTAGGGGTGCTGATTCAGAAAATCATACTAATTTTTTCTCATCAGGTCAAGTTATTGAGATGAGATGTTTGCTATTTCATACCTGTTTTACCTTAAAATTAGGTGTATTGCTAAAAAACATTCAAGTATCATAATTACAGTTGTAAGTTGTTATTGTGATCTATGTTAAATGATTACGACATCACAAACTTAAAGCAAAAATCATAATTTTACTAGTGTTTCAGATTTTTGGAGTAAAAATTAACATGTCTACATTCTCTCCCAGGAGACGTTGTTTAAACAAACCAAATGTGTTTTTTAATATTTAAATGTATAAATATGTTGCATACATATTACAATATTTTGGTATGATTAAACGAATATGTGTCTTAAAGTTAAATAAAAATATTGTTTCTTGCATTTACCCATCTTTATTGTAGCTAGCCTACCTACAGAGAGGGGTGTGAGATAGCAGAAAAACTAGACCTGACAGAGAAAAAACAACAGCATTTCTGGAATTTGGGCCCTTCAATTAGGTAAAAACTGTTACATGAAAGTCATTGATGTTAATGACACTCATTAATTAAACGTTATTTAATTAATAATTCGTTAGCCACCATGACAAAAACTTAGTTTATCTGGCCAGTGTAATCACATTTACAAAACTAATCCTTATTAAAACTACAGGATAATCCTACTTATTACTAATTCCATACACCAAAAATATAAGAATTATTCACTTTTCTAAGTTGATAAAAGTACTTATACGGGAGAATTTAACGCTGCAGGTGTGATATGTTTACTATACATATTTTACTTTCATCAATAATAATTGGCGAAATTAGAAACTTAACTATATTAAAGGTAAATGGTAAAACATAAACCTATACAAACTATATTTCGCATTATATTTCTACAATGAATAAATTTGAATTAATTTACGACCACTGTCACCACAACACATTATATTTAACCCTTTTCAAAACGAACAATAGACCGCCATTAACAACATGCTGATATTAAATAAAAAATAATAACTTATTTATATTATTTGCAGCAAGATCATTGAAGTGAAATAAAGATGATACCCTGACTTGAAAAAACAGCAGGAAATCCCTAAATATCCATGCAAATAATACATACGTTATCAGGTTAGAAACCTTAGGAAGGTTTCCTTCATAGGTATATTGAAATCAATACTATAGGAACTTTTATATCATTCCATATTCAAATAATTAGAATTATTCACCTTTTTAAGTTGGAAAAATTACTTAAAACGGGAGAATTTTACATTTTTTAAAAGACATATACCTTAATTCATGTGAGCAGTTGGTTCAATGAAATATACATAACAAAAACTTAAAATTACTTTAATCTGAAATAAAACCTGTTTAAGAAATAATTCAAACGAACTCTTAAGTAATTTATACGAAAGTAATGATAGAATACTTTCCTACAAACCATCTAGGAACAAATTTTCCCCCCATTAGGTCCCCTAATGAACCATTATGTACATCCTGAGAACTGATACCACTTACATAAGTTAAGCTAAAGTTAAAGAAAAAAAAACAAAACATATTTACAGAAAAAATAAAATTAACAGCAGACACTTCTAGACGAATTAACTACACCAACTTAAGAAACACTGATAACATTATCTATAACAAAAGAGGAGGTTAATGTACTGCTTTCTTCTTTCTTATATAACATACTTTATTAATAAATTTAAAAAAATAAATAAAGAAATAAAAGAAATAAGTGGAGTTTTGATGCAACAGATGGGATGCATTTTTTTTTTTAGTCTCTTGATGCAAATAAAGTTACTTACGTATCTTTCATGACCTCTGTACTCCTTGCACCAAGAGCTGGGCTATAAACACACAGAGGTTCTCACTTTGTCCTTGCTTGCCTTTTATTTTTTTACAATAACTGACTATTAGCCTTATTGTATTGGCTAATATCAAACAAATCAAAAAAAAAACAGGTAAAATATTTTTAGAATTCAAAGAGGTGAATAACCACGCCTGGAAGAGGAATAACCTCTAGTTAAAAAACTAATATCGATAAAAAAAAAATTAATTTAAACTGCCAACTATGACGAGTCGATAAACTCTCGGATAGATGTTGCCAAGTTGAAGTTCCAGAGCCGGGATGTCAGGACATAAAAATGATTTATACCCATCAAAAAAGAAATATTTACATACACTTCTACACATATATGTGTTATTCTTTTTAATTAATAATTGAATTGACAAGTAATTTTTTTCATTAAAGATATTAAAACCCTATAGCTACGCCCAACACCCTTCGATACTAATAACCTCAACTAGTTATATTATTACACAAAATGAAATAAATATAAAAGGCTAAAAAAAAATAAAATGTAAAAAACTTACCATCTTTGATAGTTGTAAAGAATAATGACAAAAGAAAGTTAGTTATATTATAAATATGTTGACTATAGGCTGCGAGGAAGCCACTGCAACAGTAAAATCTAGAATGAGTCAAATGGGTGGAGTCATGATAATCTAGACACCACCACTGCAGTCTTATTGGTCCACAATATAGTCAACATTATTCTAAATATTTTAAAAACGTAAATTTAATCAATTGTAATTTCAATTTATGGAAATTAATATTCAAGAATTTTAAATAAAAGTTAGTTTATAAATAATTAAAGATTATTTATATTATACAATTTTATTTTGGAGCTATTTTGACTAACATTTACTGGCACGCGGCTTGACTATCGATTACCCGAACTAGACGTGTCTTTAAATTTTTACGCTATTGCTGTAACTTTAATTCAATATATTTGCGCTAGATGCAGCTATTCATGTATTATTGGCTATTTTATGATAAAAAAACTCCTAGAATTATCACAAAATATTAATACTTTATTCATTAATTGAAAATAATAATTTATGAAATATGAGTTTAAACAGTAACAAACTCTTGTAACTGACAGGAATGAATATCGATAAAATTATTTTATATATAGGTGTAATGTTACTAATAAGTAATGTGAATTATAATAATTTAACTATTTTGTTAATATGCGCATGAAAACATAAGAAACATGTTTTTCTAATTATGATATTTGTTAATACAATAATACATTGTTGCAAGGAAAATTTGTCAACGGTTCATCAAGTGATCAAGTCAATTAGTTTTTTTCATATTGAAATGAAAAGAGAAAAAAAAATTAAAAATAAACCAATGAATTTAACACAATTTTATGCAAATCTAACCATGGTCATTACTGATTGTTTCAAATTTAAAATATTACTTTTGTTTTTTTTTCGCGTATTCAATATAAAAATGTACTTTTTTTTTAAATTTGTTTAAAGAAAATTCTAATTCTATTTGTTTTTTTTTTCATTTTACGTCTGAAAAAAACTGTATTTTGTCTTCACCTGAAATGTCAAGGCACATGAGTCATGATTTTCCCCGTGACAATGTAGCAGAGTCATGGTTATAAAAAACTCTTAGTGATATGTCATAATGCCGAATTAATAATGTCTTTAAATGAATGTCATTCATATTAATGGCATTCATTAATATAACGTTATTTAATGAATACATCATTAGTTACAGTTACTCGTCTAACTTTCTGATTGACAATATAATTACTAAATCGATTCTTTTCATTACTGAAACACAAACTTTCAGAAGCAACATTCCAAGGTTTCGATTCTTTTAAATAAACATACCAGTTTAATCTCATTAAAAGTGGCCAAATTTAGTAGCCATATTAAAATAAAAAAATAATTAAATGATTAATATCTGTGACAGTGGTGTACTTATATTAAAGTTGATTTAAGAATGCTTCAAATTTTCAATTAAAATAGTAACTTTTTTTTTTAAATAATAATGTTTAAAGAATTTATCAGTACTGACATAATACGTAATAACACTGGTAAATATATTTTTCGGTGTCCAAGGTTTCTAAGCTGATTTAGATTAATTTAGGAGTACTGCTTTCGACAATCATACTAATTTTTTATCATCAGGTCAGTTTATTGAGATGTTTGATATTTAATATCTTTTTTTTACCTTAAAATTAGGCGTAGTTATAGCATTATAATTACGATTGTAGGTTGTTATTGTGATCAATGTTAAATGATTATGACATCACAAACCTTACAGCTTTTACTTGCTTTGTAGATTTTTGGAGTAAAAATTAAACATGGCTACATCCTCTCCTAGGCGACTTAGCTTAAACAAACCAAATGTGTTTTACTATATTTGCGGAGAATATAAGCTGAAATCTAAATGTATTGTAAATATTTTGTTGTGATTAATGAATATGTGTCTTGAAGATAAATAAAAATATTGTTTTTTCAATTTGCCTGTCTTTATTGCAGCTATAACCTTCCTACAGAGAATGGTATACCATAGTTGAAAAACTAGACCTGATAGAGATAAAGTGACAGCATTTCTGTAATCAGCGCCCTTAAATTAAATAAAAACTGTTAAATGAAAGTCATTGATGTTAATGACACTCATTAATTAAACGCTCTTTTTTAATAAGTCGTTAAGCACCATGACAAACATTTTTTTTTGTTAGCTAGTGTAATGTATGTATCATTTTAAATAATGTTTGGCTAGAAATCTTCAAACTGTATTAATTGCCTCATAGGCTGTGTTTATTTCATTACATATTCCATTCGAAGTTTTCTTAATTATTGTAGAGTGTCTCCACATATAAAAATTTAATAGTATAAACAACGCGTTTCAAACACGTAGTTCAGGCATTAAATAAAAAAATAATAACGGTTGGGTCTCCAACCGTCTCTGAACCAGTGCGCTTGGTTTCCCTCTCTTATCTCTCCTGGAGACGGTTCAAACCGAAAATTAGAGACTGTAAGTGTTCTTTTGATTTCTCTATGTTTCTTTGTCTATATTGAACTAGATTTGTCCGTTTTGGATCGTATTTCCAACGAAAAAGTATATATATATAGGTGTGTTCTCTCAAACCGTCGATATATTATTGAATCTGTTATTTAAAGACATCCTCAGGGCTATAAACTAACAAAAAAACAATAAACAATGGACATTTGTCATTTCTACTTTAGAAACATCATAAAAAAATTGAAACAATTGAAACAAATTTTCAATTTGTTTATGATGTTTCTAAAGTAGAAATGACAAATGTCCAATGTTTATGGTTTTTTTGTTAGTTTATAGCCCTCTAAAATCGTTATTTCACGGAATTTATTGTTTCTATGTAATATTTGTATGTTTTGGACTGGATCAAATTGGTGGTTATTGGTGACTAAATGTTTGGCAAAATGGGATATGAATTGATTATTGTTGGGGGATTTGGTTTTCTCTTTAACTTCTTGTATATATAAGGCGTTGTTTATACGATTAAATTTTTATAAGTGGAGACTGCTTCATTAGCTTTTTACCCTACAAAGAGTAAATGCCACATAATAACTGACTGCACTACGTTACATGACTAGGGGTAGCCAACGTCGAAATAAATAAATACCGTAATTAGCATATACAAAGTCCATGTCACAAATACTTTCCTGCTATAAAAACTGTATCTCTCTGAAAGATAACGCTAAACCGTTTATCACCTGACCCGAAGGTTTGATAAGAATTATCAATATCAACACCAAAAAGTATTAACTGAACTTATATGTTAACAATATGATAATATATATACATATAAAACTCTGATGTTCTTGTTTAAATATTTGCACACAGGTGAAAATTGGAACTGTTAATTCAAGTTTATGACGAATTATTCAAATATTAAAGAAAACAGTGTGTGATATATTACTTTACAAACAATGGTATTAAAAAGGAAGAAGAATGAAAAATAAATTCTCTCAACATAAGTTAAGTAAATGACTCCAGATGTAAAATCTATTTACGAGTATGTTACGGAATAAACCTGACGAGTTTTTCTACGAAAAACCTCAGTTCCATTTTTGGAAATCTTATTGTTGTTTAGATGATTTTTTTTGTACCACCCTTAGGTTCGTATTTTCTTCCTTATTTTATTTTGTACTATATTTACTTTGTACTATAGATAACTCTCTGGCATCATTGTATTTTTTAGTGAATGCCTGAGGAAGAACACTATGTGTTCGAAACGCGTTGTTTATACCATTAAATTTTGATATGTGGAGATCATTTCATTAACTTTTTATCCCACAATCAATTATAGTTTAAATTAATTTTAACATGTTAAGTATCAATGATCAAACCACAATAAGAAATGGGAAAACAAGACTAAGATCTTTCAACCGTAACAAGCGGTTTTCGTCAGAGTCAAAAACCCAACTGATGATCAGTTGGGTTTTTGACTCTGACGAAGACCATTTGTTACGGTTGAAAGATCTTAGTCTTGTTTTCCAATTTCTTATTGTGGTTTGATCATTGATTGTTATTTCACGTGTTTATGTGAAATCTTTTTATGTTTTATGTTTTAAGTATATATATTATATATATATATATATATATATATAATATATATATATATATATATATAATATAAACGATATACAGTGTTACGTCTGCTTACAAAAGGTTCTATATAAGACATTTGCAAACTACGAAACGACTTTTCGGTTAAGTTAACTAAACGAAAGTTTCGTAAAGTTAATTACATATAACTTATTGAAGTTACGAAATATTACCTTTTTTTTGTGTTATGAAAGAAATTTCATGGATATGAAACTAAGAAATTTCAGAATACAAAATCTGTTTCTTGATTCATCTTGGCAAAGGGGGAAAGGGACTTGAGGAGAATGAATAGGACAATGGAGGAGTTGATTTTTAGCAACACGATGAAGAAGTTTCGATGAAGAAGTTGATGAAGGTTGGAGGCGATACAACATGTATGTAGCAGTTAACGAGTTCACTGAGGACGAGGCAGCCATTATTACGTCGCTACGAATACAAAATAATAACAAAAATAATATAACAATATATAACCTGGTCTCTATCTCCATGGAAAATGGGTGAACAAACAAACAAACAAACAAACTCACGAACTTTATATATAGAGATGATAGAACAATAACATCTTCAGGGGAAGTGACTTTCACATCATGCATAATTGCTCCCAAACAATGGGGCTCATCTACACTATGAGGCTCATTTTTGTGTAAAATATCAATTTTATTCATTAAAGATTTTGGACCGTAGTGTTGCCACAAACTTTGGATACATAGTCACCCACCCATACATAGACATCATCGAAAAAACTTCATAAAACGACTTCTGGGACCTCAAAACATGTAATTCCGCCAACATCTTGAGATCGAATTTTTTCACGATCACAATACTTTTATATATATATTTTAGTAAAAATAATTTCACGATCACAATACTTACTATATATATGTTAGTAAAGTACAAATAATATCCATATTATTAAATATACAGTATATATAATATTTATTAACTTATGTATTATTAATATATAAATACATAATATAATATCGTATATAAGCCTATCTGATACTAATATTAGATATCGAATAATATCGATACTGAGACGCTATGACAGGGGCCCCTTGTTTTGCATATTCATCATAGCTTTATTGTTAATTAGCTCTTAGTAATAAAGTGGTTTCTTAATGTCATGAAACATCTATCATTTCAAATTAACATAAAATAAATATGACCCATCTTAAATATTGTAATCATGAAATAACTTACATAATTCTTTTCAGACTTCTTGAATATTCTGTTTGTTATGATAAAATATTATATGTACTGTAAAGGGATTCAGGACTGCTTACATGTCAAACTGATTAAATGTTGATTAGTTTGAAAGTGGCACAAAATGGAGTCACTTTAAAACTATTGCGTAAAGAATACTCCCACAATCATTGGAAAAAAATGGATGACTAACATTAAAAGTTTAAATTTTAAAAGGTTTTTTGAAAATTTGAAACTCCAGACCAGGGCTGACAATGCTGAAGTTTATAACTGTTACCTAGGGTTCTGTTTTTTTTTATTGAATTTGACAAAATCTTGGGGTTTTCTCTCCTACATCAGGGCTGCCAAAATTTTTTAGCAGATCATAGCAAAATTCTGCATGAAAACGTACCAAAAAACGAGTAAAACGCACCAAATTTAATGAATTATGAAATTCATTTGATTAATTCCATTTTAGAATGAAAATTTATCTCTTGTTTCATTTTTTCTTTGTTGGAATTAAAATCTCTTGAAGATAATTTTTTGTATAAAATTCTATCTTGAAAAGTATCGAAATAACTATGTATCAAATCTCAAAATGGAGTAAATTTAAAACTATTGCATAGGTAATGCACTATCATTGAAAAGATGGATCACTGTTAATAAAAGATAGAAGTTGTCAAAACTTTGAAACTCTAGACCGGATAATTGAGCTAATTATAAAATGTCATTGTTGATATGTTGAGTCATCGTGATTAATGCACATTATAGAGTTGTGAATACCAGTAAACAACTCTGCTTGTCATCACTTAATTAGTTTGAATTACTAAATAGTTTCTTAATTACTTAATTAGTTATTGCTAATTAGTAAATTAGTCTGAATAATCATTTAAAAGTACTTTTTATTTGAAAAGTGAATAGTTGTGACATTCAGTTATGTGTAACTCAGAGGTTCTTAACCTTTTGGGGGTACCGAACCCCACCAGTTTCATAAGCGCATTCATCGAACCCTTCTTTAGTGAAAAATAAAATATGATTTTTTTCAAATTCAAGTCATAGGCGTATGTTTTTTTTATGTCCCAAAAAATGAACCGTGCATTAATATTATCTTGTTCAAAGAACAAAACCAACACAATATATGAAATCACAACAAATGACATACGTGCAAATCAGTGTCACTTTTGCTGTTGACCTCTTTGGTGGAGGCTCCGCCGAACTCCTGAGACCAACTCTTCGAACCCCTAGGGTTCGATCGAACACAGGTTAAGAACCACTGGTGTAACTGAATGAAGTTTAAATTTAACTGCTATGTCACTGATAGACACCTTTACTAAAAGGTAAAAAAAATAACCCGGTTTGTTACATTAAATTGGCATGAAATTTTCTACGTATGGTGTAACAATTAGGATAAACATAAAGGAGTATATAAATAATGGTATCTGGACAAAAGAAGTTTAATTCGTTCCAAAACTAAAAACGTACGTAGTACAATTACTTGTTATTACTATACGGTTACATACGTAGTACGTAGTAATAAAAATAGTATTATTATTAAACGCGTTCTAATCACCATTCAAACAATGGTGTTTGAACAATATTCATTGTGGGATTAATATAAATATCTTAATCTAAACAGTATTATTTATCGATATTTTATCAATTATAAGTTTTACAAGATTAGATGGAAACATGATTTAAAAAGGTATCGACTTAGAACGCTTCAAGGCTAACAATCGATAACTCCCCCGTTTATTAGCGAATAAGCAGGGAGTAAAACGTACTAAACTGACCGAAACATTCCCCAAAAACTTTTATTTCCCCAAAATTTCCCAAAAAAAAAAAAAAAAAAGTTTCTGCACTCAATAAGGAATCAAATAAACTATTTAAATCAATAGTACATATATATATTTTTTTAAATTCCAACTAATAATGTCATGAATATATTTCGGCGCCTCCGTGATGTTTATGTTTCACTGAGAAATCCTCTTTTTTTCGATGGCATCAGTTCTCAATTCAGAAAAAATAATCATGTATGTTATCAAAGCAGTTATAATCTGAAAAAAAATTAGGAATAAGTAATATAATTATTTACATTAATTACTCTAGGATGTTTTTCACAAAATATTCTTTTTATAAGCGTGTTTTATTTTGTAGTTTGACAGCTACTTCTATATATCTAACTAAATCGAAAGAAATGGTCTGTAGGACTTAAGATAAAAATGATAACAAAAACAACACTGAGGTAGACACAAACACAAGTTATTACTATCACCAACCTGCCTCCACGTGGGACTCTTTGCCTCTTGATGACGACTATTGTCGAAATATAGAAGTGAGTTATATCTGTGTTTATATTTGTCTTCGTTTTTTTTTATAATTTTTATGTAAAGTCCGACATTTCATATATATGCATTGAATTCTGCATTAGTGGTCCGGATCTGAATTATGATTGTACGAATAAAACATTCGTAATCGTAACGATTGTTACGATAAAACAAATTGTATATCTATTTTGTCTTCTTCACTTACTACTAGTTTGTTTTATCCTATTTTATTTTTCTAAATTCTTATTCTTAACTAGTTTCCCATACTTACCCTTTTATTCAGTCTCTATCTTTTATTTACTAAAACAACCAATGCAAGTTTTTTGTATTGTATTTATTTTTATTTATTTATTTATTTTTTCTTCTTTTCTCTATCATTATTTTTGTTTCTTATAGTTTGTTTTTATCTTATATTGTTTATAATTTTTCACCTATTTATAGTTTTACCCAACCAGTACTGCTTATCTGAGTTTCTGTTTATATCTTCTCCTAATTTTATACTTTAAGACCGGGTACGGTTGACAGCACTGGCGGTTGCCGGGTTGGTTACTTGCCGTTGCGGCTACAACGTGCTTGGTCTCCCATTCTCTTTTCTCCTGAAGACGGATTACCCGAAAATTTGAGTCTGTAAGTGTGTTTCCCTACTTTGTGTGTTGTTCTTTGTTAATCTCGAACTCGCATATATATATATATATATATATATATATATATAATCAATTCAAAACGAAGGAAACACACAGAAAGACACAGACATAGCTAACATCGATATTTCGACCATCGTCGTCATCACGATGATGACGATGATCACTGATGACGACGATGGTCGAAATATCGATGTGAGTTATGTCTGTGCTTTCTGTGTGTTTTCTTCGTTTTGAATTTATTTTATTTAAAAAAGTCCGCTGGACCGTTCTTTTAATTGTTATATATATATATATATATATAGTTATATAGTATATATATATATATATATATATATATATATATATATATATAGTAATTTATTAATATAGCCATTTCAATATAGTGTTGTTATCAATGAACTGTCCTCTATCATTAAATGTCCCTTGGGCAAATGATTTCGGATTTACCCCCTGAGCACCGTAAGATAGTCGTAAGGAGACTGCACAAAACAGCTATAAGGTCGTGAATGCAGAAGCTGCTGCCTATTTCAATTATGTATATATATATATATATATATATATATATATATACAGTAATCCCTCGCTAGTTTGCGGTTCAGTTTTCGCGGGGTCCTGAAATGTTCAATTATAAATATTCAACTGCTATTGCAGTAAAAAATAAAAAAAATACAACTCGTAATGAAACAGTACAGTAGTTAGTATTTGAGTAGAAAACATACAGGATTCTTCTTGTACGATCGAGAAAGATATCAAACAATCAGTGACTTGCTCGGTCAAAATATTTTCTACAGTATTAAATTAAAGGTTAATAAAGGCTATTGAAAAATATTCACTAAAGACTAAAAATTATTGAAAGTTATTAAAACATAATCAATTGTAACAATAGAATAATTAAAATATCAAAAAATAGAAGTTGAAATTAATAAAAAAATAAACGAAGATGTTTCCTTTGATGTGATTGACTAATTCATATCGCCCAACTTGCAGTTTACCACACCACCGACGCCCTAGTGAATCTACGCACTACACATTAGTCTTTGTTCGGAATTATTTCTTATTTTTTTCTTTTTGTTATTCATTTTTATTTACAACACAGGACAGTATTCAGTAAGGTCAGGATTCTCTCTCTCTGTTGGAAAGGTCGTTGTTTGAGCTTTAGAGGCTTTTATAAAGGCGCGTCCATTATTCGTGGATTTTCGCTTTTCGCGGGTGTCTTCGGTCTCCATTATCCGCGTAAAGTGAGGGATTACTGTATATATATACACAGGTTTGATTAAATAATACGCCATATTTACGGTTGACTGGTTTCCTTTGCCAACTACTATATGTGCAACCTAGAAAATAAATTTATGGAAACTACCCAAGGACAGATATATTGTCGTTATATTGACGACTGCTTTGTCACTATGGAAACACCAGAAAAGCTATCTAAACTTCAGAATAAAGGAAACTAGTCAACCGTAAATATGGCGTATTATTTAATCAAACCTGTATAAATGAAAGACTGCTTCCTAAATATACTAATATATATATATATATATATATATATACATAATTGAAATAGGCAGCAGCTTCTGCATTCACGACGTTATAGCTGTTTTGTGCAGTCTCCTTACGACTATCTTACGGTGCTCAGGGGGTAAATCCCAAATCATTTGCCCAAGGGACATTTAATGATAGAGAACAGTTCATTGATAACAACACTATATTGAAATGGCTATATTAATAAATTACTAAGTTTTTTTGTTTTGATTAAATATTCTGATCTTAAGTTTTGTATTTTCATTAGTTGTAGTAACATTGATACAGATGATTATCCTTATTGCTTTCTCATATTGACTTCAAGAATGTGGAGGTGGCTTGTGTTTCTTTCTGTCTGTACGTTATGCACAACAAATACAAACAAGATGAGAAGGCATTAAGGAAAATTATCTATAACAATTTTACTATCACTAATGAAAATATGATACTCAAGCTTAGAATTTTTGATCAAAACAAAAAAAAAACAGATCCTGGTACTGAGAAACCGGCCTAATGATGATCCCTCGATCCTGCAAAGAAGTCACATTGTGTACCAATATACGTGCACTACAGGGGTATGTGAAACCCTGCCGTCACGGTACATAGGACTGGCTAATACTGGACTTTCGAGGCGTCTCACCATATACCTCACGACCGGTGCACCTAAGAAGCATGCCAGAGAAGTGCACTACAGGGGTATGTGAAACCCTGCCCTCACGGTACATAGAACTGGCTAATACTAGACTGTCGAGGCGTCTGACCATATACCTCACGACCGGTGCACCTAAGAAGCATGCCAGAGAAGTGCACTACAGGGATATGTGAAACCCTGCCCTCACGGTACATAGGACTGACTACTACTAGACTGTCGAGGCGTCTCATCATATACCTCATGACCGGTGCACCTAAGAAGCATGCCAGAGAAGTGCACTACAGGGGTATGTGAAACCCTGCCCTCACGGTACATAGAACTGGCTAATACTAGACTGTCGAGGCGTCTCACCATATACCTCACGACCGGTGCACCTAAGAAGCATGCCAGAGAAGTGCACTACAGGGGTATGTGAAACCCTGCCCTCACGGTACATAGAACTGGCTAATACTAGACTGTCGAGGCGTCTCACCATATACCTCACGACCGGTGCACCTAAGAAGCATGCCAGAGAAGTGCACTACAGGGGTATGTGAAACCCTGCCCTCACGGTACATAGGACTGACTACTACTAGACTGTCGAGGCGTCTCACCATATACCTCACGACCGGTGCACCTAAGAAGCATGCCAGAGAAGTGCACTACAGAGGTATGTGAAACCCTACCCTCACGGTACATAGAACTGGCTAATACTAGACTGTCGAGGCGTCTCACCATATACCTCACGACCGGTGCTCCTAAGAAGCATGCCAGAGAAGTGCACTACAGGGGTATGTGAAACCCTACCCTCACGGTACATAGAACTGGCTTATACTAGACTGTCGAGGCGTCTGACCATATACCTCACGACCGGTGCACCTAAGAAGCATGCCAGAGAAGTGCACTACAGGGGTATGTGAAACCCTGCCCTCACGGTACATAGAACTGGCTAATACTAGACTGTCGAGGCGTCTGACCATATACCTCACGACCGGTGCACCTAAGAAGCATGCCAGAGAAGTGCACTACAGAGGTATGTGAAACCCTGCCCTCACGGTACATAGGACTGACTACTACTAGACTGTCGAGGCGTCTCATCATATACCTCACGACCGGTGCACCTAAGAAGCATGCCAGAGAAGTGCACTACAGGGGTATGTGAAACCCTGCCCTCACGGTACATAGAACTGGCTAATACTAGACTGTCGAGGCGTCTCATCATATACCTCACGACCGGTGCACCTAAGAAGCATGCCAGAGAAGTGCACTACAGGGGTATGTGAGACCCTGCCTCACGGTACATAGAACTGGCTAATACTAGACTGTCGAGGCGTTTGACCCTACACCTCACGACCGGTGCACCTAAGAAGCATGCCAGAGAAGTGCACTACAGGGGTATGTGAAACCCTGCCCTCACGGTACATAGAACTGGCTAATACTAGACTGTCGAGGCGTCTCATCATATACCTCACGACCGGTGCACCTAAGAAGCATGCCAGAGAAGTGCACTACAGGGGTATGTGAAACCCTGCCCTCACGGTACATAGAACTGGCTAATACTAGACTGTCGAGGCGTCTTCACCATACACCTCACGACCGGTGCACCTAAGAAGCATGCCAGAGAAGTGCACTACAGGGGTATGTGAAACCCTGCCCTCACGGTACATAGAACTGGCTAATACTAGACTGTCGAGGCGTCTGACCATATACCTCACGACCGGTGCACCTAAGAAGCATGCCAGAGAAGTGCACTACAGGGGTATGTGAACCCTGCCCTCACGGTACATAGAACTGCTATACTAGACTGTCGAGGCGTTACCCTAACCTCACGACCGGTGCACCTAAGAAGCATGCCAGAGAAGTGCACTACAGGGGTATGTGAAACCCTGCCCTCACGGTACATAGAACTGGCTAATACTAGACTGTCGAGCGTCTCATCATATACCTCACGACCGTGCACCTAAGAACATGCAGAGAATGCACTACAGGGGTATGTGAACCCTCCCTCACGGTACATAGACTGCTATACTAGACTGTCGAGCGTTACTAACCTCACGACCGGTGCACCTAAGAAGCATGCCAGAGAAGTGCACTACAGGGGTATGTGAACCCTGCCCTCACGGTACATAGAACTGGCTAATACTAGACTGTCGAGGCGTCTCACCATATACCTCACGACCGGTGCACCTAAGAAGCATGCCAGAGAAGTGCACTACAGGGGTATGTGAAACCCTGCCCTCACGGTACATAGGACTGACTACTACTAGACTGTCGACGCGTCTCATCATATACCTCACGACCGGTGCACCTAAGAAGCATGCCAGAGAAGTGCACTACAGGGGTATGTGAGACCCTGCCCTCACGGTACATAGAACTGGCTAATACTAGACTGTCGAGGCGTCTCACCATATACCTCACGACCGGTGCACCTTATAAGCATGCCAGAGAAGTGCACTACAGGGGTATGTGAAACCCTGCCCACACGGTACATAGAACTGGCTAATACTAGACTGTCGAGGCGTCTGACCATATACCTCACGACCGGTGCACCTAAGAAGCATGCCAGAGAAGTGCATAACACCCCACTCACAAGGGGCGTCTGACCCTACACCTCACGACCGGTGCACCTAAGAAGCATGCCAGAGAAGTGCATAACACTCCACTCACAAGGAATATGCTGGTAAATAGAACCACAATTCTACAAACAGAAACAAACGCAAGCCACTATCACATTGTTGAAGCCCTCTATATTGAGGATCTGCAACCAACTATGAACACACAAACGTTTTACATGCACGCCATACCGAGCTGAACTTTTGAGAACTCTTATAAACTGGTCATAGGTAATTGAGAAACTGAGCCCTACACTTCCTTAATAATATGTTGGATTTAAAAGGTATTTTTAATTATTTTTAAGGTGCTTTTATATGATATTTTATATTACCATTATAAATATTAGTAGTAATAGTATTATTGTTATTTAGTTTCTTATTATTAACAAAACTTCTTTTTATACCTGTATTCTACGATTCATTTAATGTACCTTTTATAAAACTTTTAATTATTTAGTTCCAAATGTCAAAGCTAGAGTGCGGTAGCATCGGACCATCATGTCACATATTATCACTTTTGTTACTTACTGTCGATTTAATCCATCCTGTTTTTATTATTTCTTTGTCAATTGTTTTGTTAGTCTATATTCGATTTATGGTTTACTTGAAGATGATCTATGGAATCGAAAGATCCAATGGATCTGTTAGATTTACGGTTGTTTATCTGACCACCTTCTACAGTGAAGACTTAAGGCAAAGTTTTCGTTTCGAGACTTCAAAATATTCCTGTTTTGTTTGAAAAATGTCAGAAACATATAACAAAAAATCTGGAGTGGCCTACACTCTACTTTACTATAAGTAACTTAATGTCAAATTTCTTGGGTATATAAAACATAACGTCTCATTTAAACATAACGTAAACATCTAAATGGGATATGATTAAATGGAGAATGAAAACATTAATTTTTTTGGAAACAAAGTTGCACAAAACATGTAAATAACAAGAATTGTCTAAAAAATCTATTCAATAAAAATTGCTTTTCTTTTCATCTGTCAAAAAACGTATATTCAAATTTACTCTGAGCGAGTGTTACCTTTTTCATGCTGCTGTACTCTGTGATAAGGTTGCTTTGAATGTATATTGAGAAAACAAATTATAGTAATTATCAAGTTTTCCATACTCCATTCAAAGTCAAAATCGGCTATTCAGTATAATATAAAGCTTTTATAGCTGCAAGTTTCTAATTTTTGAAAATAATAAATATCAACTATTAGACAAGAATAGTGAAAAGACTGGATATTCGTCAACAATTATAAATCCTCTTTCTTGAGGAAAGAGTCCATTCCTCACATTTCAATATCATGGTAAGATACTACAATTCACAAAGATGAAGAAAGTATAACTGTTATTAAGTTTTGCTCAAGAGTGCAGTATATAGATTTATTAAAACAGTTTATGAGACAAATCCATCATACCATGGAAGACAGAGGAAATTAATTTACGTTCGTTGGCGGTGATTTTTTACATGTAATAATATTATTCCTCTTACATCTCTTATAAGTCAATAATATATTTTCATTTTTCCATTAGAAACATCAATTTTATCTCAGTGGATTGGCTCGAAAAATTTCTAAGTCAATGTAAACAATGTAAAAAAATATAAAAAATTCGACAAGTATAGCAGGTGATCTCTTAGTCTAGGATAAACAAAGAGTTTTTATATCGTTATTGCTCTTTCCCGTAATTGAAACTTCATGATTTTTTTTTATGAATTGTTAATTTTTTGTTCCATTTTTGGTCAAATTTTCATTATTTTTTAACGAGCCGTTTAGCGTCAAAAAACATTTTCTGAAAACACAAATCGTACTGTAACGCCCCTTTAGCGAATGTAATTTTCGAAAAAAATATCTCAACTCATTTTCCACATAATGTTCTATTTTTATGCATAGTTTCATTTTGATCCATCAAACAGTATGGCTTGTATCGCTCTCACAAGGTTTGAGATTGAATTATAAGTCAAAATTTTTACATTAAGTGAAAAAAAAATATTTCCTGTTGTTTTAAAATTCTGAATATATTTTTCGTTTGTTGCATTTGAAACCTCAAAGATAATGTCAAAATTTCAAAACTCTAGAGTTATTAGTTTAGGAGAAATAAATGTTTTAAAAAAAACGGTTTTTGGCAAAAAAAGTGACTTTCCCATCATGCATAATTCTTCCCAAACAATAGGGATCTTCGTCTTTATGAGGCCCATTTTTGTGTAAAATATCAACTTGATCCATCAAAGATTCTGGACCGTAGCGTGGTAACAAGCAATGCTAACACACGCACCCACCCACCCATCCACCCACCCACCCACACACACACAGACATCATCGTAAAAACGTCATAAATCAACTTCTGGGACCTCAAAACATGTAATTCCGTCAAAATCTCGAGATCGAATTTTTTCACGATCACTATACTTTACTTATAGTAAAGTAAATACTTATAGTAAAGTAAATATCACCGAGAAATTAGCTTGAAATAAAATAATCTTTTTTGCAACATAGAAAAACAGATTCTATTCTATATACTACAATATTACCCAAAGATAATTCAATTCATAAACACAAGAAAATATACATCGGATATTAAATTTTGTTCAAGGATGCAACATATAGATTAATTAGAGTATTTTGTTAGACAAATCCATCATACCATGGAAAGCATAGAAATTATAAGTTTGACTGGTGTAAATCTTTTAAATGTAAAATTTTATTCTTCTTACATCTCATATTAAGTCATTAAATTATTTCATTAAACTTCTATTTAGTTAAAAAGTTAAGTCTATTTAGTTAAAAAATTTCTATATCAATGTAAACAAAATCGACAAGTGTAGCAGATAATCCATAAGTCCAGGATGAGATTCAGTTATTATAGTTTTATTGTTCTTTCCGGTAATAGAACGTTTACAATTTTTTTATAAATTGCTAATATTTATCATTATGATTACAAAGTACTAATTATTATTATTATTATACCACTGCTGTCTGTTTTTTAATAATAAACAGAAGAGCTGGAGTCGGCTGTTGAAAAATAGAGGAGTGGGGAGCCTAGGTGTGTCACGCCCGAGTGTGACCGATGTTACCCGAGTAAAACCGAGTGTAGGGCCAATACCGATCAATTGATTACCCATTAGTGAAATAAAATTGTTGCAAATAAAAGTCATCATAATTAGGTAGTATTATAATTCATTCTGAAATGAATACGTCATTATGACAGAACATATTTGATTTTAAACTCGTATTACGTCCAGTTTGGGTCGTCTTTTCGTTTATTAAGTAAATATATAATAATATAAACGATTAGAATAAAAGAACAGGTAGAAACAAAATCAAAACTCATTTCAACCTCATCGTCATCTTCTTCTTCTTCTTCTGCTGAAGACGACGATTTTGAAATATCGAAGTAAACTGTGTGTTGTTTCTACGTGTACTTTTATTCTAATCGTTTGATATTTTGTTCTAACGGACTGTTTCATTTTTCTATAACAATATAATTATATATAATTATAATTATATGTCTATACAAATAAAGAAAGGTCTGTACATTGCTTAGAACTGACTCATTTCAAGTTTTTTTTACGTTCCATACATTTCAGAAACTGAATCCACCCTTAGAAAAATTTCTGTCGGTTTGTCCACAAAATTTTGTCACAAATTCAGCCACCATAAGATATATCAAGCTGAAACTTTGACAGTAGATTTGTGTATGTCTAACATAAAATATAGGCTCTGAATAGATTCATAATTCAGTGCTGAAGCGAAGTTATGGAGCTTTAAGCTGTATTTTGCTAACTTCAGAGACATGTTTATTTTGAAAATACACAGGTGTAGCAAGTAGGTATTGTTAGTTGACTTTAATTTCATTTGCATATATGAATACTAGCAAACGTACCCGTCTTTGACGGAATCAAAAATTCTATTATACTTGGTATTCTAAAATATAAATTATAGTATTATACTAATACTACAATTAGAAGTTATAGAATAGTAGCAAATACCATTATTAGTACAGTGCTAAGCAAATGCCTCTGTATACAAAGATTAGATTTTAAGTTAGACATACACAAATCTACAATCAATGTTTCAGCTTTATATGTCTTATGGTAGCAATATTTTTTGGACAAACCGACAGACAGAAATTATTCTAAGGGTACATGTGGCTACTCTGAACTATGAAACGTAAAGAAAACTTGAAATGAGTTAGTTCTAATTAACGTGCTCCCAGTCAAAAGCTAGCACGCAAGCCACTGGGCTACTCTGGTTCCATACCTTACTTTATTACCAGTGTTTATATTACGCAAATATTAAATTAAAAAAAAAATTTTTGTTGTATTTATTTATAATACATTTGCACTACTGTCATCGGCGAGCAAGCAAGCTACTGGCTACCCTTGCTAGATCCCTTTACTTTATTACCATCTTTTATATTATCCACATTTTAAATTCAAAAAAATATTTGTTTGTTACATTTATTTATAATACATTTGCACTACTGTCATCGGCGATCACGCAAGCCACTGGGCTACTCTGGTCCCATACCTTACATTATTTCCAGTGTATTTATTAAGCAAATATTAAATTAAAAAAAAGTTGACAGTTATATATAATACATAGCAAACGTACCCGTCTTTGACGGAATCAGAAGTTCCTGTTTTGGTTTATTGCCGTGTGCCTATGCCTTTTGGCTATACCACTGAGGAATCAGAAGTTCTGTCATTTTTGGTATTTCAAAATGTCATTAGAAAATATAGAATAGTAGAAAATACCATTATTACTACAGTGTTAAACAAATGTCTCCAGCTATTACACTACATTAGCTGTCTGTCCTTCAGGTTCATGGTAGAAGAAAGAGTTGAAACCTCTGACCGTTGAGCATGTAAACTACATTTGACCATGTGAGAAAAACTTGGTTTTGCTACCTTGTATTCCTGCGTTAGATGAAGTCTCCCCTTGCGACTTAGTTAACGTCATTGCGAAATTGACTCTGACCGGAATTTGCAATCATTTCAACGTAAACAGACAGTGGCTCGGAATCAATGGTATGTGAAGTATACACACAGACTCCCCAATACCACATCCAGTCATTATGTCCGCCTCTATGGCATATCTGTGTAGAGCACGAACTCAGAGTCGTGTCCCGTTGCACAGTTTTGGGGCACTCATGTTTCGTAACATGAAATTTGTTACTGCTACTAAATTGCAGCATGATTGGTGCTCTACTTTAAGTTTTTACTCATGAGCAGGCAGTCCAGGAGAAATAAATTCAGAGTCAAGAAATTCAATTAGATAATGAACTATTCACTAATCTTCATCACTAATCCAATGTCTTTACTGACTTGTAAGTTCTTTCCTCGGCTTCATATAGCGTAAGAACTTGTTTGTTGATTTCTTATGCCTGTTCATATTAAGGGCTGAGAATTGCTCGTTTACAAAACATTTATTCTCAATAGATAGTACATCCTTAACTCTGTGAAACACCATTACGCAATATATTCATATTCTCAATTGAAATTAAAATCAACTAACAATACCTACTTGCCACACCTGTGTATTTTCAAAACAAACTTGTCTGTGAAGTTAGGAAAATACAGCTAAAAGCCCCATAACTTCGCTTCTGTACTGAATTAATAATTTATTTTAAGCCCATATTTTAAGTTAGGCACACACAAATCCAGTGTCAATGTTTCAGCTCGCTATGTCTTATGGTGGCTGAGTTTACTTGTGACAAACATTTTTCCGTTAAACGTCCATAACTTCACTTCTACGTTGAATTTCCAATCAATTCATAGCCTATATTTTAAGTTAGACCTACACAAATCTACTGTATAAGTTTCAGCTTTATACGAGGTGTGTAAATAAAGTAGTGAGACTGATTTTTTTAAAATTTTCTTTTCAAATATAATTACAATGTGATATTGTCACCTTCAAAATAGTTCCCTTCGGAAGCCACACAGCGCTGGAGACGGTCCTTCCAATCATTGTAGCATTGCTGGAACTCGGATTCTGGAATGGCCTTCAGCTGGTCGGTTACAGCAGTTTGTATGTTTTGTAGTGTCCCGAAATGAGTTCCCTTGAGGTGATTTTTCAATCTCGGGAAGAGGAAAAAGTGATAAAGACTCAAGTCTGGTGAATAAGGAGGCTGAGGACCAACAGGAATGTTTTTACTGGCCAAAAACTCGTTTTCTTTTCGGAATTTTCGGAACCACAATCGCACAAATTTTTCTCATCTCCAATTCATTGGTCAAAATGTGATGAACGGAGGTGTGATTCAAATTCAACTGTTCCCCGATCATTCTGACTGTCAAGTGTCGATCTGAACGCACAAGGTTCCGTACTCTGTTGACATTTTCATCGGTGTTTGCACTTGAAGGCCTTCCGCTTCGTGGTTCATCTTCAATCGACTCTCTTCCTTCTGAAAATTCCTTAAACCACCGAAAAACCTGTGCCCTTGATAAAACACGTTCTCCATAGGCCTCCTGAAGTTTTTCAAAAGTTTCAGTTGCATTATGTCCAAGTCTGAAGCAAAATTTGATTGCACACCGCTGCTCAACTTTGAGGTCACTCATTTTTAAAACGCTCAAGAAAAAACCATTTCACGAAAACCAACGCTACGGACAAACAAATGACTGTGGCGAGTTCAGATTCATACTGGAGGCGCATCATACGTGCACCTGACGCTACTCAAGGCCACGCGTCTCCAGCGTTGCCAGATCGAAAGCGACGTTGCCAGTCTCACTACTTTATTTATACACCTCGTATGTCTTATGGTAGCTGTGTTTACCTGTGACAAAGTTTTGCGGACAAACCGACAAACCGACAAACCGACAAACCGACAAACCGACAAACCGACAGAAATTTTTCTAAGGGTGGATTCGGTTTCTCCAATGTATGAAACGTAAAGAAAACATGAAATGAGTCAGTTCTAAGCAATGTACAGACAAAATCATTTTTTTATTTATAAAGATACTGCGTATTTGACATTATTAAAAAGATGTTTCCCAGAGGTCAAGATGCACTATCTATTCAGAATAAATAGCTTTTTCGACGAGCAATTCACAACCCTTAATCTAAACAGGCAGGAAAAATCAACAATCAAGTTCTTACGCTATATCAAGCTGAAGAAATTACTTACAAGTCATTAAACAGTGTGATTAGTGATGAGGAAGCAGTTCATTACCCAACTGATTTTTTTAACACCGTGACTGCTCCTGGACTGCCTACCATGAGTAAAAAGGAGCACCAATCATGATGCGATTTAGTAGCAGTAACAAATTTAATATTACGAAACTTGAGTGTCCAAAAATGTGTAACAGGACACGACTCTCAGTTCGCGCTCAGCATAGATGTGCCATAGAGGCGGACATCATGACTGGGTGTGGTATTGGGGAGTCTGGTATACGATGCATACCAATGATTCCGAGCCACTATCCATCTCCATTCAAACGATTGCAATATCCTGTCAGCGTCTCTTTAGCAATGACGTTAACTAAGTCGCAAAGGGAAACTCTACCGCAGGAATTGAAGTGAGCGAGACCAAGTTTTTCTCACATGGTCAACTGTATTTTGCTTGTTCATGAGTCAGAGGTTCCAACTCTTTGTTCTTCCATGAACCTGAAAGACTGACAGCTAATGTAGTGTATACAGAGGCATTTTTTTAACACTGTACTAATAATGGTATTTTCTACTATTCTAAAATTTCTAATGATATTTTAGAATACCAAGTATAATAGATATGGTAAAATAAATATATTTACAATGTAACTATATATAAATATCACTCCCCAAAAAGCATACTAATTAGAGAATAACTCTCATACTGATATGATAAGTGGACGGTCAATTCTGAAGTATCCCATGGCAGATGAACCAAAGTTGAGCTCCATTAAGCCTATCAGCTTGATTTTAAACTGAAATAGAAAAAAAAATATTTGGAAAATAAATGTATTTAAGAGAGTATAACAGAATAATATGTGTTGTGAGATAAAAAATCTAAGGGTTTAAATGAATTTATGATAGTTATCAAAACGGTATATGTTTCTGGTCACATTTGTTCTCTGTTATCTCAGTCAATATTGAACTTTGTTCTTGGTCTTTTAATTCAACAAGGTATTTGAAATGTTTTTTGAAAATGAACTTCTCCTTATTACGCCAACGTTTCAATGTATTTTATTTCATCATCAGGGCTACAAAACAGGATAAAGCTATCATATTTTGAGCAACTATATAGAAATTCAATATATACTAACTATACTAACAAGTATTTTTGAGTTTTCATTGTTAGCCTATAAGTTCATATTGAATTTGTATTATCAATTTTTTAGCCCGGATGATGATGTATAAATACATCGAAACGTTGGCTTTATAAGGAGAATCAACGATTACCATGCGTTACCAGTCTTATATTATTATAACTGTATTGTTAACTCTCATAAATATATTCAAAGTCATATAGTAACATGAATCTTGCGGTCTTTAAAACACTGATAATCAAAATCAACGATTACCATGCGTTACCAGTCTTATATTATTATAACTGTATTGTTAACTCTCATAAATATATTCAAAGTCATATAGTAACATGAATCTTGCGGTCTTTAAAACACTGATAATCAAAATCAACGATTACCATGCGTTACCAGTATTATATTATTATAAATGTATCGTTAACTCTCATAAATATATTCAAAGTCATATAGTAACATGAATCTTGCGGTCTTTAAAACACTGATAATCAAAATCAACGATTACCATGCGTTACCAGTATTATATTATTATAAATGTATCGTTAACTCTCATAAATATATTCAAAGTCATATAGTAACATGAATCTTGCGGTCTTTAAAACACTGATAATCAAAATCAACGATTACCATGCGTTACCAGTATTATATTATTATAAATGTATCGTTAACTCTCATAAATATATTCAAAGTCATATAGTAACATGAATCTTGCGGTCTTTAAAACACTGATAATCAAAATCAACGATTACCATGCCTTGCTGTAAAAGCATTATAAAATAAAGTAAATATGTATATGGTTAATGTCAAATAATATGATGAAACGTGAGGCCGTTAGAAGATTGATAATCAAAATCAATGATAACCATGAATCACTAATATTAAATTATAAATATATTGTTCACGCTCATAAAAATATTAATTGTTTCTGATTAAATAATAAAATAGAATTATTTAAGAACTTGATATTACAGATAATGAAGCGTCGTCCACATGCGTAATAAAAGAGCTAAAGTTTTCTAAGAAAACATCACCCTGAAAAAGAAAAAAAAGGAATAAATACATAACTGTGATTTAGTAGAAACGATATCTTTATTAAACCATTGCTTCAGGTTGAGAAATATATTTGGAGTGCATTACAATTATTTTGAAACAAATAAATAGTGAACAGTTTATACTTTAAATATTATAAAATATGAAACGATTTGAATAAAAGAACACGTAGAAACAACATTGAACTCACTTCAATATTTTGACCTTGTCGTCATCAGGAGAAGAAGAAGAAGATTAGTTCTGCTAGGCTGGCAAACAGTTTCTTCTTCTTCTCTTTCTCCTGATGACGACGAGGTCGAAATATTCCAGCGAGTTGTGTGTTATTTCTACGTGTTCTTTTGTTATTTTGTCCTAACCGACCGTGTCATTTTTGAATAACATTATTCAAAACACGATCCACAAAGGGCAACAAACGTTTCAAAGTAAACTATAGGTACACAGTAAATAGAAAAAACAGACTTACAGTCTTTAATTTTCGGTGTAACCGTCATCACGAGAGAAGAGATAGGGATACCAAGCTCATTTGCGAAACGATGGTAGCAGACCTTGATGTCTCTATCTCTTCACTCCTGATGACGGTTAAACTGAAAAGTAGAGACTGTAAGTCTGTTTTTTTTATTTACTGTGCACCTATGGTTTACTCTCAAAGGTTTATTATATTACACTCAATGCATCGTTTAAACAGACCTCCCTTTAACGGATTTCGTTAAGGTTTGTAGGGAAAGCTGCAGACAAAATCTGTAGCTTTCGGATCAATGTTTCCACAGTTGACCATTAGATGATCTCTGGTCACTTTGTTTACAGATGTACCGAAACACATATAGCTGTTTGGTCCGTATTTTTTGATCTTTTTTTCCATGTTTTCGGTGTTGTTTTGTGAAATATTCAACTAATTTTTTTTTAAAACTAATACATCTTTAAACCCTGTAGAATCAACTTAACAGTATAACAGAAGACTGATTTGATAAAAAAGTTAAAAAATGGTTTATCGGAAACTTGAGACAATCGAGAACATCGGACCGGTATTCCCCCATTTTAGCCCGTTAAACCGAGGCATGACTATATATGTTAATTATACGGTTTTATTTTAATTGCACTACATGTCTTTTCGTATCTAAGTAACAGTTAAAGAGATACCCTAATGGTTACAGTTAATACAGAGATTCCCAAAGCGGGTTCCGCGGAACCGAGGGGTTCCTTAACAGACTGTCTTGGGTTCTTTGAAAAACATTTAGAGAAAACATTTTCTAATTTTTTTTTTAGTGGGTATGGATTTATTCTGTGTTTCTTGTGAATCATAAAACCGAATAATAGTTATACACATAAGTAGAAGTGGCTAAAATTTTATTCATATTTAGGATGAATCACTAGTCAGTTTTTGGAGCTATTTGATTTCCGAATTTATTTCTATTGTAAAAATAGCAGTTCACACATTGCTGCCACTTCCCACTACATAATTATGTAAAAGAGGATTTTCCTTTTATACTGCCATAAAAACTAAATACCAAAGTAGACTTAATACTCGGTCTGACTTGAGAATTAAACTTTCAACTATAAAACCAGAAATGATTACAAAATAAACTTTGTGTTAAAGTTGCTAATAATTCTGATTCATGTGCTATGTACTTGTGGAAGATATGAAAATTAAAATCTTTTAGTTTTGAATTTTTCTTCGAAAAATACGTATTACAGTAATATTACTTTTTAATTGTTTTTAAACACACTACTATTTATAAAAGCATATGAAAATATTTATGTTATGATTGTATAAAATCATTAGTATCTGGGGTTCCTGGGAAAGTTACTGAACCAAAAACGGTTCCATGTCGAAAAAAGTTTGAGAAACTCTGAGTTAATATAGCTAACAAACTATGTTATTAATACTTGAACATAGTTTAGTTACCTGAAAGCTTACCTGTTCATGAATAGCTGAACATACATACACCATGTCCCACACAAGTACTACATACTGAAGCGACCACATTATTCTTCTAATGACCATGACGTTAAAATCATGTTTACCATGATAGGTACCCGTCATTAAAGTCATGTACGCTAACAATGTGCCAGAGATATAAAAAAATGAAAAAACAATATATAAAACAATATAAACTCCAAACAATCCTTCTACTATTTTAACAACTTTAAACAATTTTAAATAAATCTTTATAAATGTTTGAAGAGAATAATTTCTATTTTGATATAATAAATTACTGCATTTTTTCACATAAATATTCAATATTTTAAAATAAGAAAGTACTATTCGTAAGATGATATTAAAATGTTCCCAATTTAACATTAACATTATTATAGGGTAATAATAACAGAGCATATAACTCAAAAAAACTTTAAATGTAGTTGAGAAAAAATGGGATAACAAAACTATTGTTATGTATATAAAGTTCATAGTAAATCTTTTGTATACATCTTTTTTGTTTACTTTGAACGTTGGAATCAAATTTATAATATTCATTGAAAGGTAATTAATTTTGTTATGTAGATTTAATAGGTGTTTGCATATTGTTATATTTAAGATGAAAATAATAAAATTTAGATAAATCATGACGTGAAATACTTTGCCATAAAATATTGAATCGATGACGGTGTCACTATCTCTGTTAAGTAACTGAGATATAAAACCCCCGAGTACAACAATAATTATGGCGTTTATGATTAACATAATGACTGCCTTGAAATGAGAAAATTCAAAATCACTGTTAATTGGCAGATTAAAAGTAAATATCATGATTTTGTAAAACGGCTGAATAGTTTTATAGTAATTACTTGGAAGCGGAGATAATTGATTATTGAACATGACTGCAGTAAATTTGAACTTGAACTAAATTGGATTTAACAAGAGCATATCGTATTTACCAAACAGTCATCCATTATTAAACGAAATCAATAAAACCATTAGTTTGTTTATTGTTGTTCAGGAAAGTCCTTTAATTTCAATACTGCAATTATTGATTCTAATTAGAAATTGTTATACAACTGTTATGTTTGTTATGTTTACAAAAAAAACACGATATTGTACATCTGTTTTCTTATGGTATGTAATCAATGCCATATGGCAAGGAAAAAGAGATTTACTTCTCTGTTTTCTTATTTTTTTTATACTATTACATGATTTCACAATAAACACGTGAAATAACAATCAATCATCAACCCACAATATGAAATGGGAAAAGAACACAAAGATTGGGTTGGGTTTTTGACTCTGATGAAGACCACTTGTTACGATGAAAGATCTTAGTCTTTTTTTATAAACTTAGTCAATTTCATATTGTGGTTTGATCATTGATTTTATACTATAGATAACTCTCTCATGTATTTGTATTTTTTTTTTTAATTTTCTACAAGATAAGAAGACTACGTATTTGAAACGCGTTGTTCATATGATTAAACTTCATTATGAAGTTTAATTAGACTGTTAATTAATGAGACTGTTTCATTAACTTTTTTGCTTTACAAAAAATATGATACAGTTTATACTTTAACTACAAGTATTATATAAAATTCATTGATAATCAATTTGTTTTATTTCAATGTAATTATAATTCAACGTTTTCTTATCTTGATCTCCTATATTCTAAATTATTTTTGTTTATTGACGCTGGACGAGTTTTAAAAGATAACATCAAAACCTGAAATTTAATACCAAAATGAATTTTTAAGGTCGTAATTGTTTTTATGTTATATTTGTATAATACAGTTTTTTAAAAGGATTTTTGAACTGTAATATTTGCAAATTAAAAATAAATTTCTTTTAAATTTTTCAAAATTATTTTTTGAATGGGATTGAAAGTTTTTTATATTCGCTTGCATAGCCAGTTAATTTAATTTTACAATTTTTTTTATACGTTTTTGTTTTGAAAAACCTTTGGTTTTGTTTGATAGTGACTTTATATGGTATATGTATTCGAGTACTGTAATAAGATGAAAGTCTAGTACTAATAACAGCAGTCTACAATTTAGATAATTGATTGTAATTCCATGAGAATAAATATTTTTAGGACTTTCTTGAATTGTAAAGGTTTCGGATTATATCGGAAGGTTAACAACAAGAGAGGGAGAGGGGGAATAATCTAGTTGCTACTTTAATGTAGTAATTAATATATACCGTTCATACGTACTATACATCCATTAATTTAATTACCGCATCTTACAAAACAATCCTAAATCATATACTATAGACATAACATTACAAATAATAACGTAAATGTAATTCTAAATATTTAAATTACATTCAAGCAAAACACATGTATTTGGAATTTCAATTAAATGCCTTGTATTGAAATTTAGTTTCATTTTGGCAATAGTGCTTGAAGCAAAATGGCGGAGGAGGTGAGGAACTGACTTAAGGAGTTGTGGAAAGTCAAAATCACTTTCGGTATCTTGCAAGAAAGTTGAGGGTCAGCTCTTTTAAAGGGTTGATCGTTAGTGGAGCAGGGGGTTGAGACTAAGAAGCTTTGCAAGTTGAGAGTTTAAGTCAAAAAGACTTGTCCAAGGATGATTGGATGCTTTTTTTTTTAATTCATCATAAATCATAAGACTCAGCATGTAATTGCATTATATATTGACAGATAATTGCGAAAATTTATAACTTATATATACTCTTATGAAATCACTAGTAGGTAATGGGTTACAATTTTACAACATGAAATTGAAAAAAACGCTAAATGAATGAACTTAAGTTAAGAATTGTCTGTAGAATTCTAAAGATTGACACAAAGAATTCTAAAAGAGTAAGTTGTACTGCAGGGGTAGTCAAACCTATGGTGCTTGCACCAGACGTGGCGCACTGAATTATTTAAAATGGCGCACTGTATGATCTGGAGTAGCACATTGTATAATCAAGAGTGAAGCATTGTATGATCTGGAGTGGCACATTGTATGATCTGGAGTACCACATTGTATGATCTGGAGTAGAACATTGTATAATGAAGAGTGGTGCACTGTATGATTAAAAGTGGCGCACTAAATGACATATAGTGGCACACTTTATGATCTGGAGTAGCAGATCCTATGATCTGGAGCAGCACATTGAATATCTCGAGCGGCACATTGTATGATCTGGAGTAGCACATTATATAATCTGGAGTGGCACATTGCATGATCTGGAGTAGCATACTATATAATCTGAAATGGCTCACTGTATTATCTGGAGTGGCAAATTGTATGATCTGGAGTGGCACATTGTATGATCTGGAGTAGCACACTATGTGATCTGAAATGGCCCACTGTATTATCTGGAGTGGCACATTGTATGACCTGGAGTGACACACTGTATGATTTAGTATTGCGCATTTCTTCCTTGAGATAAAGTTGAATTTAGCTTTAAGTACTGCTTATTTTTAGTTATTTCCATATTTTGTGAATATCCATTTAAAGAACGTTATTTTAATCTCATTAATCTGCTCCCAGGTAAGATATGCTTGATTAATCAAACCAGATGGATTTTTATGTATTCCCATTTTGTGAAAACGACCATCACTCTGTGGAATTTCCCTTAGCTAAGAAAATTTTCACAGAGGTTCATGAGAAGATGGCCTTTAAAAAAATCTAAAGTTCAGAAGAAGGTTAGCTGTTGATATTGGAATTGATGAAATAAAAATAACATTCATGTGTAATATTTAGTTATTTAAACATGTATACCCCATAAGGCAGGGGTTTTCAAGCTCCTTTGGTCCATTCACCCCTCTCGCCATTTCCCGCAATGCCATTCAACCCACCACCTCTTCCTACCAAGGTAGTATACACATTGATTATGTTTATCACAGAATTTTACAAATTGAATGCTAATATCAGTTATTGATGGATATATAAAACATTAATTCAATCAAAATACTGGAGTAAATGGATAAATCAAAATCTCAACACATAAAAATGAAGCTTTTTTTACTCTCGCATTTCGAACACTTTGTGTTCATCGTCAGGTAAACTTCGAAATGATTAATCCATTTACCCCAGAATGAATAATACTACACCGTTACGGATTGCACAACTAATGAGTCAATCAAAATCTGTGATACATTGTTCACTCTGTAAACTTACTGTAGAGAACATTAACCCCCCCCCCCCATTGGATACCCCTAACTTCATGGGTTGGTTCGGGACCCCTTATTGGCTACTCGGGGTTACCTTGATGGTATACAAGGCTTTCCGCTATCCACCACCAGCGTACCCGCATGGTAGCTGCCTAAGTCCCAACCCCCCTCCTGACTAGCTTGGGCCCTTCCCTAACTAACTTAAGGGAAGGGAAATACTTCTCGATATTTTCGTCCCTTCAAAGGGCTTTTAAGAAGAGAATAAGAGGACATTACGTTTGGCATCATTTCACTCAGCGTTGAAAAATAATTCGACTCTGATGGCACTTCGTCTTTTCCGAAATGTTATTATTTAATTTCAAGTTTGGACGGTTTCCCTAAATAACTTGAGCACCCTCTGACTAACTTGACACCCCCCTTCCCCCCAATGAGCTTAACCAGTCAATACTCGCTAGAATAAAGAGAAATATAACTCACAGTATAGTCATACAAATTAACAACAAAATAAAAACAAACAAAATTAATTAAAAAGATCGTTCTCTCGATAAAAACCATTTATAGGACATTCACTATAAAAAAATTATCATTGGATACTTTATACATAACTCTTATCGGTAAAAAGTCATATATTATTACAAAGAAAATGTATACACACACATTTACACCTCAAATACTATTATAATCTTAGAGCATATAAGTAACACGTAAGGGTACAAAATCATATAAGTAACACGTAAGAGTACAAAAACCTATAAGTAACACGTAAGGGTAGAATAGAACTAGTTCTGTAATACTGACTTATAGATCATGATACTTACACCATACCTGTTCAACAACAATAAGCTAAATATATATTAGAATTAATTAAGAATATAATCATAACTCTTAACTCACCTAAAAAGAGCACTACCTTAAAAAACATATAACTAACATGTAAGAGTACAAAAACATATAAGTAACACGTAAGGGTAGAATAGAACTAGTTCTGTAATACTGACTTATAGATCATGATACTTACACCATACCTGTTCAACAACAATAAGCTAAATATATATTAGAATTAATTAAGAATATAATCATAACTCTTAACTCACCTCAAAAGAGCACTACCTTAAAAAACATATAACTAACATGTAAGAGTACAAAAACATATAAGTAACACGTAAGGGTAGAATAGAACTAGTTCTGTAATACTGACTTATAGATCATGATACTTACACCATACCTGTTCAACAACAATAAGCTAAATATATATTAGAATTAATTAAGAATATAATCATAACTCTTAACTCACCTCAAAAAGCACTACCTCAAAAAACATATAATTAACATGTAAGAGTACAAAAACATATAAGTAACACGTAAGGGTAGAATAGAACTAGTTCTGTAATACTGACTTATAGATCATGATACTTACACCATACCTGTTCAACAACAATAAGCTAAATATATATTAGAATTAATTAAGAATATAATCATAACTCTTGACTCACCTCAAAAGAGCACTACCTCAAAAAACATATAACTAACACGTAAGAGTACAAAAACATATAAGTAACACGTAAGGGTAGAATAGAACTAGTTCTGTAATACTGACTTATAGATCATGATACTTACACCATACCTGTTCAACAACAATAAGCTAAATATAATTTAGAATTAATTAAGAATATAATCATAACTCTTAACTCACCTCAAAAGAGCACTACCTTAAAAAACATATAACTAACACGTAAGAGTACAAAAACATATAAGTAACACGTAAGGGTAGAATAGAACTATTTCTGTAATACTGACTTATAGATCATGATACTTACACCATACCTGTTCAACAACAATAAGCTAAATATAATTTAGAATTAATTAAGAATATAATCATAACTCTTAACTCACCTCAAAAGAGCACTACCTTAAAAAACATATTACTAACACGTAAGAGTACAAAAACATATAAGTAACACGTAAGTGCAGAATAGAACTAGTTCTGTAATACTGACTTATAGATAATAATACTTACACCATACCTGTTCAACAACAATAAGCTAAATATGTATTAGAATTAACTAAGAATATAATCATAACTCTTAACTCATCTCAAAAGAGCACTACCTCAAAAAACATATAACTAACATGTAAGAGTACAAAAACATATAAGTAACATGTAAGAGTAGAATAGAACTAGTTCTGTAATACTGACTTATAGATAATAATACTTACACCATACCTGTTCAACAACAATAAACTAAATATATATTAGAATTAATTAAGAATATAAATATAACTCTTAACTCACCTCAAAAGAGCTATACCTTAAAAAACATATAAGTAACACGTAAGAGTACAAAAACATATAAGTAACACGTAAGGGTAGAATAGAAATAGTTCTGTAAACGCTGACTTATAATACACATAGCTGTTGAACAACTATAAGCTATTTATTTCACGATGCATATTTCAATTAGAATATAGTTGTGTTGTTTCTACACATTACGGGAGGTGTCTTCCACCACATAATTTTAGCTACATTGTAAAAGAGCTATGATGTAACACAGGTATTGTTCAACAACTTTATTGACTTTGTATTTTAATTTACGACACGTATATACTCGTATATATATAACTATCGAAGTGGTAACATATATTTTTTCACATATTAAATTATACAGTAGACTTAATATATAATATTTTGTATTTTGTACCTTTTTTTTTACCTTGAGTATTTCATATACATGTAACAGTAGACTTGAAGTACCTCAACGAAGTACAGCTCTCGATGATAAAGTTCTGATCACTAGTCTCCATTCAAGAATACACTTTGCTATCAGTATTAGGTTGTTTTAATAGCAGGACATGTTTCAGTAGCCTTTTTCAGTTTCTAGACTTACTTATTCTGAAACTTTTTGAAGTCGGAGACCTCTTAAGTCAACAAACAGCTCAAGGCATACTGTAAGCAAATTTTCGAGAAATTGTTTGAATAAATTCATATACTCTATACGAAAAAAGGAATTATTTTAAAAGCATAGATAATGAAACTTAACTTCAGTTTGTTGTTTTTTGGGCGCAAAGAAGTATGGACTTGATGATCGGCATCTTCTTCAGTTTGTTGTTTTTTTGGGTGCAAAGAAATATGGACTTGATGATCGGCGTCTTCTTCAGTTTGTTGTTTCTTGGGCGCAAAGAAGTATGGACTTGATGATCGGCGTCTTCTTCAGTTTGTTGTTTCTTGGGCGCAAAGAAGTATGGACTTGATGATCGGCGTCTTCTTCAGTTTGTTGTTTCTTGGGCGCAAAGAAGTATGGACTTGATGATCGGCGTCTTCTTCAGTTTGTTGTTTCTGGGGCGCAAAGAAGTATGGACTTGATGATCGGCGTCTTCTTCAGTTTGGGGCTATGTTTGATAGGGATAGGGAGGAGCTCGCATTTCTTCCTCAATACATTGGAGAATAAATTTAGGTCCAGCCTGTTTTGACTAAGGAATAATGTTGGTGTCATTTTGCTCAGAGTGGTGAATAAATATCATTTTGCGATAGGTAAAAGAAAAGCTGTTTTCTTTAGAAGAAAATTGTTTACTCACTCACTAATAATAATAATAATGGTGAGTTGGCGAAAGTAGATATAAAGTGCAAGGTACATATGGTGACTACTTATTTATGTCTGGATACATTATTGTGAATCACTCAGGGACACCTTTTGAGAATCACTGTTCTAAAGCCCTAACAGATGACGATCTGTCTGGGAAGAACAGTAGACGTGTGAGGGGGTTTTGAACAGGGCATTGCAGGGAATGACTGCTTGATTCCCAATCAGCTGTCACTCTTTTCAATATAAACAACATAATGGAAACACGAGCAAAATTAGGGACTATAATAAGAATGACATATAAGCTAAACACATAAACCTGCAATGATTACATGCAATAAACACATAAACATGCTCACTAACCTGTGTACAGGTATCCTTTCGTCTGTACCTGCAACAGTAAACACATGTTAATAACAATTCAATGGTAATGAAAAGTAATGTAGACTCTCTGTCAGTCGTGGTAGTGACTAGCTAAAATCAAATAATTTCAGAAAAAGTTAACAAGAAGCAACTTTCTGCAAATTATGGTTACATTTTAAATAATATGTCCTTATTGGAAGGAATATATATATATATATATATATATATATATATATATATATATATATATATATATATATAGGTGTGTTCTCTAATCGGGGTTCGGTCAATTTTCCAGGATAAAAAATCAAACTCTCGTTGCCAACGTTTCAGTTTTATTTAAAACCTTTTTCATAGGCAGAAGTAAGAATTTTTTAACTAAGAAAATGAAATTTACATTGTTGTTCCTTTAAATAATGTAAATTTCATTTTCTTAGTTAAAAAATTCTTACTTCTGCCTATGAAAAAGGTTTTAAATAAAACCGAAACGTTGGCAACGAGAGTTTGATTTTTTATCCTGGAAAATTGACCGAACCCCGATTAGAGAACACACCTATTCTATCAAACGGTCGATATATTATTGAATCTGTTATATATATATATATATATATATATATTATATATATATATATATATATGTTGAATGCCAGATTAGATATTGTAAAAGACGAGCCAATCCCTGTTACGTATTACTTTGGGCACTTCTTATTGGTTGTGGGTTTTTATTCGTTGAACACGTTTCTCCTTAGCACACTCCGTCTGCTCGGCTGCCTCAGCCTTCACTCCGGGAGAGGGCTCGCAGTCCCTACTTAATTTTCCAATAGAGTTGGATGAAGGTCTTGGCGTCCTGGCTTGGAAGTGTACCTCGTCGAACTCGGTGTTCACTATGGGCTTAGTGGATTTCATTAGATACTGGTTGTTGGTGTTTTTTTTTGTAAATTCTATTGATGTGGGTGTATGTAGACCTTTTCCCCGTCGGTTTCTTAACACGCTTGGCCGCATCCGCCGTCCTTCCTGGAGAGGGCTCGCAGTCCCTACTTTAATTTCACAGATGGCAGGAATGGCATAGGCGTCCTCACGCAGAAGAGTTCCTCGTAAGAATCTGGTCCGGGCTATGGGCATTATGAGTTGAAGTTGAAGTTGAGTGTGTGTGGCGTTTGTCATTAGACCCCTTTACTGCAGTGTTTTCTTGAAGAATGCGTGGCGCCTTCCTCGTGTCGTTGCGACCGGTTTCGACCGTTCCTCGGTCATTCTCAAGCTGGTGGGTGTAGTTCCTGGCTGGATTGTGCGTTATTATATGTTGAATGCCAGATTAGATATTGTAAAAGACGAGCCAATCCCTGTTACGTATTACTTTGGGCACTTCTTATTGGTTGTGGGTGTTTATTCGTTGAACACGTTTCTCCTTAGCACACTCCGTCTGCTCGGCTGCCTCAGCCTTCACTCCGGGAGAGGGCTCGCAGTCCCTACTTAATTTTCCAATAGAGTTGGATGAAGGTCTTGGCGTCCTGGCTTGGAAGTGTACCTCGTCGAACTCGGTGTTCACTATGGGCTTAGTGGATTTCATTAGATACTGGTTGTTGGTGTTTTTTTTGTAAATTCTATTGATGTGGGTGTATGTAGACCTTTTCCCCGTCTGTCTGCCATCTGTGAAATTAAAGTAGGGACTGCGAGCCCTCTCCAGGAAGGACGGCGGATGCGGCCAAGCGTGTTAAGAAACCGACGGGGAAAAGGTCTACATACACCCACATCAATAGAATTTACAAAAAACACCAACAACCAGTATCTAATGAAATCCACTAAGCCCATAGTGAACACCGAGTTCGACGAGGTACACTTCCAAGCCAGGACGCCAAGACCTTCATCCAACTCTATTGGAAAATTAAGTAGGGACTGCGAGCCCTCTCCCGGAGTGAAGGCTGAGGCAGCCGAGCAGACGGAGTGTGCTAAGGAGAAACGTGTTCAACGAATAAAAACCCACAACCAATAAGAAGTGCCCAAAGTAATACGTAACAGGGATTGGCTCGTCTTTTACAATATCTAATCTGGCATTCAACATATAATAACGCACAATCCAGCCAGGAACTACACCCACCAGCTTGAGAATGACCGAGGAACGGTCGAAACCGGTCGCAACGACACGAGGAATGCGCCACGCATTCTTCAAGAAAACACTGCAGTAAAGGGGTCTAATGACAAACGCCACACACACTCAACTTCAACTTCAACTCATAATGCCCATAGCCCGGACCAGATTCTTACGAGGAACTCTTCTGCGTGAGGACGCCTATGCCATTCCTGCCATCTGTGAAATTAATGTAGGGACTGCGAGCCCTCTCCAGGAAGGACGGCGGATGCGGCCAAGCGTGTTAAGAAACCGACGGGGAAAAGGTCTACATACACCCACATCAATAGAATTTACAAAAAACACCAACAACCAGTATCTAATGAAATCCACTAAGCCCATAGTGAACACCGAGTTCGACGAGGTACACTTCCAAGCCAGGACGCCAAGACCTTCATCCAACTCTATTGGAAAATTAAGTAGGGACTGCGAGCCCTCTCCCGGAGTGAAGGCTGAGGCAGCCGAGCAGACGGAGTGTGCTAAGGAGAAACGTGTTCAACGAATAAAAACCCACAACCAATAAGAAGTGCCCAAAGTAATACGTAACAGGGATTGGCTCGTCTTTTACAATATATATATATATATATATATATATATATATCAGTTCACAAACGAAGAAAAGCAACACAAAGAGAAAGAGACACACTCACAAACTCAAATTTTTGGATGATCCGTCTTCAGGAGAAAAGAGAGAATGGGCGACCAAGCACGCCGGAAACACAACGGCAGGAAACCGTCCCGGCAACTGACCGTGCTGCCACGCGCGCCCGGTTCAGGAAGTAATGAAGTAGAGACGATCAGAAGAAAATTAATATTAAAATTAAAATTAAGAATTAAGAAAAGCAGTTTTGGTTGATTGAAGGTAAAATAAACAGCAGGAAGATAAATGAAGTATAAAAAGGAATACCGTGAAAAATACCTAAAAGCATGAAAAAGGAAGATAACAGAGTTGGTAAGGCGATGAGAAACAAATGAAAATACAAGGATAAGATCAATTAAAAATAAATGTAATAATATAAAATAAAATAAATAAATAATTAAAGCAATTTAAAAAATAGGAATAAAAATAAATAAAATAAAATAAAAATAATAAATAAATATGAAATAAAAAAAAAATATATATAAATAAATAAAATAAAGATAAAATATATTTATCGCTTAAGGTTTAAACCGGGTTTGGAACGTGCCTTGAGCAAGCAAATATGTGCCTCCTCGGAGGCTCTGAGGGTTACAGTATAGTCATCAGGAGGAATCTGTCGCAGGATCTGTACTCTGAAGCATTCATTAAAGGTGAGACCGTGGGAGTTAGCGTGGATGGCAACAGGTAAATTTTGGTTGTTGCTAACGGATGCTCTATGACCGTTCATACGGAGGCTGAGCATGTTAGATGATAAGCCTACGTAGAACGCATCACAGCGGGTACACTCCAGTTGGTATACACAGTTTTTGGAGGTACAAGAGCAGTCCCTAGCAACAGGATAGGACTGGTTGACCAACTGGTTGACTAACCTTGTTACTCTTCTTGAATTTTGAACTCGTATATATGTATGTATATATACTTTTTTTCGTTGGAAATACGATCCAAGACGGACAAATATAGTTCAATATAAACAAAGAAACATAGAGAAATCAGAAGAACACACTTACAGTCTCTAATTTTCGGTTTGAACCGTCTTCAGGTTTCCAACTGTCTCTGATCCAGTGCGCTTGGTTTCCCTCTCTTATCTCTCCTGAAGACGGTTCAAACCGAAAATTAGAGACTGTAAGTGTGTTCTTCTGATTTCTCTATGTTTCTTTGTTTATATTGAACTATGTATGTATGTATATATATATATATATGAATTAAACAACCACAATAAACAAATATTTATTAGATACAATGCTCTAAGGCTTTTCGTTACAACATCATCAGAGAGCTAAATGAACTAAACAAAAAAATATAATTATATTATCTATAATTATATTTTAATTAATATAATTATATAGTATATTATAATTATAATATAATTATATTATACAATTAATTATATTTTTTGTTTAGTTCATTTAGCTCTCTGATGATGTAACGAAAGGCCTTAGAGCATTGTATCTAATATATATTTGTTTATGGTGGTTGTTTAATTCATATTTTATATCAAGAGTTATTGTTGATTATTAATTTTTCATATATATATATATATATATATATATATATATATATACAAGATCTCACATAAACAAGTAAAATAACAATCAATGATCAAACCACAATATGAAATGGGAAAAAAACACAAAGAACTTTCAACTGTAACAAGCGGTCTTCGTCAGAATCAATGTGGTTTGATGATATATATAACAGTTAAAAATGGAAGATAAGTAGCACACAAAGTAAAGAAACACGCTTACAAACTCAAATTTTCGAACAATCCGTCTTCAGGAGAAAAGAGAAAGGGAGACCAAGCATGTTGTAGACGCAACGGCTAATCAAACAATCTATCGAGAGGCATGCAGGCAACCGCCTCACCGTATATTTCTTTTCAATATCTGAACAGTAAATGTGAAAATCCAGCGATTTTGACTAAAAAAAAATCTAAAACTTGTACAGAAAAGTGAAAAATATCTTTACAATGCAATTCACTGAAAAATATAACCATTTAAATATTTATAATTCATTTTACATATTTTCCTTTCTAAGACCGTTAGGTGAGGCACTGCTTCTCCTGCCTCTTCTGACTACACGTCCCTGCCTTATACATTCTGAGACTAGTGAATCTGGTCATTGGAATCAAATGTACTGCAAGTCTGTAGGAGCCATGTTAGCTCAGGTTACTAGGTTAGGAGTGGTTAACGTACCCGCCTCTGAAGTGCTAAGTCTCGGGTTCGATACCCACCAGGCCCTCGATTTATTCACGTTAGAGGTAAATAAATCTGAGGACGTCATCTCTCGGAGAGAGGACGTGAAGCCGTCGGTCCCGAGCCTGTACGATGTCAGGTACTCGTTAAAGATTCCTACTCGAAAAGCACTTGAGTTAGTCAAAAATCTATGATTCCCAATGTAGAATCAATGTTCAATTGTGTGTTATCACAAAAGGCCCGAGTTAGGCCTATGTGTCTTCCTTTGTGGGATTGTCAGTGCAACCTAAAGCGTTGCCTACTACTACTACTACTACTACTAGTCTTGAGATGGAGGCCAGATTGTTTCAGTGGTAAACGTTCTCGCCTCTGAACTAGTAGGTCCGACTAACAGGTCTGAACCCGGGACGTGCAGTTAGGGTAGTTAAATGGTTCATAATAAGTAGTTAAACTGAGTTAAATGGTAATATTTATCCAGTGAATTGCACTGTTAAAATATTTTTCGCTTAACCAGTCTTAGATTGCTTTTATTCAAAATCACTGAATTTTCACATTTACTATTCAGATACTAAAAGCAATGTGTGGTGAGGCTGTCGCCTGCTGTGCCTCTCAATAGATTGCGCAGTGACTGTGTGCTGGCATGCTGTAAAGTATTTCTGTCTGTCTGTATGTCGCTATTAAAATGTTTAAACACTTTTGCTATAGTAAATAAATTTCCAGTGTACTGTGTTTTTCTGTTGTTAGCAATGGTATGTGTGTTAGTACTTTGTTGTGCTGAGCGATCATAAGACTGCTGCGAAAAGTAAGTAAGAGGGGCACGCAGTTCTCCTGCCTCATGCTAGGGGATTGCCTGTGACTACAGGATTTAAACCTGACTGTGAGCAAGTCACTGCCTCACCTCCCATCAACCTCATCGCACATCACTGGTCTAAACGAATATTCATTTATAATATTAAGTACCAAATGGTATACCTTTTATATTGTATTCCTCTAAATTTAATTATTTCATAAGTAATGACTATATTGTATTAGAGTTGTTAATTTTTTACGAATGATTACCTGTAACCTATGTAAGGGAACAGGTGATAAATAAACTCCTTGATTTGGGGGTTACCCAAATCAGGAAAAAACTAAACAATTTCCTTTCACGGTTAGGTACAGGAAAAACTATTGCTTCTGATAATATGGTGTTTAATAGTTATGAATTTAATAATTTTATTAAAATCCTTGATAACGCACTGATATTTAGTAGCTCTGGGTACTTTCAATCAATGAGTCTGGCAAAAAGTGAAGAGGATGAAACTGACTAACGTTTTTATTTATAAACATATCAACGTTTTCTGTTTAAAGCTATCATACAAAATGAATTAAGATTACCATACATTAGGGACATCTTGTTAAAATAACAAAACACACTAATCGTGGAATTAGGAATTTCATTAGCGGAAAGGTGTCAGGGCAACTCAATGGCTTGCATACCCGGTTCTGGATTGGTAGGTCCGGGGTTCAATGCCCACCTGGTACTCGATTTATTCACGCGGTAGGTGAATAAATCTAAGCACGTGGTCCCTCGGAGAAGGATGTTAAACCGTTAGTCCCGAGCCTGTACAATGCCAGGTTCTCGTTAAAGATCCCTACTCTAAAATACATTTGAGTTAGACAAAATTTTTAAACTCCCACTGTAGAATCAATCTTCATTGTGTGGTATCACAAAGGGCTAATGCTTGGCCTACGTGTGTTCCCTTGTAAGACTGCCACTGCAACCTAATCTAATCTAACCCAGGTAAAATTCAGGACTCCCTATGTAAAATTAACAGGCAATTTGGCTCGTTCATTACTACAATGGGTGCCAAGTAATAAATGAACCACAACTCCTGCTCCTAGAACAGCACTAAAAGGTGAAAGCCTTATAAGTGTGGGCGTTGGAAAAGAAAATATTATTTCCCTCTATTGGACGCCCCCCTGCAATGGTTGGCAGGCCGCAGTCCCTTTACCAAACCCAGTCAGTCAGTTTTTATTCCCAAGCCATTTATTTCATCATGCAGTAAATCACATTTAAGTTTCGCTATCAACTTTTATTTCTAACATAGTGTGATCAGTTATTATGTGGTATTCACTTATTGCAGGGTAAAAAGCTAATAAAACAATCTCCAAACATAAAAATTTAATCATATAAACAATTTTTAGTTAATGCCTGAAGAAGAACACTACGTGTCGAAACGCGTTGTTGATACGATTACATTTTTATATGTGGAGACTGCTTCATTAGCTTTTTACTCTACAATCAATTTTTATTTTCAAATTAAATTCTATGATAATAATATTTATTCCAGCTTTATTTAATATCGGTGAATCAAAAAAAAAAGCTGTTAACTTAATAAAAGTAAAGAAGGGAATTAACTAATATTTTAACTTTTAATTTATTGCATATAATAGACATCATAACTCTTAACACTACACACAAAGACAAGTGTTAGCAAAAAATATCAAATTATATTATCTATGAATAAAAAGAAATTGTTAACATACCTTGGCATATACCACAGTACATTACCCGCCATGTTTCTTTGTTGAAAAAATCCACGGACTAGTCGAAACATTCTTCAAACTTCATAAGGTCCAAAATCACGTACACATTCCTAGAACAAAATACCCAACCCCACTATGAATGGTTTTTACTTCACTATAAGATCAAGCGAATTTCTTAAATACTTCAAAAGAAATTGTATAAAACAATGAATTGAGTTTAGGATAACAAAGTTTTAAAACAGGGATAAACATTGAAATTGTCTAAGCTAGTTATTTTTATTTGAAAATTTTCTTTTAACACTTTTATGCTTCTTGCTATATTGTTTATAACAATAAGTAATTGAGAATAATTGTAATAATGTAAATTTAAAATATAACAACTCTATTTATTTTTAAATGATTTCCAGAGATAAGCCCATTCCTAGATGATTTAACAAGAAGTTTAAGCAACAGTAGTTTACTTCAATGTAAATAAAATTAATAAGGTATTGTTTTTCTTGACCACAATTACTAATAAACACTTTTTCTTCTTCTTGGAATTTAGTCAGGGTTAATATACGGAATCACCTATTTGCCAACAAGACATCCCCTTGAGTAAGTAAGTTTTTTGAATTTGTTATGATGATTATAAAGTAGATATGACAAATGTCCATTGTTTTTTGTTAGTTTATAGCCCTGAGGATGTCTTAAAATAAAGACGAAACGTTGGCGAAAAGGCAATTCCATATATTAACCCTGACCAAATTTCGAGAAGAAGAAAAAGTGTTTATTAATAAAATTAATGATAATAAAGCAATTTATTTTGATATTTCGATCGACTTAAACGTATTAATACGCTCTAAAGCTATTTCTGACATCGTTTTGATGATATCTGAATGTATGAAGATGGGAATTATTTCTACAAGTTTGATACAAAATTATGAAATAATCCCTTATAAGGAGAAGAACTGCATAGTTGTTCTCAATGTAAAACCATGATAAAGGTGTTTTATGGTAATTTACACCAAAACACATAGTATTGTTTCTCGTTCTTTTGGAAACAATAAAAAATTGCTGTTTTACACATAATATTCAACAGAAAACAAATTTCGTTTTAGATATTACGAAGATAAAGAAAATCAAAAACTAGCTTCCTTCTGATACTTATTACTTGTCAGAATCACAGATTCTCATAACGTTAAATATTAATAATCTTTATTTTATATAAAAAAAAATAAAAATAGCAAGATTTAAATCAGAGTTCAAAAGAAAAATAGAAAAAAGTGAGGCGTTATTTTATTTATTAAATGTATTAAAAAAATAGATTGAAATAAAAACTGTATCTATAATACATTTGACTGATTTCCATGCATTTCATGATAGGGCAACATGCCTTCCCTTAATAGTTAATATAATTAATAAGTACGTATATTTAGATGAGTAATTTTTAACTACTTAATATAAAGGATTGTACTATTGAAATAATCTCGCTAAATGAATGACTATAAACACAAGTATTGTACAAAGTATAATTTGTATACAACATAAAAAAAAAACTGAAGGTATTTACACTCAGTAATTCTGTGAGGAAATATATTATCAAACTCATTAATAATAAATATAATTAACTAAATAAATTTATAATTAAAATTATAAAATAAATTTGTAATTAAAATAAATTAATTTCTAAATATAATCATTTAGGAATGGCTTATCTCTGGGAATCATTTAAAAATAAATAGAGTTGTTATATTTTAAATTTACATTATTACAATTATTCTCAATTACTTATTGTTGTAAACAATATAGCAAGAAGCATAAAAGTGTTAAAAGAAAATGTTCAAATAAAAATAACTAGCTTAGACAATTTCAATGTTTATCCCTGTTTTAAAACTTTGTTATCCTAAACTCAATTCTATGATTATTCTTCATTATTAAAGTTATAAAGAGAATATAATTAATAATTATAGATTTTGGAAAGATATTTGCAATTCGTGACTGAATGTCTCTATCTTTCAGTTTTAAAGAGATCGTTAAACCTTCAAAATAAGTTGTAATGAACTTTGATAATGATGACTTTGACTTTGATAATGATGACTTTGATAGTGATAATGATACATCATTGTATTATTATTACTATTGTTTTTCTGTCAAGTATAAAACTTTATCTTTAATATGTAGTTAAGATGTGGTCAGAGAGATAACACAAACAAAAATGATACATTATGCAATGTTGGCTTGAATAGTTCATCTTTCAAGTTTATTTCTATAATTCAAAATACAAAAATGTATTTGTATATTATATCTATAATATAATTCAAAAATGTAAGTTGTAGAGACCTAGCTTGTAAGCGAAACAATAACAGTTCATATTTTTTTTTTTAGGAAAAATGGACAAACAAACAAAAGTCTCCACACAAAATAAAGTTTAATTCAACAACAACAACGCGTTTCGAACACTTTGTGTTCATCATCAGGAAGACACCAAAGGATGTAGTGATGGAGGGTTGGCCCAGTGAGTGAATGAGTAAATACCACACAATTACGGATTGCACAACTAATGAGTTCATATTTTAATTATTTATTCTAGAAGAATTTTAGAATTGTATTCTGGATTTGTCTAGAAGCATTTTACTAGTAGTGGTGAAAATGTAATCAACAGTAAAAGCTGTTGAAAAAAATCTGGAGTTGCCAATACTAAACAATGTTCAACACTATTAATTGCCAATACTCATTACAAAAATAAAATATCTTTCTTATTTAAAATTACAAACGCAGTATGAACTTCACTACTTACCAATAACTTAAACAAGTTACACCTTCTAAATTTACAATAAATGTTTAATTAATATAATCTCAGTTTTAGGACATCTAAGTCGTAATATACTTCATATATGCAATATCTAATGTTTATTACATTATTATTTATGAAAAATAAATATTTACATCTCTAAAATGATATATATCAAAACTATTTTATTCAATTAATGCTAGTAAATTGTAAGAAGCATAATTTTCATAATTCATTTTAATAACTTAATAGCAATATGATTTCTTGATTCATTTTAAGTTACAGTAATTGTATAAAATGATTTAAGCAAAACTAATTTAAGTAATTAAGTAATTTCCAACATATTTCTAATAAAAATGGGTCTAATTTGTATGTAAAATATTCTGTAACAAATAGATTCTGTTAATCAAATAGATGATTACACTTCATAAATAATCCATAATAAGCATTTTAAATCCTTTTTAACATCATGTTTAATCTACAAGATTTCTTTTTAACAAAAAGATACAAAATGTGTTAAGCAAAAAGGACGCTAATTTAAATGCATCCGCCATATTCATTAAAAGTAATGATTCAGCGTGTAATTACCTTCTTATCATCATATGCCATTAATATTAAACTATTTCAGTAATTAATATACTGTGTGAATATGTTGAAACGAAAATAGTACTTACGTTTTGAAGTTTCATTGCATGAAATATCAAGTTGAATGAATAAACTTCTTAATTATTAAAACTTCATTAAATGCACTCCCGAAAGCATCTACATAAATGGAGAATAATGGCGACAGTTTTGTTATATTTATTGCTTTCTTAAAGTAAACAATTTTTTTTTAGATAAAAATTCATTTCTTTATTTGTTTCTTTAAAAAAAAATTAGTTTAGTTTAATCTCAACTGTATTATAATTAAATGAATTATGAAAATCGTGAATGATTTATTCACTAAATGATTTTTTTTCCAATATGGCGACCATAATTTTACAATATGATTAAAAATGTAGTAAACAATTATAATAATAAACTATGAGATAATGTTACTTTGATAGTAATGATGATGACTTTACATCATTGTATGATTATTATTATTCTTTTTTTTTTCTCAAGTATAAAACTTTATCTCTAATATGAAGTTAAGATGTGGTTAGAGGGATAACACAAACAAATGATACTAGTATGCAATGTTGGATTGAATGGTTCATCTTTCAAGTTTATTTCTATAATTCAAAATATTTGTACAATAAGTAACTTCAGATCCCTATTGATATGTACTTGTACTTGCTTCAGCATTACAACTGACCCACAATAGACTAGTATGTTATTCCAGAGGGACCAAAGCAATCAGCAACGTCATCATTACACTTCATAAATAATCCATAATAAGCATTCTAAATCTTTTTTTAAAGTTATATCTAATCAACAACATTTCATTTTAGCAAAAAAATACAAAATGTGTTAACCAAAAAGGATGCTAATTTAAATTCTTTTACAATATTCATTAAAAGTAATGGTTCAGCTTTTAATTACCTTCTTATTTTTCTTATAAATGTAGCAAAATATATATGCAACATTTTGGATATATACATATATTATTAATTGTTTATAACTTTTCATTGTATATGTAAGTAAAAGCCATAAGGAAAAATAAAAAAAAGACCTTTTAAATTTATATCATCAGAGAGCAACTAGAAATTAAAAAATTGTTCCTGAACAAAAAAAATATTACTGACAAGTGATATATTTTAAAACAACTTAAATCATAATGTAATACATTTGAAATACAAAGAATTTGAGAATATGTAATACAGAATTATATTGTTCTGTCTAAATGTCCAAACCCCGGATCACCTTCTCTTCCATTTGCGCTTTCCTTAATAACAACAGACACCATGTTCAGAAAACTACAATGTTACAAGGGTTAAACTGACCATCAAGTAAAATTGAACTGATAGCAAATTTATTTCATATTTTTTACAAATTCATAAATAATATAGATTTCATATAACATAGTGTGACGATACACATGTAATATAACAAATGGAGCATGTGAAAATATTACAATAAACTCCCTCCAAGCAGGGGTACTGCTTTGGAAGAAAAAAAAACAGAATTATATTAATATAGTTATAAAAGCTACAATAATAATCAACAAATTAGATCTACTTATATTGTTATTGTAACTGGATTTATGGTTTGAAATCAATCATACTTATTCTGAATTATGTCTTTCAAAAGAAATTTAGTCCCTGAATAGCTCATTTTTTTTAAATTCATTTATTTACAATTGCTCTTAAATTAGTGTTACAGTTACAATTATTTGAAATACTTATTTTAATTCTGAATATATTTTATTATAATTATCTATATCTATTTTACTATATTATATATTACACTACTATAAAAGTTTATTGAAGTCTATTTTTCTTATAAACTCTTCAAAGTAATTAAACATTTCACTGTTTTTAACTAATTTATTATTTTCTGGAGGCCAGGCGTTTCCCGTCATTACTGCAAAACTTATTTATTTGGTTCTTAGAGAAATGTTGTGTTGTACAATTGTTTTAACTTTGATTGTATTCATTTAATTTTTAATTTACTTCATATTATCGTTTTTTAAATGGAAATATATTAAGTTATATAAAAAAAAATGAAATTACATATTTCTTTGTTTACTTGCTTACTGAACATTATTTTTAAAAATAATGAAATTTATTTGAGGACAATTGTTATTAATTTCTAGTTTTGCTCTTTGATCAGATAAATTGAAAGGTTTGGTTTTTATTTTTTCCTTGTTCCTTTTACTTTCATTAATTCCCAACACGTGTTTATCGTGATTATTTTGTATATGTGATACTATGAAGTTTAAACCACAATGGAAAAAGGCCTTTTTTCACTTCACATTCACTCTGATATTAGCTTCTCAGTTTTTACTTTGTTAGCTGTCTGATGACTTACATTGAAAGGCCTCAGAGCATTTATTTCTATTGTTTTCCTTTTTCCTCTGTGATTTAAACTTCATTGATTGCATCACGTGTTTATTTATTGTGATTTTTCTGCATATGATACCATGTGTAGATCAATAACTGAATTCAATTAAAACTTCATAATTTTAGTTTAAATTTGCCCTGATTCTCCAGTTCGACTTTAGTTGAATAATTTTTCCTTTAATAATATAGGTTTAAATAATTTTAACAATAAACACAGCTTAAGTTTAGAGTTACTCTTTTTAACTTTGGATAATATAAAAATTCATGAATTTCGACTATATAATACTAAAATTACGATGGTATTAAACGTAAAATTTCAATTTTCTATAAATACTAGAAGAATATAGTAAAATGTTGGAAAATTAAATGATAAGCGGGTTTTCCATTTAATATTATATAGTCTACAGTAACCTTTTCATTTGCCACTATCAAGTTTTCCTTCTCAGTAAGACTAACCTATAAATCAAATTCCATATCTTTTTTGCTAATCCTTGAAACCTCTAGCATGGTTACAAGCTTTTTCGATACAAACATGTATGTATCATATAATCCTTTAAAAATTGCATTCAAAAAACATAAATATGCCTAATCCAGTCAAACTCATGAAATCAAATTTATTTTCATCATCATTAAATTTAACTATAGTAATGCAAAAATGTACAATTAAATAAGTAAAATTATTATTTGTACTCTTCACTTTATGGTCAGTTTTCTATTTAATATTCCAAAAAAAAACCTAAAATTTACTTAAATAAAATTCCTTATTTTTTAAAATAATGTTCGGTAAGCAAGTAAACAAAGAATATGTAATTTCATTTTTTTTTTTATAATAACTAATATATTTCTATTTAAAATACGATAATATGAAGAAAATTACAAATTCAATGAATATAATCATAGTTACATCAATTTTACTACACAACATTTGACTGAGAACCAAATATTAATTGTTCAGGGACTAAATATTATATTGATAACATAAACAATAATTATATTGATTTCAAATCATAAATTCAGTTACAGTAACAGATGATAAGCACTTATTTGTCGATTATTGTTGTAGCTTTTACAACTTTTTTTTTCAAATTCATTTATTTACAATTGCTCTTAAATTAGTGTTACAGTTACAATTATTTCAAATACTTATTTTAATTCTAAATGTATTTAATTATAATTATCTATATCTATTTTACTATATTATATATTACACTACTATAAAAGTATATTGAAGTCTATTTTTCTTATAAACTCTTCAAAGTAATTAAACATTTCACTGTTTTTAACTAATTCACTATTTTCTGGAGGCCAGGCGTTTCCCATCGTTACTGCAAAACTCACAAAACCATGTCGTTCCTGATCAACGATTGGGCATCTATACATGATGTGGCTGCACGTCTGGGGTGTTCAGTTGTCACATGGACAGTGGTCGTTATCTATTATATGAAATCTACTTAAGTAGGCCTTGGTCCGGACAGTACCTGTGTTGTTGTCTGCGTTATAGCTATATTGCACTTTTTTCGTGACTGTACTGATGGGAAAAATGACTGTGTGTGGAGACCTGTGGTAGAGGATGACCATTCCTGTTTCCATTTCTGCATAGATATCTCATTCATGACTTTTTTGATATAGCTTCTGGAAATATTACTGTAGGATTTTGGCAGATCAGACAGGCAAGCTCTTTTAGCCCACATGTCTGCCCTCTCATTACCCTCTATCCTAGCTTTTACAACTATATTAATATTACTCTGTATTACATCTTCTCCAATCCTGTATACTTAGTAAGTTATTGTATTATTATTTAAATTGTAATTATATCAATTTGAATCGTATTTTTTGTTCAGGAACGTTTTCTTTATACACAACAAATATTAATTGGACAAATACTATTCCTCTGGTGACTAATATGGTTAATAAATTTCAAGGTAAAATGACAACAGGAAATTGCCTTTTATTTTTAAATTACCAGTTTGACTTTGCAGAACGAAATATATTTAATTCATGAGATAAGCAAGTATTTATTGAATCGTATTTACTTGTGTTTAGAATAAGGACAGAGAATCACTAAGTCTCCACACTTAGAGGATTTTATCTCGTTTCGAACACTTAGTGTTTATCGTCAAGTTACATCTAACAAATAAAATATGAATAAAAATGTATAACTGAATACAAAAAAGAGCCAAATATAACAATATTTCACAATAAACAAGTGAAATAAAAATCAACTTCTAAAAATAGTAAGAAATGAGAAAAAGACTAAGATCTTTCAACTGAAATAAGCTATTTTCGTCAGAGTCAAACTGTTATTGATTTTATCTGTTTAATATGAAGAGAGTCAGAGTCTATTTGACTATGAAAAAAAAAAACTAGTTGGTTTGAAAGATCTTAGTTTTCTTTTTTCTGATTTCTTACTATAGTTTAGACGTTGATAAACTAAAAAGCTATGTATGAAGTAAATGATTAACTCTATTTAGTTTATGTGTTAGTTTATATTTTGGTTCATTTTCTGTACTCAATTTCACGTTTTTATGCATATTCTATTTTGCACTTTTATTAATCTACTTATTACCTATTAATCTATTCATACTCTAGACATTTCAACTCTTTTATTCTTATCTTTATTGTACTTTTCTTTATTTCTAACTATACCTTCCCTATTAATTCTTACTTTCATTCAACTCTCTTATTTTAATACCTTTTCTTGTTCTTTATTAATCTTTTATACTTCATTTATTTTAACCTTTTTTTTAATCTATTTATTACCTATTAATCTATTTATACTGTTGACCTTTCAACTCTTTTATTCTAACCGCTTTGTTTCTCGTTCTTTATTAACCTTTTATCTTCTATTTATATTAATCTTTTTTAATCCATTTAATCTATTAATACTTTTGACTACCTCATTAATTTTGTATACCCTTTAACATGGCCAGCTCCTTTTCCAGTTAAATCCTGTTAGCAGGAAGTTGGTTAGTAGAATCGAATCTCTTTATTTGCAGTTAATTTTAATAATATTTTATTTTGTAAATGTAATCTGACGATCAACAATAAGTGTTTAAAAGGCTTAGAGTTTAGATAAAATCTTTTGTACGGAGACCTAATGTTTCTTCCCTTATTCTAATCTGAAATATGTTTACTTTATTATTCTACTGACTGATTAAGAATATTTTCTTCTAATATCCTAAGAAAGATTTTCTAGCTATCAAAATAACATTTTTTTTTTATCAGGACTCTGTCAGTTCTTCAATTTCAAATTAAACTCTCATTGCCAACATTTCGGTTTTTATTTAAAAGCTTTTTCAGTAGCAGAAGTATAAAATTTTATGAAACAAGTTTTAAATAAAAACGTTTACATTGAGAGTTTAATTTGAAACTGAAGAACTGATAAGAAATGTTATTTTTTTTCTATTTCACAGTCGATACTTTTATTATATCAAAATATAGTTTCGCATTTTTTAAAGTAATTACTAACAATTAATTTACCATAAATATTTTATATTGGCTAATATAAGAATAAAAAACAGACATTAATTATTATTTGAAAAAACTGCTGATAACTTGGTTTTTAAATTGACAAATTTTAAATATCGAGTACTGATATAGTATTTCAACTAATTTGAAATTGTTTTAAAAAGAGGAATACATTGTTATATGAATAATGCATTACCAAAATAGTAGGATACCTTAAAGATTACTTCTCAGAGCCTGATTGATTGACTCTTTAAAAACACAACATTTATTATTGATTAGTACATTTCTTACCTTTCAGATAATGTTCAGAAAAATTTAATATCCCATGAAAGAATTATTGGTATAACAGTCAACTGTAATTAATCAGCAAAGACGTTTACTTTCTATAAATAGAAATAGTCATTTGTTCATCTATAACAAATCCGAGTTATTCTTCATAGAAGTAGAGTATTACAACTTAACCATTCTATCCTATAGTAACTTATGATTGAGAACTATCATAGACTTCTTATTATGTCAAAGGGTCGTTGTGTCAAAAGGGTTGAAGCAAATAACAATTAAATCTTAATTAAATTAAAAGGTTTCTTTATCAGTTGACAAACTTTATCTATAATGACAGTTGAACAAAAGCTGATAGTATTTGTTATCAACTTTAATGACTGTAATACTATCAAGAAACTTATATAAATTTAGAAATAGATGAACATGGAGGGCCATATAGTCTGATTCTTATTGTATTGAACAACATGAGTTGCTTAAATCTATCTGCACATTCAAACCAACAAATATTATGTTTAGCTAAATCAATATTAAGACATATTTTCATTGTGAGTTCTATTAAAGTATACAATTATCATTGGTGTAGCTTCTCGACCACTATTTTTACAATTTAAACTGGGTCCAAAGAATGTACTACTGATTATAAGCTGACGTTTCACCAAAAATTGTTTGTCATTTTCAAGGCTTTTTTTTTGAAGGAAAACTATTTAAGTTAAGTTGTTTCAACTTAATTAATAAATAGTTTTAATCGACACGAAACCAAAGGGAGGTTAAATTTGGTTATATGATGCTGTTAGATAAATACATCTAGCTTAAATAGTTTTCACAGGTTTTGAGATTTTTTGAGGGTTTTGGCCTGGATATTAAAAACGCTTCTTCGCCAACGTTTCAACATATATTTATGTCCTCCTCAGGGCTAAAACATTAATACATTGAGCACAAATATTACGACTACATTAGGTCTATTGTTTGCTATATGTAACAAAAAAGATAAACTATGGATTTAGGTATTCCAGTCTCGTTTTGTATTATATTGATAAGAATTTCCCGAGATTTAAATTTGTTTACCTGGGAAGTCTGTTGTGTATCCTTGTTTTTTTCCATTTGTATAAACTTCTCTACATATTAAATAAATAACGGACTAAATAGTTTTCCTTAAAAAAAAAGCCCTGAAAATGCCAAACAATTTTTGGCGAAACGTCAGTTTATAATAAGTAGTCATTTCTTTGGATCAAATCCTCCTAAACCCAGTTTGAATTGTATATTAGTAGCAATATAAGTTTTTTTCGACAAATGATGACAATTTATTAAGAATATAATTGCAAATTTTACTTGATATAGTTTGTAGGGTAAAAAAGTAGTAATCAATTATTATGTCGTATTTACTCATCATAGGTTAAAAGGTTAATGAAATAGTCTCCACATGCAGAAATTTAATAATATAAACAACGTCTTTTGAACACATAGTGTTCTTCTTCAGGTATTAACCAAGGAAGAGTGTCTGTGATACAACTCTACAACATTAGTTATCATGTGGTAAATACCACATAATAAATGATTGCGCTACCTTAGAATAATTATAGTTTCTTGAAACACTGAATATCCACAGTACTAAATTGGTTTTCGAAGAAATGCCACTAAAAATGATAACAATAAATTACCAGCTGACGTTTTACCAAAAATTATTAGGCATTATTAGGGTTAAAAATAATTTATTAAGATTTATAATAGTAAAAGTATAAATCAAACTGGTAATGAACCTTCCCAGAATATCAACAGAAAAAAAAGCAAACACAATATGAAACAGTAAAAAATAAAACAAAATAAATTTTACAATGTTATTGCCTTATAAAAGGAGATATTTATAACATCATCATCATTATTTACTAATTCGTAATAAACTTTTTTTAGCCCTGATAATGCCGAACAAGTTTCGGCATTGTTATAATTTCTGTACCCATTTCCTCGAGAATCAATTAAGTACTTCTTTACAAAGTTCGTGCAGACAGATTTCATGGATAACACTTCTCTAGAACAACATGAGAAGAAAAAATGAAAATGCACTTATCTCTGTTACCTAATCAAACAAAGAAAGTTAACCTATAGCTTTACAATAATTATTTTAATGTAAGATTGAATAGTATTGCTTTTATGCAACAACATTTAATAATAATAAGCTTTTATTAAACGAAAATCAGTATAATGCGAATCATAATTAAGATTAAAATAACAATTATTTTGTAATAGAGTTATTACAGTAATGAGGATCAAACAGAGAAGTAGGAACTGTTCAATCAGAAGAAGGTTTATGATATTAGGGGAATTAAAGATAGTACAGAATATATACAAAAGGAAGGTTTTATCTGTACTTTGCTTAGAACTGACTCATTTCAAGTTATCTTTACGTTTTAAACATTAGAGAAACCGATCCAACCTTAGAAAGATTTCTATTTGTTTGTTCAAAAATTTTTGTCACAAGCAAACTCAAGCACTATAAGTAATATAGCGAGTTGAAACTTTCATAGTAGATTTGTGTATTTATAATTTAAAAGATAAGATTTGAATAGATTGGAAATTAACTGTAGAAGCGAATTAACTGACTTTTAAGTTGTCTTTGACTAGCTGCACAAGTATAGTACATGGTCAGGCAAAATGATCTGACACATTTGTAGGTTAAATAAAAGGCAAATAAAGTCAATAAACAATAAAGTGTTTTTATACATATAATGCCATTTTGTTTTGTTTCTGTATAATGCCATTGTTTTTTTTTTAAACCTAATGAAACAAAATGGCATTATATGTACTTTTCGAAAATAAAAACACTTTATTGTTTATTGACTTTATTTCCTTTTATTTAACCTACAAATGTGTCAGTTCATTTTGCCTGACCCTGTTTATAGCTAAAAATATACAGGTATTTTTACTGCAGCAAGTAGATATTGTTAGTTGATTTTAACTTCATTTGCATTTATCATATTTGCGCGCTATGAAAAATTAGTTTGACCTACTCTACTAAATAAGAAGTATGCATAGAATAAAATAAAATTTCAGCTCAGTATCTGAAACTGCAAAACGTAAAAGAAACTCCAGATCTAATGACAGTTATGTACTGTACATACATATGATATGTACTGTAGATAATGATATTTTCTACTATTCTATAATTTCTAATAATATTTTGAAATACCAAGTATCATATCTGAATTTGTTTAAGATACTCGTCAAAGTCGGGGCACGTCTACTAGTTCTTAGATTCCTATATTATTAACAGCGTATTTATCTTAGGTTACTAGTAAATACTAATTTAACAGTTTATATATAATAAGACAGTAACCAGCCAGAGAATGTGTGTCAATATTTCTTGCAACTCTGCATAAACTTAACACATCTAAAATAACTGATAAATAATCCTTACTTTGTTCAAGTTTTTTCCTCAAAGAGTGACTTCTAATTACCATGTGTTTCCAAATTATTTTTTAATACTATAAAACCTTCTGGAAACTCATTCAACCTGATTTTTATTTTTTTTTTCGTTTTAAATTATTTTACAAAAGGCCTCTGTGTATCTTTATAGACTGTTAAGTGAACATTGAAAGTTAATTCTGATTAATTTTTATAAATATGTTAGCAGGAAAAACAAATCGTTAATGATTAAAAGCTAATTTACAAATAATTTCAAAATATTTTACTCGTGGGCCATCATACAATTGCAAAACAAAACTACTAGTTGTTTTAATTCATCATAGATAATTTTAAAAAAAATATATAATAATTACTTGTGCAATCTGTTATATTGTGATATTTACTCATGATGGAGAATTTCAAAAACAATTAAGTCTCCACACAAGAGAACTTTATGCTAAAAACTAACCTTAGTGTTCATCTTCAGGTTTAGACTTATAAAAAACAACATACATATCAATGAACTTTAATAAATAACATTATAATGAATTACTGGAAATTACTTTAATTCATTCTTATGTTATTAAAGCTAATAGATATGTATGTTATTTTAGATGTAAACCTAAAAGACAACACTAAGCGTTTGAAACGCATTGTTAATTTTTAACATAAAACTCTTTTATGTGAAGACAAGTGTTTTTGAAATTCTCCATCGTACTGTTTAAGTTTTAACTTTTACTACGTTAGGTCATTTTTACAAATTATTGACTGTTAAATTAGGATTAATGTTTGAAGTTAAAATTGAACAAAGTGAATAGTCTTTCTTTGGATAACCTGTAGGTAGGTTGCAGTGGCAATCCCACAAGGGAAGACACATAGGCTGAACATTGGGCCTTTTGTGATACCATACAATGAAGATTGATACTATAGTTGGAGTCCTAAATTTTTCCTAACTCAAATGTATTTAGAGTAGGGATCTTTAATGAGTATCTGACATCGTACTGGCTCGGGACCGAAGGCTTAACGTCCTCTACTAGGAACGACGTGCTTAGATTTATTCACCTCCAACGTGAATAAATTGAGAGTCTAAGTGTCTAAAATTAGATTCTTGGTTGTAATTCCAGGAAAACAAATATTTTGATGACTTTCTGAAATTTTGAAGGGTAACGGATTATCAACGGCAACAGAGAGGGGATATATAGACTCTATCCTATAGATTCTATACACTCAAGTGTATGTAGAGCAGGAATTTTTAAGAATTACCTCACATCGTATAGGCTCGGGACCGACGGTTAACATCACTCTCTGATAGACAATGTCTATGAGATTATTGGAATTGTAAGCAGTATAAATCAAGTAGTGATATATGTTAGGTTTATTCAACTTTATTCACCTCCCACATAAATAAATCAAAGGCCAGATTGGGTATTGAACCCTGGATCTACTAGTTTAAAGGCGAGTATGTTTCCACTGGACTATGACCTATGTTGTGTTTCCTTGTGTGGGACTGCCACTGCAACCTAACATAACCTATATCACTTGATTTATACTATTTATAATTATTCCAGCATTTCTTAATATAATGGATGTCAACATTTCTGATTGCAGTGTAACTGGATGTATTTTTTAAGCTGTAATTTCAACCAAGTTCAAATATTCATAAGCAATTCTAAAAGAAGTGTAACTTGAGCCGTTGTTCTAATTACTTTTCAATTTCTCTTGCTATTACAATTCACAAAAACATTTTTAAAAGCTCCACAATCTTCTTAACATCGTCTGTAAGTTAAACAAAGCGTTCTCAGCTTGCCTTGTTGCAAAATCTCATTTGTATGTTTGCATACAAATGAACTCTTTAAAATTATGGAGTCAGTTGAATAGAATAAGCTAATGAATGGTAATGATATAATATTTTATCATGATGATGATGGCTACTTGCAGATAAATATTTTGATTCAGTTGATAAATTCCCTGACTCTTGAAAACAATTACAAAGTGATTTTTTGCATCATATGTATGATGGTAATTAAATTAAAAAATCTATTTTCCTGGCAAGGTGCAATGGAGATAAAAATATAATATAACTATAAATAAGAGTGAAGAGTCTAAAGAAGAATTAAACTTGTAATATTGAGAAAAAAATGAATTTAACGTTTCCACTGACCGAAACTATGATCAATACCTTCTATATTCTTGAATATTCGTTCAATAAACGTAAAACCTAATTTAAGACACATATATTATCTCTAAATGTTAAAATGCATTTTGGGGGGACTACTTGATAACTGCCAATTGTCAACTGTTGATAATTCCTGTATCATAATAAATTGATATTCGAAGGCATTTTGAAGTTAATATGTTGATTTCATTGGAATATTACTTATATATTTCTTTTATTTTTGATAATTTTCATTTATTTATACTTTTGCACTTATATTTGTAAGTTTACTAATTCATACTTTAAAACAAGTAGTATAAACCCTGCATTTAGTTGAATAAATTTATCAGAAAACTTACTATTTATTACAATAAAGTGTTTTGATTTTTAAATCAAAACTAAGCTCAATATCTAAATATTTAAAATATATTAAAGGTTCAACAAAGAGATATTGTCCATTTCATTTAAAATAATTCTAATATTCATACCTATACCAGAATAATTTTCTGTAAAATAGTTATTTTAATATTATAAATCAAGAAACAAAAGTTATGAATGGAAAGTGTGACATTAACTTCAACATTTAACTTTATTACTTCCAGTTGCATAAGATACTGTTGATCGTAATTTAGCCATATTAATGACTGATTTAATCTTTAATGTTGGTTTCATTAATGAACAAATTAATTCAATTTCTATTCTGGAACTATTGAAGATAAGTTTCATAAGGAATAGTATCATGGAAGGTAAAGTCATGGAAGGTTATTTTACTAAATATTTTTCTAAAATTCATTGGGGACAAATACTTTTCTGTAATTAATATTACATTGGGCAAAACTATTATAAAATCTAGCTTAAATATAAATGTTTTAGATTATATACGTTTGTTTTCAAATAAACGAGTGGTTTCAACTGAAAATTGTTTCATTCCTGATGTAAATGATCAGATAGAAACTAATTCAACAGTATTTCATAAGAATATATCATAGCAGACAACTCGAACTATTTAGAAGAGATTCATAATATTGCAGAAAGAGTATGTTTGTGATAAGGGGGGCCTTTCATACTCCATTTTAACCAACTAAACTTTCAATAAGACTACATTTGAATTAATTTCAAACTGTCACAAATAAAATTGTCACCGTATAGAGATGCAATATAAAATGAAAATGACTTGGAAAAAATGAATGCTACGATTGGCTGAAATAAATATTGGCATAGAAAAAAAGATATACGCATTATATCAAATGAATGCATTATATTCTTATTGAATAAAATTATTTATATACTAAGTGGAGACTTATAAATCTGAAACTGAACTCAATTCAACTTTTTAAAAAACATTTTAATCCAATTTATACATACTTTGATAAGAGTAACTTTGTTTTACTGGCATTATTTTATTTATAAATTCAGTATTAAAAGGTTTTCTTTTTATTTATTATAAATGGTCCTAATATTGTTAAATATAAATAAGTTACAAGAGATATTGAGTTTAAAATTATTAAAACAGATAACAGTAAGTTTATTTTACTGGTATTATTTAATTTGGTACATTCCGTATTATAAGATTTGCTTTTTATTTGTCATAAACGATCACAATAATGTCAAATATATATACGTTTTTAGAGATATTGAATTTGATATTATATTATCTAATCATAGAACAAAAAACACCATCCTTATCTTACTGCATGTGTACATCCTACACTTTCTTAGGATCTACCTCTTGAATTTCATAATATTAAATACGATTTCTCGAAAGGAGGATATGCTTCATTATTATACAATTTAACGGAATTTATTTGAGAAACTTTATTTTCATTCACGAGTATAAATGAATGCACTAATTATTTCTAGTATATTATTTTGGTTATCATAGATCATTAAATAACTAAAATTAAAACAAATAATATTTCAACTTGTTCAAAATGGTTCTTCTTAGAATGAATAAATAAACTTAAGCAAAAAAATAGATGTACTCTTCAAACAAACTGGTTATAGTAACCTCAACAGTAAATATTTATCTTTTAGAGTTCAATGTAAAACTTTATTTCAGGAATGTTGTAACAGACTTTTAGCTGATGTAGAAAAAACAGTTCAGAGTGATACTAAGAAATTCTGGAGCTATGTAAACTCTAATAAATCAAGCACTGCTATGCCTTCTAATATGTATTTGAAACAAAAGTCTTCCTCAAATGGTCATATGATTTATAACTTATTTGCTAAATTTTCTTTTCTGTTTTTGATCCTCCTTCTTAGTTTACTTCTTTTTCATGTAGTCATTGTCATAATATACATATTTACGGTTACCATATCACATTTGAACATACTGAAAGCATAATTACTAAATTAGATAGAAATAAAACTCCTGGTCCTGACAATATCCCTCCAATCTTTGTTAAAAATTACTCTCCCTATTTAATTGTTCCTCTTCTTCATATTTACAATCTTTCCTTCAGATCTAGAAAGACACCTATGTTATTCCACTTAACTATGTTATATTATGTTAACTTATATTATAACATTAACTATGTTGACTATGTTCTTCAACTTAACAAAGCTGGTAATAAATTACAAATGACAATCTATAGGCCAATACCAATCCAATTCACTTTATCAAAAATATTCGACTTCTTAATTACTAGAAAACTTAGCAGAGATAACAATAATATATTATTTTTTAATATCCAACTATTAATTATCTTAACAGTTCAACGTCTACTAATTTGCCAAAAATATATCCTCGATTCTATGAACTTTGGTTTGTAGGCTGATGTAATTTGTACTGACTTAGCTAAAGCATTTAATAAGATAGATCATGGTATACTCTTTTCTAAATTACATGTTCCTGGTATTTCAGGAGACCTGTTTGACTGGCTGTAAAGTAACCTTACAAACTTACATATCATTTAAGTTAAAACATTTAAATTAAACAGTTCTTTAGAACATCTGGAGTTCCTCAAAGCTCACATATTTCAATATTTATTCATTTATTCCCTACTATAAGATTATAGTAGGAAATGTTTACTCTTTGCTGATGATTTTAAACTTTACTTCAACATCACCTTCTCTTATGATTGCAATCTTCTTCAACTTTTAATAAATAAATGTTTAAATTAATAAATATTTAAACTGGTGTTCTTCCAATAAGCTCAATCTACATTTTTCTAACTTTCTTTCAAAAATCACAATAATATAACCTATAAATTTAAATATAACCTTCCGACTAGTGTAGACTTTTTGAAAGATTTAGGCTTGATTGTTGATTGTAAATTAACTTATAACAATCATGTTATTGATTTAAAAAACGTAAGTATGAAATTCTGTTTTTATTAATAAGAAATGACTTGTAAGATCCCAATAGTTTTGTTACCCATGAGCTATGCAAGTAGTTATTGTGTGGTATTTACTTATGATTAGAGAGGAAAAGAAACACCAAGTCTTCCAACACACAAAAAAATGGAAAATTATTTTTTGTGTGAGAAGCCTTAGTGTTACTTTTGTTCCCCTTTTTTAAATCTCTCGTTCTTCTAACTTTAGAATATGTTTAGAATTACGAGTTTGGAATCTGGATTACAATCACTATCATAAATTTACTTCAATCATAATTCTTTAAGAAGCGTTCTCATAAGTCGAAATATCCTACAGAGTCAACTTACTAATGTTTTCTTTTGTGAACAAAAAAATATGTCCCTTCTTTCTTATAGACACTATGATGACTTCCTATTTATATATAAATTATTAAATAATTTAATTCACTGTCCTTATTTCATTTCTCAACTACATTTCTGCATCCCATCATATATAATTAAAAAAAGCCTAAATTATCCTATGTACCATGTCATAGAAATAATTATTTGCCTCATTCCTTACTGTTTAACATGTTGATAAAGTGTAATAGCCTGTATAGCAGTTTAGATTGTTTTAAATACGAAATAAAGAAATTTAAAACAGTAATAAAACTATCTACTTTATAAAACTAATAGTAGTAATTAAACTAATTCACTATATCAGTAGTTGTGCAATCCGTAATTGTGTGGTATTTACTCATTCTGAGGTAAAATGGATAAACAAAACAAAAAAATCCTTGGTGTCTTCCTGATGATGAACACAAAGTGTTCGAAACGCGTTGTTGTTCAATAAAACTTCATTTGTGTGGAAACTTTTGTTTTGTTTATCGATTTTACCCCAGAATAATCCACTATAGTTATCTATCATTATATTATAGTTCGTTTAATTGAAACTGATTCAATCTTGTTTGATTTAATTTTCATTATTATAACTAATATGTGTAATTCTCTATTGGTTTAATATGATTTATTATATGTTAAAAAATACCCTGTATTGTAAAACCATTTTGATCAGTATGTAAATAAATAAACATTAAAAGGCCTGCTTTAAAGTGAATACCTTTTTTTATCAAATGTACTAATTCCATTTCGTTTACTATAGTATTATTTTTGTTTAAATTATCTACTAATGAATCTAAAGATTAGATGTCATTTAACCAACTGCATTTATCTCTTCGAAGAAGTAATACATCTTATATAACTGCTTAAATCGAATAACATGTATTTATTATTGTTCTATTGGGCAGTTTTTATCAATCTATCATTTATACTGATCCTATTTATTCATTAACTGTGCAATCTGTTATAGTGTGGTATTTACTGATGTTAGGAAAAGTATTAAGTCCTCACACAAAAAGGTTTATTACAAAAAACTAATCAACGCGTTTCCAACATTATGACGTTCTTCTTCAGGTTTCATCTAGAAAAAAATATACATGCATTTAAGAGCTTTGGGAACAAAGGGGCGAATTACTTGACATGAATACATCTGACACTATTGAGTGATAACGGGAATAATATTGAAATGGCTTAAATTGATCCTTAACTTAAAACTACATACTAAGATGTAGGTATTAATTATAATAAAAGAGATTATTAATTACCTCCCGAACAACCACCCAGCAGAGCAGGTAATTAAGAATCTCTTTTATGTATAATTTAGACATGTCTCAGTATGCATTTTTAAGTTAAGGATCAATTTAAGCCATTTCAATATTATTCCCGTTATCTCTCAATAGTGTCAGATGTATTCATTTTAATTAATTCGTCTCTATGTTATAAAAGCTCTTAAATGCATATTTATATTTTTTCTAGATGTAACCTGAAGAAGAACATCAAGTGTTCGAAAAGCGTTGTTTAGTTTCTAGTAATAAACTTTTTTGTGTAGAGACTTAATACTTTTCTTAACATGATCCTATTTAGTTTATAATAATGTTATTTCGTTTATTGTTTGAGTATTCCAAACAATTGGAATATATATATTATATTAGTCCACATGTTTTGTAATGTTTTTTATTTATAGAAGTTATTTAACCAATTCGACTGATAGTGAAAATATAAAGCTTGGTAATTGAAATAATTTTTTTTTTAAAAAAAATTCATACATTAAAAAAATCCATATTAGTTCGTAATTAATTAATGATTAAATAAATTTTTTTTAAACAATAATTCAGTACATTAAATAAATTCATATGACTTGGTAATTAATTGGTGTTTAATTTGGATGCACTGTTATCATTTAGCTCCAACAGGTCATCATATTTCCTCAATTCATCATGGCGTCTTTAATTTTAATCTCCTCACGGTGTCGGTTTCCTTCTTCCTTTTTTCCAAAGCATTAATTTATTTATAAAGTAAAAAATGATGAAATTAACGTTGTTTTTCAGTTAAAAGTGAATGAAAATTGTACTTCATCTCCATTAAACTGAATGAAACAGAAGAAAATGTATTACACATGAGAATTATAAGGTCAGTGGTAAATTATTCAACTTTTTTTATATCACATTTTACTAATTGAAAATTACAACAATAATGACATAATTTAATTGATTCAAGCTAATTATACAACATAAATAACAACAAAATAAACATTATATGAATTATTTTAAATAATATCTGATACAATTTTATAAGGATTTTAATAATAGCTGTTAAATAACTTACCTTAAGATAATATATCAATACAACATTCCAAATTAGTGCTTATGTTTCTTTAAATTAATGTTATATACATTAATTGTAACTATTATTATTATATTTAGTTTTCATTCAAAATGTTTATTTATTCAATGTCTTTCAAAAACAAATTCAACATTTTCTTATGCAATGAAAAAAATATCCAGTATTAAACAATCATAAACATTTATAATTTTTGTTAATTCGAAATTATTGGACAATTTAAACTGGTTTATATTTAAATTTACTGTAAATAAGCCCATTATCAGAATAAACCCAATAAATTTAATTATTGTGATAATTAACTATAATTAATTTTGTGTCATGATGAAATGCAATTGTAATAATTGTTAAGAATAAATTAATGAACACGAAATGTGTGGCACTTGTAAATGATTGTGATTATACAACGAAAAGGAACAGATAACAGTATCAAATTAAATCTTCTGACATAGTAAATAAAATTGCCAATCATGAAACATAACTAATAAGGTTGATTTGTCATAATAATTGAAACATATAATTAAATATAATGAATGAAATTGTCAACATTGTTCATTTATTTTAATTATCAATTGAGAAAGGTTATAAAATCATAATAAAAGTTTGTAGTGGCCTACACTCTACTTTACTAGATTGTAAGTAAAAAACCATCAAACTGGTTAATAATTGAATACTTTTTTTCTTCTCAAAAGCTTTCAAATAAAGCTTTCATAAGTCAAAATTGTTTACATTTTATCGAAGAAAATACCTTTTTTTTGTTGGGATCGGATAAATAAGTTTCATAAACTCTGCCTGTATGTATATGTCTAGAAAAAATGACATCTAATTGATTATTTCAATTAGCTGTTACTAAGTTTCGTTCTAATAAGAAATATAACTTATATTGACTTAAATAACTACACAATAAATTGTTTTGTTTGATTTTGTAGTACGGTCACCTAAGAACCTGATATTATTTCTAAAGTTTAACAGTTTTTTAACATTCCTTCCTCAAAATGAATACTAGACATCTATTTATTTTCTAATGAATGTAAACCAAATATTCGATCTAAATCTGATATTAAGTGTTGTTTGAAGGGTAAAACATGTAGATTGATTGGAGAATTTTTTTAGACAAATACATCTGAAATTATATATTTGATTGGGCAGATTATATATCTCTAAATTAAGAGTATTCCATGATTTAGCCTATGAAATTCCCAAGATTCATATAACATAGAATCCCAAGATACATAACATAGTATAATAACACATTTCTTCACAGAACTCACGTTTCTAATGTCTGCTTTATTCATCGTCATCTGCAGAGAGAGTGACGGTGCTGTTTCTTTGCCTATCTCCATCCATCCTCTTTTAATATCTTCTATGAACAGTGCCATTTTCGAATTCTTTTACTATAAATTTTGTAGGCTTCCAAGTTAAACAATTTTGTGTGTTCTTTATTATGCAAGGATTTTGTTTTTATTCTGTTAAGTTCTTTGTATATTTGTCTTGCTTCAATTAATCGAAAAAGATACAAGATATTTATGTCCTGCTCCTATATATTTATAGAAGTTTTTGAAAATTTGCAGAATTGAAACATCAAGATATTAATGATTGTGTATGAAACACAAGTGTCTCATTGACTAAATGCAAAGTGAACATGTTTAATACGAGTATAAGGCGAGTCAGGAAGATGAAACAATTAAGTTTCTTGTATATTTGTTAATAAATTGTACTATTATTTAGACAGAAAGTACAGAAAATTCATGTTGGTACTATAATTTTTTTTTTTGATACTTCGACTACAAGTACTATAATTAAGTGGAAATTATATAAAAGTAGCTAATAAACTGCTACCATTCAAAAATTTAAAGATTTCGGTAAATTACTGAAGCATATCCGAAATCCCAAGCTCTGGATAGAAATCCCAAGCTCAGGATAGAAATCCCAAGCTCAGGATAGAAATCCCAAGCTCAGGATAGAAATCCCAAGCTCTGGATAGAAATCCCAAGCTCTGGATAGAAATCCCAAGCTCTGGATAGAAATCCCTAGCTCAGGATAGAAATTCCAAGCTCAGGATAGAAATCCCAAGCTCAGGATAAAAATCCCAAGCTCTGGATAGAAATCCCAAGCTCTGGATAGAAATCCCTAGCTCAGGATAGAAATCCCAAGATCTTGGGAAAAATCCCAAGGGATGGTTGCACTGGACTGGCGTTGATTTTTTTGTATGCAAGAATTTTATTCTTCTTAAATATCATATTAAGTCATTAAATCATTTCAAATTTCTTCATCAAGCCTCCAAACATCAAGTTTATTTCAGTCGATTAAGTTAACAAATGTCTAAGTCCATATAAACAATAAATGTAAACAAATCCAACAAAGTTTACTATTTGTCCAGAATAAATGATCAGTTTTTATAGATTTATTATCCTTTGCAATAATTGAAATTTCACCAATTTTTTTTTAATTTTTCTAATTTTTGGCATAATTTCATTGTTTTTAAATGAGCCGTTTAAGATCAAAAAAACATTTTTTGAAAACCCAAAATTTACCATAATGTAATTTATGGTAAAATAAATTACATTATAATGTAATTTATACAAATTTGATAATATAATTTTAAACAAAAATTATCTCCACTCATCCTGCCCTTAAACTTCTGTTTTTACGTATAATTTCATTTTGATCCGTCAAACGGCATGACTAGTATTGCGCCCTCCTATGCTTTCAGATTCAATGAAAAGTCAATTTTTTTTGCATTTGATTAACAAAAAAAAATATTTTTAGTTGTTTTAAAAATATGAGAATTTTTTCAGTTATTGCTTTTTTAGCCTCAAAGGTAATGCCAAAAATTTAAGACTCTAAAATTAGTAGTTGGGGAGAAAAAAAATGTTGTGTAAAAACATGTTATGGCCAAAAAAAGTAACTTTACCATCGTGCATCATTGCTCCCAGACTATACAGCACATCTACACTATAAGGCTTATTATTGTCTGTCTTTTGGATAGACATCTCTACACACAAACAAATATTTTCGAAAATACGTCATAAAACGATTTGGAGGACCTCAAAACATATAATTCTGTCAAAATCTCGAGATCGAGTTTTTTTACGATCACTATACTTTACTTATCTGTCTGTAAAAAATTTTTATATAAACACGTGAATAACAATTAATGATCCAACCACAATATGAAATGGGTATAATAATATAAATAATTAAAATATAACATAAAATATATATATATTTATGATTAAGTTATTCTTTTCGACCGTTTCTGATTAGAATTTGTTCTCTAAATGCGGTTCGGTCAATTTTCCAGGATAAAGGGAACGAGAGTTTGATTTTTTTCCCTGGAAAATAGGGAACAAACCTATATGTATATAAATATTTCACACAAACACGTGAAATAACAATCAATGGTCAAACCATAGTATGAAATGGGAAAACAAGACTAAAACTTTCGACCATAACAAGCGGTCTTCGTCAGAGGGTTCGTCAGTTGGGTTTTTGACTCTGACAAAGACCGCTTGTTACGGTTGAAAGATCTTAGTCTTGTTTTCCCATTTCATTTGGTGGTTTGATCATTATCTGTATATATATGTTGCAAAGTTTGTCTATATGTCCACTGTAGAAATAAAACTGGAGTCATTTAGATATAAAGAAAAAAAATTGATCTTATATAATTTTTTCGGGAGAACCAATCAAAACAACATTAGAAAAGAAACAGGAAACTACAGACATATTTTTTGAACCATCTTCAGGAGAGATAAGAGAGGGAAACCAACTGCACTGGTTCAAAGACGGTTAGAGAGTTGGAGGGTCTCCAACCGTTTCTGAACCAGTGCGCTTGGTTTCCCTCTCTTATCTTTCCTGAAGACCATTCAAACCAAAAATTAGAGACTGTAAGTGTGTGCTTTTGATTTCTCTATGTTTCTTTTTATACATTAACTATATTTGTTCGTTTCGGATCGTATTTCCAACGAAAAAGTGTATATATATATATTTATATATTGATAAAAGTATCGATCATGGAATAGAAACAAAACTAAATTTTATCGGGACTTGGTCAGTTCTTTATGTTCAAATTAAACTCTCATTTCCAACGTTTCGGTCTTTATTTAAAACCTTCTTCATAGGCAGAAATATAAATTTTGAAACAGAAAAACTAAGTATTACATTACAAATTATTTTACAAAGAAAAATAGTATGTAGATTTAACAACAACTGTAGTCTGAAATTCAGACAATAAGAGTTTTAATTTGAACCTGAAGAACTGACCGAGTTCCGATAAACTTTAGTTTTGTATATATATAACATTCATATCACTTATTTGTGCATTTATAACAGGATTCAAATCTTTAATATAGAGTGCTTCAATTATTTTTACAGTTATAGTAATAGATTAAAAATAATTGTAGCACTCTATATTAAAGATTTGAATCCTTTTATAAATGCACAAATAAGTGATATGAATGTTACATATATATATATATTATATATATATATATCAATCAATCACTCTTCTCAAGCCCTCATCAGATGTTTTCTGCATCTAGTGTTTCAGTTGGGTTTTTGACTCTGACGAAGACCGCTTGTTACGGTTGAAAGATCTTAGTCTTGTTTTCCTATTTTCATATTGTGCTTTGATCATTGATTGTTGTTTCACGTGTTTTTGTGAAAGAATGTATATATATATATATATTGAATTGTGAATTTGAAGTGACTAAAGGACAACACGTTAAGCTCGTGGGCTTGATTTGATTTTCTATTCTGTCCGAAAGGGCTAAGACAGGGTTCTCATCCTTCCTAGCCCCATTCACCTTTCTGGCCATTTCCTATAATGTCATTCCCCCAACCCCATCTTCTTTTCCAGGTAATATATACACTTTGACACTTTTACATTTTTACAACTTTACTGAACATAATTTTTTATTGATTATGTTTATAATAGAATTTTACAAATTCAATTCTAATTACAATTATTGATCAATATATAAAATATTAATTCAACCAAAATAGATTTTTTAATTTATAATTAAAAACCAATAATAGCTTTTCTCATTCTGTAAAGTGAGGTTTACTGTGGTCACAATAATAGCTTTCCTCATTCTGTAAAGTGAGGTTTACTGTGGTCACAATAATAGCTTTCCTCATTCTGTAAAGTGAGGTTTACTGTGGTCACAATAATAGCTTTCCTCATTCTGTAAAGTGAGGTTTACTGTGGTCACAATAATAGCTTTCCTCATTCTGTAAAGTGAGGTTTACTGTGGTCACAATAATAGCTTTCCTCATTCTGTAAAGTGAGGTTTACTGTGGTCACAATAATAGCTTTTCTCATTCTGTAAAGTGAGGTTTACTGTGGTCACAATAATAGCTTTCCTCATTCTGTAAAGTGAGGTTTACTGTGGTCACAATAATAGCTTTTCTCATTCTGTAAAGTGAGGTTTACTGTGGTCACAATAATAGCTTTCCTCATTCTGTAAAGTGAGGTTTACTGTGGTCACAATTCACCCCTGGGGGTGAAGTTCACCTCCATTGAGAACCCTTGGCTTAAAACAACGAAAAGTAAAGCAGGCATAACCTTCATACAGCGCTGCTCCTAGAGGGTATGCTAAAAAATTTTACGTGAGGCTTCATTACAACGATGGGAACAAGAATGATCATCCTCGTTAAAAGGATCATATACAAAAATGTTCTTTACAACAATCAAAGAGAGGAAAAAGTGCGACATAGAGCCTTCACGCAAAGCAACACAAGCTCTCACAATCCATGGTGGGACTAAATCATACCTCAATAGATTCCATATCATAGACAATGACAGGTGTTCTTGTGATGGTATCACCACAGACTTGGAACCATATACTCTTCAGCTGTCAAATTCTTGACCAAGGGCGACAATGATTTATGACATTTACAATAACAACTGGACGTGGCTGGCCTACAGCAAAACAGTGAACTACGTATTTCAAAATTTTAAACAATTCATAGACCTTATAGACTTTCCAAAAATTGTACGAGTATAGTGTGTATCTAAATGTTTATGTAATGAAAGGTTAATGTAATGTATTTTAATGTTAATACTAAGATTCGATATCATATACTAAAATCTGGAGTGGCCTGCACTCAACTTTGCTATAAGTAAACTTAATATCAATGTTCTTGGGTATATAATATATAATGTCTCATTTAAGCATAATGTAAACATTTAAATGGGAGATGTTTTTTAGTCTTTCATTTCTGAGATAGTACGAATAGTGATAGATCGACTTATCAATATATAAGCTTATTTTTGTACATTCCACAGCTGATCCAAATAATCTCATTGGTATAATTACAGCAGTAATAACATTTTTGAAAAGCCAAAGTGAACATTTCTTGATACGAAATAATCTCCTACAAGAGAACATGGCGTTTGTTCAAATAGCCAGTGGATTTCTTATATCGGTTACTTGACCTCCTTCTACATTGAATATTTAAGTCAAATTTTCAAATTATTTAGTTTATTTATTTCGTGGATTCGTTTCATTTAATTGGTATATATATATGCATAACAAATTTAATAATATATCGACCGATTGATAGCATGTGCATTATATAACAGGGATTCAGTCAATAAAAACAGAACAAAAGCAAAACAAAACTTCTAGTGACCGTCAGTTTTAGGTACGAAACCTAATTAGGACTGATGTGATTGAACATATTTAGTTGTAGTAAGCGTTGATGTCAGTTTTGCCCGCTAGAGTGTGCTCACTTCTCATCCAACCAATTCGCTAACATCTCAGTTTCCTACATGCCGCCTATGATTTCGTTTCTCCCAGTATCAAGTAAGTGCCGATGTTTTAACATCGATTTGATTTAATAAAATAATTAAAAACTTATTAAAGAAAAACAACATTTACTTACAAGTTTACTCACTAAAGAAGAGCTTAGAGTAATAGAAAAGGAATTTCAGTTGTTTCAAATTCCAAATTATTTGTAGAATATTTCCAATTGTATCTGTCTTCTAACCATTTTCCTTAAATTTTTTAGTGAATAAGCACTTAATATACGTCCCATTCTTGCTTTAATGCTACCATTACAAATTAATTTCCAGAAGTTAAACACACACACACACACACACACACACACACACACATATATATATATATATATATATATATATATATATATATATATATATCTACATTTAAAATGTAAATGTCCGATTTTATATTATTTAGTTTGGTAGACAATTTTTCTAATTTTTTAAAACACTTTTTCAAAATCTTGGATGCATACCTCATAACTTATTAACTCGTATATTTCTTATTATTCACAATATTTTCTACCAAACTAAAAAATGAAAAATCGGACATTTACTTTTTAAATGTATGCAACCAAGAAGGACTGCTTTTAATGTTTACGAATATATATATATACCAAACGATTTAAAGAAAAGGACACATAGAAAAAATAATTCGTTTTTTAAATTACGATCGCTGCAAGGATTACAATATTGAAAATTAGTCCTAGCGACTAGTTTAATTCGTATTTGTTTCTGTTTGAAAGTATCTATCTATTTATATAAAGTTCTTCAGTTTGTTTGTTTGTTTGTTTGTTCACCCATTTCTCGTGAAGGTAGAGACCTGAAATGAAATATATATTATTTACTACCTCAATAATGTTAAATAAAAGAAAATGCAAAATTGGAGCCAGGGTAGCAAGTGTCTTGCGTGCTCGCCGATGGCAGTAGTGCAAATGTATTATATAAAAATGTAACCAAAAAAAAAATTTTTTTAATTTAATATTTGCGTTATATAAACACTGGCAATAAACTAAAAGGATGGAGCCAGGGTAGCCCACTGGCTTGCGTGCGTGCTCACCGATTACAGTAGCACAAATATTTTAAAAATAAATGTAACCAAAATTTTTTGAATTTAAAATTTAAATAATATAAACAATGGTAATGAAGTAAAGGCATGGATCCAGGGTAGCCAGTCGCTTGCGTGCTCACCGATGACAGTAGTGAAAATGTATTATATATAAATGTAACAAAAAAGTAATTTAATTTAAAATTTGCGAAATATAAACACTGCTAATAAAGTAAAGGCGTGGAGCCAGAGTAGCTCAGATGCTTGCGTGCTCGCTGATGACAGTAGTACAAATGTATTATAAATAAATGTAACATATATATAATAAAATACTACATTAGAGGTTAAAAATGAATGACTTTAGAAACAAACTTGAACACAACTGTCAGATAAAATACGAATGTTTTGAAGTAATATTACAAAGACACATCCTTTCATTAATTTTATTTTATGTTAGGTAAATAAATTGAATATTTCAGTTTACCAGTTTTGTTATTTTTAAATATATTTCATTGAGTACATAACTTGAATTGATGTTTTATTTATTTATATGATAAATTAAATGATTTCGTTTTACTTTTAAATGATTTTTATTTTGCTAAATATATTTACTGTGAATATATATTGAATCATGTTAAGAATACTATATCAAAAGCTTGGGCCATATAAGAGTCTGTTTCCATGCCTTAATAACAAGAAAGAATAATTAAAATTATCCCTGTCAATCATGTTCAGTGAATTAATTTCAACACCTATTGTTACAATTTCTGAGTGACACAAAGGGTCACGGTAGTTTAGTATTCTTATAGAACTCTGATACACTCAGAGGTGTAAATTGGAATACCTGTTAATTTCAATTTATGACGAATCATTCAAATAATTGTACCATATTGCTCATTAGGTTGATGTAATTTTGAAAAAATATATTACCTCAAGTCATCTCCTACACAATACTCTATTTATAGATATAATTTTATTTTGAACCTTCAAAGGTATAACTTAAAATTGTTAAAGGAAACGTTGAGTATTATATGACTTAACAAATAATGGCATTAAAAAGAAAGCAGAATGAAAAATACATTTTCTCAACTGAAGTCAAGTAAAATTAATAACTCCAGATGTAACATCTATTTATGTTGTAGAATAAACCTAATGAGTTTTTCTACGAAAGATCTTAGTTCCATTTCTGGAAATCTCATTGATATTTAAACGATTTTTTTTATTTCACGTATTTTTATTATATATACATAACTTTAAATTACACAAAGCACAATACAGAAAAAAAGAATAAAAAGAACACTTACAGAATTCAATATTTCGAACTTTTGTTCGATATATATATATATCAATGATCAAATCACAATATGAATTGAGAAAACAAGACTAAAATCTTTCAACCGTAACAAGCGGTCTTCGTCAGAATCAAAAACCCAACTAATCCCAATCCAACATGTGGGGTTTTTGACTCTGACGAAGACTGCTTGTTACGGTTGAAAGATCTTAGTCTTGTTTTCCCATTTCTTATTGTGGTTTGATCATTGATTGTTATTTCAAATGTTTATGTGAAATCTTTTATATATATATATATATATATATATATGAAACGGTCCGTTAGAACAAAATATCAAGCGATTATAATAAAAAAAACACGTAGAAACAACACACAACTCACTTCAATATTTTGACCTTGAAGGAGAAGAAAAACTATAGGTCTGCTGGGCTGGCAAAAGGAACAGTAATATTTATATGTATCTTTTTGTATATTTTGGTAGCAGTACTTTCTTAAGATATACATACATTATTGATAATATCATCAAACTAAGCTGATGATGTTTCCTAACAATCTTTTCTAAATAAGTGCTTCTTATTTCGTTCACACAGTAAAGTATGTTTCCTGTAGTCGATATGTTTCGAAGGATTATACTTCATCTTGGGCGAATTTCGTCAATAGTAAGAAATATATTTTTGAAAACTTTTTTGGTGCACGCAGAATATACCATAATTGGTAAAGTCAAATTGAGTTTAAGCTAGCTGGAATTGTAATAGTAACACATTTTTTTAATATTTTTTTAACCGATATTTTTAACCGATTATACCCAGAAGATTGATATTAAGTTTACTTATAGTGATATTGAGTGTAAAACACTCTAAATTTTATTATTAATTCCAAGGAGTACCATTTTAAATAAGTTGAAGGATTATTTGTTTTAATTAGCTACACAATGGTCTATGATGAGTGAAATAATATAGAAATAATTATTGCATTAATTTATACTCGAGAATAAAAATATAGTGGCTGAACTAATTTCCGGTAAATTGGATAATAATGTAGCATAATTGCAGTTCGAGAAATTGTATTTAATATTATGGAATTCAAGAGGTAGATCTTAAGGATGTATAGGATCTACTCGTACATATGCAGTAAGAGAAGGTTGGTGTTGTTTGTTATGCTATTTGATATTATAATATCAAATTGAATATTTCTAGTAACATATTTATTTTTATACTATTGTGATTATTTATAATAAATTAAAAGAAAACCTCATAATACAGAGTTTATCAAATTAAATAATGCCAGTAAAATAAAGTTACTTTTAGTTGTTATAATAATATGAAATTCAATACCTGTAGTAACTTATTTATATTTGACATTATTATGATCACTTATAATAAAAAATCTGGAGTGGCCTACACTCTACTTTACTATAAGTAACTTAATGTCAAATTTCTTGAGTATATAAAACATAACGTCTCATTTAAGTATAACGTAAACATCTAAATGGGATATAATTATTAGCCTTTCATTCCTGAGGTAGTACAGATAGTGATTGAAGGACATATCAATTTATAAGCTTATTTTTGTACATCACAAATAATTTATTATTTGCAAATAATTTCATTAGTATAACGACAGCAGTAATAACATTTTTGAAAAACCAAAGTGAACATTTCTTGAAACGATTTATTCTCCTACAAGAGAATGGCTTTCGTTCAAACAGCCAGTGGATTTCTTACATCGTTTACTTGACATCCTTCTACATTGAATATTAAAGTAAAATTTTCAAATTTAAAACACGAAAATACCCTTTTTTTCTCTGAAAAACATCTTAAACAGCGAAGAAAATGTTATTTTAAGGTGCTTTGTTAATTAAAGATGTACGATAATTACATTTATTAATCTCCAAACGAAAGATTCCAATTATGAATTATCATTTACATTTTTGGTCTTTTATAGAATTATTATACTGGGAATTTTAATCTTTAAAATAATAATAATAATAAGCTTCTTAGTATTTAAAAAGATCATTTTCCTTCCCCTTTGTCAAATAACATATATACGAATTTTTTCTGAGTGAGTGTTTTCATTTTCCTGCACAATATTATTCCTCTTACATCTCTTATAAGTCAATAATATATTTTCATTTTTCCATTAGAAACATCAATTTTATCTCAGTGGATTCGTTCAAAAAATTTCTAAGTCAATGTAAACAATGTAAAAAAATACAAAAAATTCGACAAGTATAGCAGGTGATCTCTTAGTCTAGGATAAACAAACAGTTTTTATAGCGTTATTGCTCTTATCCGTAATTGAAACTTCATGAATTTTTTTTTATGAATTACTAATTTTTGGGTCCATTTTTGGTCAAATTTTCATTATTTTTTAATGAGCCGTTTCGCGTCAAAAAATCATTTTCTGAAAACAGAAATCGTACTGTAACGCCCCTTTAGCGAATGTAATTTTGAAAAAAAATATCTCAACTCATTCTCCACATAATGTTTTATTTTTAGGCATAGTTTCATTGTGATCCGTCTAACAGTATGGCTTGTATCGCTCTCACAAGGTTTGAGATTGAATTATAAGTCAAAATTTTTACATTTTATTGAAAAAAAAGTATTTCCCCTTGTTTTAAAATCTGAATATATTTTTCGTTTGTTGCATTTGTAAGCTCAAAGATAATGTCAAAATTTCAAAACTCTAGGGTTATCAGTTTAGGAGAAATAAATGTTTTAAAAAAAACGGTTTTTGGCAAAAAAAGTGACTTTCCCATCATGCATAATTCTTCCCAAACAATAGGGATCTTCGTCTAAATGGGGCCCATTTTTGTGTAAAATATCAACTTGATCCATCAAAGATTCTGGACCGTAGCGTGGTAACAAGCAATGCTAACACACTCACCCACCCACCCACCCACCCATCCACCCACCCACCCACCCACCCACCCACCCACCCACACACACACAGACATCATCGTAAAAACTTCATAAAACGACTTCTGGGACCTCAAAACATGTAATTCCGTCAAAATCTCGAGATCGAATTTTTTCACGATCACTATACTTTACTTATAGTAAAGTAAAAAAAGGAAATTTATAGTATGGAGTTTATATATTCAATAACAAAAACAAAGTTATTCTTACAAAAGTATAAAATGGATTAGAAATGATTTTTAGAACGTTGAATAGAATTCAATTCAGGTTCATAGGTCTTCATTTAGTGTACGAGTATAAATAATAATTACCCACCCAGAAATAGTTGGTCCCTTTATTTCCCGCCATCGTTACATAATGCGCATGCCATTTATATCGTATGATCATTTCAACCAATCAGAGCTCTCACTTTTTTCCAAGTCCTTTTCATTTTTAATAGCGTCACTTTTATTTGTAATACGTTTTAAATGAATTCAAATGTGTTCTGATTGAAAAGTTTAGTTCAGTATATCTGTTTTTAATTAGTTTTTACGTTGATTGAACGACAATGCAAGAATACAGAAGGTATTCAACATCATAGTTATGGTTAGTGGAAACATGATATTAATTTTCTTTTCTATATTACGAGTTGGATTGATATTTCTTCAGACTTTTCACTTTTATGTATAGTAATATATTATTAGTAATAGTATATTTTGATCAGCATTACACCTCACCAGGAAAATAAAATATTTAATATAATTAACACCATATATATCATGCAAAAATCACGTTGTAATCATTTTCAAGGCTCAGGGAACTTATCAACTGAATCAAAATGGTTTCTGCTATAACAATATTCAAAAAGCGTCTTTTAATATCACTGAAAATGTATATTAATGAGAATAGGTGTATTAGTTATACCTATTTTCCGAATTTCCCTTAGTAATTTAGGATCTTAACAATGTTATTCTCATATTTTTTTCTCTTATGCTGTATTGTTACATTAAAATTTATTTAGTTCTACAATATTATTTTATTTTGCCTAATCCATACGTTATTAAAAAATCTTTCTAACCGTGTTTCAATTGTTCTACTATATTGTTTTACAATATGCGTACTATTATTACTATTTTTATTGTACTATTGTAGTTTATCCTATTTTATTTGTTCATAGTATTATTTATATTATATACCATGCTCTTCGTGTGAATGGATTTTAGTCAGTGAATATCAATTTCTCAATTAGATGTGTTAAAATTATATTTTATGTACTAACTACAACTTTATCGTATTAATTCAAATTAATCCAAGTTTCATTTTAAATAAAGGGGTCAGATTAGTCCAGAGGTAACATGTTCGCCTGTGGACTGTTAGATCTGGGGTTCAATGCCCATTCTGGACCTCGATTTATTTACGTGGAATGTGAAAAAAAATCTGATACATCGTCCCTGGGAGTGGGTGTTAAGTAGTTGGCCCCCGAGCCTGTACTATGTCAAGTATATGTACGTTATAGGCCCCTACTTTAAATAATACACTTCAGTTAGGACTTCTAATGTAGAATCATTGTGTAGTATCTCAAAGGGCCAAAGTTCGGCCTATGTCTGTTCTCTTGTGAGACTGCCACTGCAACATAACTTAATTTAAAATACTCCAAGTTTAATTTAAAATATTCCTAGTCTAAATTAAAATAATTCATTTCAATATTGTGCAATTTTATTTATATTATACATTATATTATTATATTATATTCATATTAATTTATATATTTATATTTATAGTTTGTCAACTTGAAAATATGTACATATATACTAAATTGAAGTTTAAAATAAAACTTTGATTGTTTTAAATTAACCCGAAAAAGTAGATATTGAGGCAAAAAATATATTCCTGGTAGTTAATATTACTCTAATCGTATAGACATTGAGTTTATTGTGAAATCGCAGGGAAAGTTTCCACACGAAGTTGTCTTGTAACCAACAACAAAACTTGTTACTTTACGATAAGTATAGTGATCGTGAAAATATTCCATCTCGAGTATTTGACCGATTTACATGTTTTCAGGTCCTAAAGTTATTTATGACGTTTTTTCGATGATGTCTGTGCGTGTGCGTGCGTATCTAAAGTTTGTGTACACTTTACAGTCCACAATCTTTCATAGAGAGGTTAATACTCGTATATTCCATAAAAATGGGCCTCAAAGTGTATATAGTGTTTATTACATTTGATTGCCAAATATAAATAAAAATAAATTAAACCTTTGATTTTGTAAATTAATGTTTTTACATAAAGTAACTCAAAAATAACCCTGTAGATGGTCAAAGAAGACCGAAACTTGGTAATAATAAATACGATTAAAAATGGACAGAAGATCAAATGGTGAGTTAATATACCTAGTTCCTGGAGAATTTAAAGGAATAATACGAGATTTGGAGAAGAAATCCAAAAAACTGATTAAGACAAAAGTAGGCAGACAATTTAATCTCACATGTATATATATATACCATAGTAAGTAGATATATTATGTAATCATAAGAAACCATTTCATAGACAAAGACTAAGATGTAGACAAAGAAAGTGGCTTAAAAAACTCTGAATGCTCTTTTTAAGTAAGATAATTTAAGGAAGTATTGGGGGGAGGGGGTGATACTACTTGAAACTGAAACTTTATATATATATATTTCAAAGGGACTAAATTTAAGCCGTAGAACTGAGGTACTAATTCATGTAAAAACGTTCTCTTAGTGTAAGATAATGGAAGAGGTTTGCCCTAGAATCTCTAAATAGTTTCTTACTAGAAGAAGTTTGGAGAGAGTGGTTAGTGGGGGGGGGGGGGGGGGGGACTCATTAAAACTTCATATTTAATGTAATTGTGAACACTATCCTTGTAATTATGTGGTTCTTCTGCAATACTATATTTTTCTGAGGCTATTTCAAAAATTAGTTAGTACATTGTAGAAAATATACAGCTTTATAATTTCAGGAAATATGTATATATATATATTATATGTAAATTACCTCCAGTACATCGAAAGTTAATAAGAAAAATCGAAGCTATCAGCAGAAAGGTCGTAAATGCAGAAGCTGCTGCACATTTTAATTCCATTTGTTTACAAGAAGACCTGATGCCTACTTATACTAATATATATTTATACATATATATATATATATATATATAAATATATATTATATATATATTCTTTTTTTCGTTGGAAATACGATCCAAAACGGACAAATATAGTTCAATATAAACAAAGAAACATAGAGAAATCAGAACACACTTACAGTCTCTAATTTTTGGTTTGAACCGTCTTCAGGAGAGATAAGAGAGGGAAACCAAGCGCACTGGATCAGAGACGGTTGGAGACCAACAGTCTCCAGCGAGGTTACCCTCTCCCCTTCCTAACAAGAAGACTGGTTCCTGCCACAACCCCACACAATCCTACATCAACCTCCTCTTCCTCTCCCTCTGGGTCTCCCTACCTTATAACAACCTACTTCCCAGGTATCCACGGACTGGGTACCATCATTAAAGAACTTTTCCCGATCATATCCTCTTCCCCAGCCACCTCCAAAACCTTTCCTAATCCACCACGCCTATCCTACAGACGTCCTCCCAACCTTGGCAATTTTCTTTCGCACAGGAAGCTAACCTCCACGAGGGTAAACAGTTTGCCCTCTGGAGCGCAACTGTGCGGACGTCGAGGTTGCCTCACGTGTCCCATTATAAATCCCCAACCACACTTCACAGCTCCCCCCCATAACACCCTCTATCCTGTTGCAACTGACTGCTCGTGTACCTCCAAAAACTGTGTGTACCGTTTGGAGTGTACCAAGTGTGATTCGTTCTACGTAGGCCAAGCATCCACCAAGCTTAGTCTCCGTATGAACAATCACAGAGCTTCAGTCAATAGCCGCTCCCATCTTCCCATTGCCATACATGCCAATAGCCACGGTCTCCCTTTTAATGAGTGCTACAGGTTACAGATTCTGCGACAAATACCCCTTGACAGCAAAGATCTCACACTACGAGCCTCCGAAGAAGCCCATATTTGGCTATTAAGTGCGCGCAGTGCACCTGGCCTCAATCTAAAGTGATAATGTCTAAAAGTTCCTTACCTTTTCACACTTTTTTTTTTTAATAATTTATTTCATTTGTTATTATTATTTGTATTCATAGTTTTATTTTATTTTAGCATAGCTTAGTCAGTACTTTTGTTTATGTATCAATTTCTCTGTATCAATTTCCCTTATTTTTTCAATTTTTTCTTTTTTATATATTTATGTTTTCATATTCCATTAATTTAATGTAATTATAAATTATAAATTAATTATAAATTGATTCCTGTCTACCTTATTTTCTGTGAACGGGCGCGCATGCGGCAACACTGTTGGTCTCCAACTGTCTCTGATCCAGTGCGCTTGGTTTCCCTCTCTTATCTCTCCTGAAGACGGTTCAAACCGAAAATTAGAGACTGTAAGTGTGTTCTTCTGATTTCTCTATGTTTCTTTGTTTATACTGAACTATATATATATATATGATCAAACCACAATAAGAAATGGGAAAGACTAAGATCTTTCAACCGTAACAAGCGGTCTTCGTCAGAGTCAAAAACCCAACAATACGTTTTCTTTTCTTATATTTATTATTATTATTCTTTTCTTTATTTTCTAAATAACTATACCTTCCCTATTAATTCTTACTCTCTTTCAACTCTTTATTTAATATATCTTTTCTAGTTTACTATTAATCTTAATCATTATTGTTATTAATTATTATTATTCTTCTTCTTATTATTATTATCAATTTTCTTAATCTATTTATTCTTTATTAGTCCAGTTATACCGATGACGTTTCAACTCTTTTATTCTAACAGCTTGTTTCTTGTTCATTATTGACCTTTGACCTTCTCTTTATATAAACCTGTACTATCCTTTTAATCTATTTATAGCAATGACTAAGCATGAGTCATCGATTTTAATTTAACATGTCACTTGGCCCACTCCTTTTCCAGTTGAACCCTGTTAGCAGGAGGTTAGTTCGTAGGATCGAATCTCTCAGTCTTAAGATTGTGAATCCCGAGACTGCGGTTAATTTTAATGATATATATATATATATATATTTCACTTAATTAAACGAAACACCATCCACACTAGTCACAATACGAGTTCAAAATTACTTGTAACGGGTTACTTGCTGTTGCGTCTACAACGTGCTTGGTCTCCCTTTCTCTTTTCTCCTGAAGACGGATTACCCGAAAATTTGAGTCTATAAGTGTGTTTCCTTACTCTGTGTGTTACTCTTCTTGAATTTTGAACTCATATATATATATATATATATTTGTGTATTTTGGGAGCATAAAAAATTAACCCGAAAAGTAGAAAAGTTGAAATTGGCATAATTTTTAATAATATATATATATATATATATATATATATATATATATAATATATTATAGATATATATATATATATATATATAAATAAACTATATTCACATAAAGAACACACAGAAAGGAAACAGAAACGAAGTTTATAGTAATTAAAATTTCGTAATTGTAATATGAGTACTACGAATGACTGCTATTACGTTTGATAGATATCGATTGTTTGAAAACAGTGACTCATTGCTAATAATCACTGTATTAAGAATGCATGTGTGTATGAGTGACGTGTTTGTCAAGAGAAACTCTAAAAAAACACTCCCTTCAACATTACCTATGCATGAGTGTGCAGTTTTTTTTTCATTACTGGTATTTTCTAAATCATACTTTAAATATTTTTAATGATTGATTTATTTTTAAATTTTCCAATGTAAAACTAATTATGAAATTATCTTTCTAATCTAACCACAACGTTGGATGACTATCTTAATAAAGTTTAGCGATAATAGATTGTAGAGACATAGTGTCCGATGTATGGCTTTTATTAGAACTTCTTCAATTCACTTTTCAAGTTTTTTTTTGAATATTTTCTGTATATAGTGTCTATCAAAAAGTATGCCAACTCAATACATGTCTTAGTTTTTCTTGGATTCTTTTGATATCACCCCTAAAAATATGGTTATTCCATTCATTAACTGTGTAATCTGTTATAGTGTGGTATTTACTCATGTTAGGAAAAGTATTAAATGTCCTCACAAAAAAGTTGATTACAAGAAACTAAACAACGCGTTTGCAACACTTGATGTAACCTGAAGAAGAACATCAAATGTTCGAAACGCGTTGTATAGTTTCTTGTAATAAACTTTTTTTTTGGTGTGGAGACTTAATACTTTTCCTAACATAAGAAGAACATCAACTAACATTCCTAACATGGATTTAAAATTTTTTTTTTGTCTCCACACAAAAAAAAGTTTAATATGAAAAGTAAGAACGCGTTTCGAACACTTAGTGTTCTTTATTCAGGTTCCCTTGTTGAAAAACCTCAGGAGTGTTCAATATTCTATGTAAATTATCTTACATAATTAGTCTATGAGTGTTCTATAGTGGGTACTGGCTCTGCAACATAAACGAACCTACCCAAAAACATATCTTATAATTTAGATGAACTGTATACAGTGACTTAGCATGGGGGAGGGGTGGTCCACCGTATGACACGTGTTAGAGGGGGTAAAAATATAAAATAAAAAAAATTATAATAAAATGCAAACCTGAAATTGTGTACCAAAAAATTTTTAAAGACGTAATTGTTTTTAAATTTTATTGGAGCGATACTCTTTTTAAAATAATATTTTCAAATTAAAAATAAATTTATTTCAAATTTTTCAAAACTATTTTTTTTAATGGTGTTGCAAAATTATTATATTTATTTGCATAGCCAGTTAATTTATTTTAATAATTTTTTTATGATTTGAATTATACGTTTTTGTTTTGAAAAAACTTTGATTTTCTTTGATGACAACTGTATATATATATGAGTACTATAATAAGATGAAAGCCACATACTAATAACAGCAGTCTAAAATTAGATCCTTTATTGTAACTCTATGAAAATAAATATTTTTAGGACGTTCTGAAGTTTTGAATGTTAACGGATTATCAATATCCAATGGATGATGAGGGGGGGGGGGGGGGATTTTACGACCGCCCCGGGTGGCAAAAAATAGTTGCTACATCACTGACCGTCTAGCTTTTAAGAAATATCTATTTCATTTCACATTATGTGTTTTTGAACACATTCTGTTTTCTTGTAAATTATCAATTCTATATATTGAAATGAATACCTGCTTCCAAAGAAGATACACACAATTAATACTGGGGGATTGCAAGAATTACATATCTAGACAAAAAAAAGTTTAATATAAAGCTAACAACACGTTTCAAACACTTAGTGATCTTCTTCAGGTTATATCTAAAAAAGCAAAAAGTATACATATCTGTGAACTTTAAGATCATCAGAGTAAATTATTTGAAACTGAATACAATATATGATTGTTCAATTGCGCTATTGAGGGTTTTTAACAAGGGAATTAGTACGAAAAATGACTTAATTAATCTTGAACCTTAATAAAGAACACTAAGTGTTCGAAACGCGTTCTTACTTTTCATATTAAACTTTTTTTGTGTGGAGACAAAAAAAATTTGAAATCCTTCAATTTGAGTAAATACCATACTAAAATAGACTGCACTAGTAATGAACACAATATTTTAAAACTTTTTTAAACGGAAGTAAAATAATTAATGAGAAAATTAAGGAAGTATGACTTGAAAAAATATGAACGATTAAATAAAAATAATTGAAAAATTACTATATATAAATCATAAAAGTGCTACATTTAATCTTAAATTAATAAATATCAATGTAAACTTAATAAAGACGGTATGAAACTTGCTTGATAATAGAATTGAATTTTAGGGCGTAAACTTTGTACTCAAGGTGGAGAATGCCTTATTACTGTTAGAGAACTATGAATGAAACTAAGTCTAAGGGATTAGTGTTGGGGTAATCTATTAATTAATGGACGTACTAGTGTTAGGCATCTGTCATTAGAAATAATGGATGATTAATCAATAACAATAATTTTTATAACACTATCCTGATAAAATTACGAGGAGAGTTAAAAACAAATGAAATAGCTACTAAAGCAGATAACATGCGCTGTCATGTTTCGAGGGGGGGGGGGGGAAGGTTAAGGAGGTGAAATGTATTTACTCACATAGTGCTGTGCTCCCAGATAAACCAGAATACCAATTAAAACACCCCCAGTATTTCTCGGAATACTTTACATAAACACGTGATTTTACAATCAATGATCAAACCACAATATGAAACCACAATATAACCACAGTAGGGTTTTGACTCTGACAAAGACTGCTTGTTACGGTTGAAAGGTCTTAGCCTTTTTTTGCCCATATATATATATATATATATCAATGATCAAACCACAATATGACTCTAACCACATTTTGACTCTGACGAAGACTGCTTGTTACGGTTGAAAGATCTTAGTCTTGTTTCCCCATTCCATACTCTGGTTTAATCATTGATTGTTATTTCACGCGTTTATGTGAAATCTTTATATATATTATATATATATATATATATTCGTGTATTTTGGGAACAGACCTTCATTCACACATGCTTCATCAAATGCCTTGGGTACTTGATGCCAAAAAAAACTGGGTACTCAACAAGCAAAAGAGACCATAACCGTAAAGAAACCTCCCAACAAACAAATAGTAGCCGTCATGTAACAGTAGTAAATAGGTATGCTGCAACATAAACAGATTTCCAAGGTAATCAAATAGTGATCTCTGTACTTATCAAATAATTGTAAAAGCAATAGAATAATTATAACAATATCCTTATGTTAATATATAAAAAAAATCTGGAGTGGCCTACACTCTACTTTACTATAAGTAACTTAATGTCAAATTTCTTGAGTATATAAAACATAACGTCTCATTTAAGCATAACGTAAACATCTAAATGGGATATAATTATTAGCCTTTCATTCCTGAAGTAGTACAGATAGTGATTGAAGGACATATCAATTTATAAGCTTATTTTAGTACATCACAAATAATTTATTATTTGCAAATAATTTCATTAGTATAACTACAGCAGTAATAACATTTTTGAAAAACCAAAGTGAACATTTCTTGAAACGATTTATTCTCCTACAAGAGAACATGGCTATTGTTCAAATAGCCAGTAGATTTCTTACATCGTTTACTTGACATCCTTCTACATTGAATATTAATGTAAAATTTTCAAATTTGAAACAGTAAAATACCCTTTTTTTCTCTGAAAAACATCTTAAACAGCGAAGAAAATGTTCTTTTAAGGTGTTTTGTTAATTAAAGATGTACGATAATTACAGTTATTAATCTCTAAACGAAAGATTTATATTTAGAATTATCTTTTACATTTTTGGTTTTTAACAGAATTATTATACTGGGAATTTTATGGCTTCTTAGTATTTAATAAGATCATTTTCCTTCCCCTTTGTCAAATAACATATATACGAATTTTTTCTGAGTGTGTATTATCATTTTCCTGCACAATATTATTACTCTTACATCTCATATAAGTCAATAAACAATTTATAGCAGGTGATCTCTTAGTCTAAGATAAACAAACAGTTTTTATAGCGTTATTGCTCTTTCCCATAATTGAAACTTCATGATTCTTTTTTTATAAATTGCTTTTTTTTCGTTCCATTTTTGGTCGAATTTTCATTACTTTTTAATGAGCCGTTTAGCGTCAAAAAAACATTTTCTGAAAACAGAAATCGTACTGTAACGCCCCATTAGCGAATGTAATTTTGAAAAAAAATATCTCAATTCATTCTACACATAATGTTCTATTTATAGGTATAGTTTCATTCTTGTCCGTCAAACAGTATGGCTTGTATTGCTCTCACAAGCTTTGAGATTGAATTATAAGTCAAAATTTGTACATTTTATTGAAAAAAAAATATTTCCCGTTGTTTTAAAATTCTGAATATATTTTTCGTTTGTTCCATTTGTAACCTCAAAGATAATGTCAAAATTTCAAAACTCTAGGGTTATCAGTTTAGGAGAAATAAATGTTTTTAAAAAAACGGTTTTTGGCAAAAAAAGTGACTTTCCCATCATGCATAATTCTTCCCAAACAATAGGGATCTTCGTCTTTATGGGGCCCATTTTTGTGTAAAATATCAACTTGATCCATCAAAGATTCTGGACCGTAGCGTGGTAACAAGCAATGCTAACACACTCACCCACCCACCCACCCACCCACCCACCCTCCCACACACACACAGACATCATCGTAAAAACTTCATAAAACGACTTCTGGGACCTCAAAACATGTAATTCCGTCAAAATCTCGAGATCGAATTTTTTCACGATCACTATACTTTACTTATAGTAAAGTAAAAATCCATAGGCGAAATAACTGATTTATCAATAAATTGCTCTTTGTTACTGTACATATTAAAATGTAATAAATTACCAAATAGTAGTAATAGTAGTGCTAATTGTAAAACAATCATGTTGTAGCCCTGAAGATGACATAAATATATGACGAAACGTCGGCAAAAGGACTAGTTTAAAATCATTGTACCTCAACCTCAAAAAATTACATCATATAAAAAAATCTGGGGTGGCCTACACTCTACTTTACTATAAGTAACTTAATGTCAAATTTGTTGAGTATATAAAACATAACGTCTTATTTAAGCATAACGTAAACATCTAAATGGGCTATAATTATTAGCCTATCATTCCTGAGGTGGTACAGATAGTGATTGAAGGACATATCATTTTATAAGTTTATTTTGTACATCACAAATAATTTATTATTTGCAAATAATTGCATTAGTATAACTACAGCAGTAATAACATTTTTGAAAAACCAAAGTGAACATTTCTTGAAACGATTTATTCTGCTACAAAAGAATGGCTTTCGTTCAAACAGCCAGTAGATTTCTTACATCGTTTACTTGACATCCTTGTACATTGAATATTAAAGTAAAATTTTTAAATTTAAAACAGGAAAATACCCTTTTTTTCTCTGAAAAACATCTTTAACTGCGAAGAAAATGTTGTTTTAAGGTGATTTGTTAATTAAAGATGTACGATAATTACATTTATTAATCTCTAAACGAAAGATTCCAATTATGAATTATCATTTACATTTTTGGTCTTTTATAGAATTATCATACTGGGAATTTTAATCTTTAAAATAATAATAATAATAAGCTTCTTAGTATTTAATAAGATCATTTTCCTTCCCCTTTGTCAAATAACATATCCGAGTATACGAATTTTTTCTGAGTGAGTGTTATCATTTTCCTGCACAATATTATTCCTCTTATATCTCATATAATTCAATAAACAATTTAAACTGTTCCTTTATAAAATCAATTTTATCTCAGTGGATTCGCTCAAAAAATTTCTAAGTCAATGTAAACAATGTAAAAAAATACAAAAAATTCGACAAGTATAGCAGGTGATCTCTTAATCTAGGGTAAACAAAGAGTTTTTATATCGTTATTGCTCTTTCCCGTAATTGAAACTTCATGATTTTTTTTTATTCAATTGCTAATTTTTTGTTCCATTTTTGGTCAAATTTTCATTATTTTTTAGTCAGCCGTTTAGCGTCAAAAAAAACATTTTCTGAAAACAGAAATCGTACTGTAATGCCCCATTAGCGAATGTAATTTTGAAAAAAAATATCTCAATTCATTCTACACATAATGTTCTATTTATAGGCATAGTTTCATTCTTGTCCGTCAAACAGTATGGCTTGTATCGCTCTCACAAGGTTTGAGATTGAATTATAAGTCAAAATTTGTACATTTTATTGAAAAAAAAATATTTCCTGTTAATTAAAATTTCTGAATATATTTTTCGTTTGTTCCATTTGTAACCTCAAAGATAAGGTCAAAATTTCAAAACTCTAGGGTTATCAGTTTAGGAGAAATAAATGTTTTAAAAAAAACGGTTTTTGGCAAAAAAAGTGACTTTCCCATCATGCATAATTCTTCCCAAACAATAGGGATCTTCGTCTTTATGAGGCCCATTTTTGTGTAAAATATCAACTTAATCCATCAAAGATTCTGGACCGTAGCGTGGTAACAAGCAATGCTAACACACGCACCCACCCACGCACCCACCAACCCACCCACCCACCCACCCACCCTCCCACCCACCCACCCACCCACACACACACACACACAGACATCATCGCAAAAACATCATAAAACGACTTCTGGGACCTCAAAACATGTAATTCCGTCAAAATCTCGAGATCGAATTTTTTCACGATCACTATACTTTACTTATAGTAAAGTAATATATATATATATATATATATATATATTATCATATGGATTTGATATGAGGCTATCAAAAAGTTTAAAATAAAAATCGAAACATTGGTAATGAGAGTTTAATTTGAACCTGAAGAACTAATCAAGTGGTTGATTGATTAGAGAGGAACACTGTTGCCTGGTTACAGAGAATAAGGTTGACAGGAATCAATTTTTAATTAAATAAGGAAGTATGAAAAAATAATAAATAAATAAACGATAAACTGAGGGATGGACAGAAGAAATGGTACATAAATAAAAGTTACGGACTAAGCTTTCATGAAAAATAGAATAAAATAAAGCATAAAAGAATATAGAGAATACAAATAATAATATTAAATATATGAAATGATTCAATAATAGAAAAGAATTAAATAATGAGAGAAAAAATATATTTGAGAATAAAAAATAATAAGAGAAACCTATATGCTATAATAATAATTGAATAATGTTGTTATTTTTTATTCCCTTGTGGAAGATACACTCGTAAACAAACGTAAAAGACCTCTGATCTAGAGCTACATTTTTAAAAAAATTTTTATAAATGTTTTGTAACATATTACGCTAATTAAATAATTCCAAGCCAAATTAATTTAATTTTCTTTAATTTATTTTTAATAGGACTATACAAGATAAAACTGTAATTAAAAAGTAATTTAAACAATAACTTTCTTTATAAAGGCATATGGCATGTAACAAAGCAGAAAATATAAATCATCAACTTTAATTAATTAGATTTTATTTTTCTTTAAGAAAAAAATTAGAATTTAATTTTGTTGAAAAATTTTTGAAATTGTTTTATGAGAAAAACTATTCATACGGAAGGTGAATAAATCTGAGCACTTGTCCCTCAGATAGGATGATAAGCCGTCGGTCCCGAGTCATGCACCACCCGATTTACTACCAATGAAGACAACAAACTACCTACTCATCCAAACCTCCTTGTACAAGTCCTCAATATTGTCACAAACCATCCTCAACTTCACTGAACAAAAAACTCACTTACTATTTTTCCAACGCATGACTAAAAACATTGAAAACTATGACTAACAAGACCACATGACCGCTAATACGACGACATTACTGTACAGACGAACTTAATATCTGACATGAATTACTGACATTCCAAGTTATAGCAGCACAGTAAGCAAGCAGTAGAAGGCCTCTGGTCTGGAACTGCTAGTTACGACGTGCACTGTAGTGCGCGGATATATTCGCTGGTTAGTCCCGAGCCTGATGATGTCAGATACTCGTTAAAGATCCCTACTCTAAGTATACTTGAGTTAGGTAAAATTTAGGACTCCCAATAATGAATGTTGTTGTGGGGTTGGCCTTTATGTGTTCTCTTGTGGGAGTACCATTGCAACCTAAGGTGTTGACTACTACTGCTAACTAGGTTTATTCGATATCAGATATAGATTTCACATCTGGAGTCAAAAATGTTCCTTCTTTAATTTTTCATTTTTTTTTTTAATGCCAATATTTGTAATATATAATGTTACTCACTGTATCTTTGATATTTATTTGAATTATTCGGTATAAACTAGAATTAACCGGTATTCCAAGTTTCACTCTTGTAAAAACATCTAAAAATCAAGATCAACAGAGTTTTATAACTAAAATAATGATTACAAAATTACTTGTTTGTTTTCTTTTTTTTGTCAATTTGTTGATTTTTGAGTGAATAAACTCTCTGAGACTCACACCTAGTAAAAATTGCTTGATCTGCTGGCAGATGCTAAGGAAAATATCCAATCATGTCATTTTTTTGGAAGGGTTGTTGGCAAATAGCAGAGATTCTGGACTTTGATAATATGAATTATTCATTATTCGTCTCTCCAATAAATATTTCCTGGTAAAAAGGTTCTTCCAAGCTTTTTTTTTTCTTTTAAAAAGGAAAAATATATTTTTTTTTGTTTTCTCGCCAACTCTTAACAATATTCAAATAATATATAAAGACAAAATATTACATCCCATAATAAAATTTAAATAAACCTCAATAATACTTCACAATGTTAATATAACTTTACAATATAAATATTAATAAAACTAGAAACAAAATTAAAGTTTATTAAGACTCAATCAGTTCTTCAGTTTAATAACTTTAATTAATTAAGTTTCATTTGAACCTGAAGAACTGACCAAGTCCTGTTAAACTTTGATTTTATATATATATTTTATTAAAGTAGATGGCAGCTTCCGCATTCACGACCTTTTTGCTGGAGTTTTCTAGTTTTCTAACTAGTTTTCTTTGGTAGGGAGTGATTTCGTGAAGGAGTTGTCCCAGAGACATCGAAGAAATAATTTCGTTGGTTACTCAATAATATATTTTTACTTACAAGCTTTCGATTTCACTGAAATCATCGTCAGGTATATCGTATAAACGTATGATTAAATTAACATAATAACAATTTTGAAAAGGTTAAATAGACAGTCTAGTCGAAGGTTTTGTCCGGTTAAGATTGTTATTCCTTTAAATAATGTAAAATTCATTTTCTTAGTTTAAAAAAATTCTTACTTCTGCCTATGAAAAAGGTTTTAAAATAAAACCGAAACGTCGGCAATGAGAGTTTGATTTTTGAACCTAGAAAATTTGACCGAATCCCGATTAGATAACACACCTATATATAATATATATATATAGCAAATAGAAATTATGAAAAATGAAATTACATTAATTTATTTGAAATGTGAAATATTGTGGTAATAAATTCCTATTTGTTCATTAGTTATTTCTTGAGAAAATAATTTCTATGAACTAAGATATAAATGAAATATAGCATCGAGTAATGGGGCGGTGGATACAACATATCCTTTCAAGAATGACCTTCTATTGTGTTGTAAAGTTAATGGCGTAAATATTAAGAGCTTTTCGAATGAGAAGCACTGACTCAAATCGAGAGGAAATGTTTTCATTTAGTTTTAGGATCGAGTAATGTTTTTTTTTGTGGGGGATGTAAGGAGGTGAAATGTATTTACACACGTAGTGTTGAGCTCCAGTTGACCTGCTCCTACAAGACTGCACTTTTTCAGTATATAACCTGCCTTTAAAATAACCAAGTTAAAATGATCTACCGACCCAGAAAGCGTATGTTATTTTAAAATTTATTGAAAATTCTTACCTTGCATTACTGCTTGAGCTAATACTGCAGAAATTCTACGACAATTAAATAAATAAATATATTTACTCTATAGAGTATCCTTTTTCTCCGTTCTAAGTAAATCTAAGGAAGTCTTGTCAACTACAATATTTTTACAAAGCACTTTTACCTATTAAAATGAATCCTAACAATTAAGTTATGTAATATAAATAAATAGTAATATATTATTTTTTTTACCATCGATGTTAGAAGTAAATATTTGGCTTACAATAATTTTACATTGTAGAAAGTTGTATTCATGTTAGGAAAAGGATTAAGTCTCCACACAAAAAAGTTGATTACAAGAAACTAAACAACACGTTTCGAACACTTGATGTTCTTCTTCAGGTTACATCTGCTCTGCTGTGGTGGTTGTTCGGGAGGTGAGACCAAGCAAGGACTTCCTAACCTCCCGAACAACCACCCCAGTAGAGCAGATGTAACCTGAAGAAGAACATCAAGTGTTCAAAACGCGTTTTTAGTTTCTTGTAATAATCGTTTTTGTGTGGAGACTTAATAGTTTTCCTAACATGAGTAAATACCACAGTATAACAGATTGCACAGTTAATGAAAGCTGTAATTTTATATATGTATGTGATGAAATGAATAATGAAAGTGTCAAGTGATTAGTAAAGACGATTCGATACGCAAGACACTGGATAGCCGAATGAGTGCATTGTATTGGAAAGTAGTCGTATTCCAAGTATGGAATACGGGCTCTGAGTATGGAATACGTATTCAATACTCAAGAGTATGCTCTACCCTGTACATCAATCAAGTGATGGAGTGGATGACAGTCTGACTGTCACACTGTCGTGTTTACTAACTGGCATCTGCAGGATGAACAGGTAACTTTTTTTTTCATAGTTGTATGCGATCTACTACAATTGGCCTTGCGATCGACGTATTGTGCACCCCTGGTTTAAGGACTAAAATAAGACTCTTATGAGCTGGGTCGTCCTTCCGAGGTGGTCATCCGTTACCCCAGTCCAGGGCTTACGCAAGTTGAGATCGGTCTTGTCGGGCCATTCTCAGAGGGAGTCAGAGTACTATAAGCTAAGAAATAAAGTGCACGGACATATATATGAGATTGACATCAATCTCTTTGGCTAATCGTCACCTATCTTCAATACATAATGCATGGACAAAGTGTATCTATAGTTTTGTTGAGTGTCCCGAAGTACCTGCCTATATGCAGCACAGTTGCTTGACAGTCAGTCAGCAGGTACAACGGTGTTTCTTCCTCTACCTTGCAGAATCTGCACAAATCATCATTAATAATGGCCTTTCCATAAAATACAAGATTTGCCTATTCTCAAACTTATTGAGAAGTATCCCTATCCTCTTTCCTAAGGAGTCTTGTATAGTGTGTTGTCCTATACCACAATATGATTTTGGACCAATATGCGGTTTTCAAGCACCTTCCCTTGCAAGTTCGTCGTTCATTCCCTCTACTCCTGCATGTCCTGGCATCCAGTAGAGAGACAGATTCTGTTCTTCATATCCAGGAGATTGAGTTTATTTTGAGTTACGAATACTGATGTAGTAATTCCATCACACGAGAAAAAATAATCTATAAAATAGCACGTCATTACGAAATCGTTGCGGCCTTCACAATACGTGCTCCATTTATTACTTTACATATTTTCAACATAATATAATATTTTGTGATTAATAAAAGATTAAATCTGATAAAGTTTGACAGCTTAATTGTTTTGGCTAATTTAATTTTATATTACGTATATGTACAAAAAAAAGTAATATTTTCGCATGCTATGCTGTAATGGACACGCAATCATCAACCCGAACAATATGAGTACAGATAATAAGGACTTGTACTTTCGTGCTTCAAGGTTTATTATTCGATGTAATAGACATTGATGCCTTTTTAGTTAATTCATGTTACATGTTCTCTGTATCTATCGTTAAGTAAGTTCATTTCACTTATTACCAAATAATTTTTACTTTAATACCGTCTTTTTCCGAAAATGAGACATCCCCGAGAATAAGTCCTAGTGTGATTTTCGGGACGTTTTTGGACTATAATCCCTCCCCTGAAAATAGGCCCTAGTTAAAATAATGTGAAAAATGTAATTCGTTAAAAAACTGCTGTTGAATGTAGTAGGTATCTCTAGCTGTCGTAATATTTTAGAGAATTCTTTGGAAAAAATATTCCAAGAAATTCCTTGTTTACTTCTAAAGTTTGTTTCAAGGAGGCTACTTAGACAAATAGTGTTAATTAATAATTAATAAATAATTAATTTAACTACAGCTATTGCAAGACATGAGAGATTCAGACCAAGGATTCTACCAATATGAGTTGAGATAATCTTTCCCAAAATTAGATTATTTAAAGGCCCGTTAGAGTACATTTTCTATTTTCAGAAAATTTTTCTTGACGCTAAACGGCTCATTAAAAAACCATGACATTTTGACGAAAAATTGAACGAACATTTAACAATTTTTAAAAAAAAATTAATAATATTTCAAGTACGCAAAGAGCAATAAAGCAATAAACTGAATGTTTACCCTGGAATAATGGTTTACTTACTTCTTTTATTTGTTTACATTTATTTACATTGAAATAGACATTTTTTGAGTGAATCCAATTAAATAAAATTGATTGTTTTGGAGGTGTAATGAAATTTTTTTTAAAAAATTTAATATTTAATATGAGTTGTTAAAGAATAAAATTCTTACATGTAAAAAAATCAATGCCAAACAAACATATAATTTCTGTTGTTTTCCATGGTATGATTGATTTGTCCAACAAAATGCTCTAATCAATCTACATGTTGCACCCTTGAACAAAACATAATATGAGATGTAGATCTTTTGTTTATGAATCATATTATCTTTGGGTAATATTGAATAGTAAGGAATGAAATTTTTCGTTTCATAGAAGAGCGCTGTTGTTAACTATAGCCAGTTTTTTCACTATTCTGGTCTAAGAGTTCATATTTATTATTTTTAAAAATTTTATGCATCTAGCTATAATGGTTTTAAATTGAACTGAAAGCCTGCTTTGTGTTTGATTTGAGTATGTAAACCTGATTAATTATTGATATATTTTTTCTCGATATACATTCACAGCAACTTTTAAAAGAGTATATCACGCAGGCAATGCTAACACTTGTTCCAGTAAATTGAATTTCTATGACAAAGAGAAGCAAAGTGACTATGATAAAAAGCTAGCGTGAAATAAAATTCCGAGTATGATAACTTGATAAAAGATCAAAATATATAACACAATTAAAAATTGAAAACGTTCTTTGAAAAATAATACAATTATTCTACGTATAATCCAAAAATCGCAAATTGGTAAAAACACTGTCAGAAAATCCTATATGAAAATAAAAAAATATGGTTGAATTCATTTCAAAGCAACATGAAATTGATTTATCGGTGTTCTTGATACACGTGGCCTCCCAATTATTTTCTCAATAATATTACAAAATGTTCCGTAGACACAAGATATATACTAAGTAATACATATAACTATATATGATTTTGAAGTTTTATTTTATTTTCATTAATTTTTAAACATCTTACATTAACAAAAATGTCATTAAATTTTATGTGTACTATTATTATTGCTTTATTGTTATATCTAGGAAGCAGTATATGAATAGAAATATATTAAGCAGTTTGTTATTCCTAGTTTATTTAAAAGCTTAAATAATGACATTCTTTCCCATTGAAATTTTTAAATAGTGATAATAATCAATTATAATGAGTTTTAGAGAATAAGATGCAATGATATTAGGCACCACTATATAAGATAAACAGATTGGACTTTAAAACAGTGATTTAAAGTACACATTTTTTATTTAATTGGAGAAGAAATAATGAAAGAAATGTTCAAGTTTTTAGAACTACGAAAACAAATATTTTTTTTCAATAAAACGTAAAAATTTGAACTTATGATTGAATGTAAAAGTTTTTGAGTAGACAAAAATTATTATATTGTAAACCAGTTTGATATTTCTTCACTTATAGTAATATTAAGTGTAGGCCACTCCAAATTTTTTGTTAAATGTTTATGAAGTTTTTTAAACAAAATAAGAATATTTTGAGGTCTGCAAACGAATTAGTTTAATTCTTCAATGTAAAAGGTGGTCAGATAAACATTAAATGTAACAGATCCACTGGCCATGTAAAGTTACAGGTAGGCATGAACGAGTCCAGTAGTTTTTGGAACAAAAGCCATGTTCTACTGTAAGAGATTGTTTCGTAACGCCGGTTTTTTCGTTCTCTTTACAAAAGTATTATTACTGCTGTGGTAATACCAAGGGTATTATATGTTTCAATGGCTCAATCAATATCTGTAATACCACTAATAATGAAAGACTAATAAACATCTCGTATTTAGGCATCTATATTATGTCTAAATAAGACATTATATAATCAAGAAGTTTGATATTATATTTACTTATAGTAAATTTGAGTAGAGGCCACTCCAGATTTTTAATGACTAATCTTAATAATTAAAAATTTAATATTTTAATAAATTATAATTTAATATTTTTATTTACATTATAATTTAATATTCTAATAATTAATGTTATAGGAAAGGCCAGAAATTTTGTATTAAATGAAGCATTTTGTGTTGTACCATCAAAAGTCCAATGTTCTCCTAAAGGGGAAAAATTCTCCTTGGACAAATTAATCGTGTTTCATAATTTCATCTCATTTTGATGTACACATGTAATAAATACGTGAGAAGTCGGAGTCGGCTGATTTCTCCCGACTCTGACTTTGACACCTCTAGGTCGAAAATGTTTTAACTATTTTTTACTATATATAAGGGGTAACCAGCCTCCTGGACAGTCCGAGCCATTTTTCAAATTTTGAAATGGTTTCGCCAGCCGTAAATTAAATACATATTTAAAAAGCATGCAAAAAATACATATGGAACGATAATAATTCTTTAAAATATAATAGCACAAAAATGAAAAAGGAACACCTGTACATTTATTGACAGCCACAAATAATAATCTTTCAAAGAACCGCATGTGGCTCGCGAGCCGCAGGTTGGCCACCCCTGATGTGTAGCGTGTGTTGTTTTCATATCACAGGCTAGACGAGGTTAAGAAAGTTAGAGGTGGGTTAGAGGTGATTAGAGGTGAGTTAGAGGAGATTAGAGGTGGGTTAGAGGTCATGATAATTAGACGCATGTCGAATTTCCGAATTCTCGGCAATTTTTTTCTGTTGTAAGTAATGGAGCAGATATTTCTATTAATTTTTATGTTAAACATATTATCAGGTGGCCAAACTCTTGAAAATAGCCTGTTTTGATATTAAGACGTACCCAGCTTTCCAGCCATATCACGGACTTGAAAATAGCCTGTTTTGATATTAAGACGTACCCAGCTTTCCAGCCATATCACGGACTTGAAAATAGCCTGTTTTGGTATTATACTGCGCACCCAGCTTTTCAGCCATATCGCGAATAACATCAGAACAGGCTTATGCCTTTTTTACGTGAAAGCTCTTTCGCCGCATCTCGGTTGCATCAAGCTCTAGCCGAGGATAGGGCTAACATAGCCTCCGAGATACGCCCGAGGTGGACCACGCGGAGGCGAGCTTCCACGACCTTACATCACATGCAAAAAATAAATAAGACAAAATAAGTAACTCCTGTCACAGATAGTACAAAATAATAATAATCACTTTGGTAAAACAAATTAAATAAACTTAACTGGACTGGCAACAAAACAATAGATTACTTCATCAAATAAATTATATTTCTTCACTATGTACAAGTCTTCACGCCAGCAGTCTTCTTGGCCTTGCCTATAGCATGTACTTGAAAATAGCCACTTAAAAAAAAAAAAAAAATCAAACAAAACTCAAACCATTATCTAAGAATTTGATATTATGTTAACTTATAGTAAAGTTGAGTGTAGGCCACTCTAGATTTTTTCTGTTGAATATAATAGAGCAGAGTGTTTCTATTAATTTTTGTGTAAAAAATGATAGGTGGTCAAAAACTCTTGAAAATAGCCACTTTAAAAATCATTATCATTGTTGTTGTGCTGGTACGCTTGTCATATTTTCACACTTTTCATGCATATCATGTGTCTGTACACTCTAATTTCTTTTTTTCTTTCTGTTGGTTGTGTCTCGTATACTAAGGGTTTGATATTATGTTTACTTACAGTAAAGTTGAGATTTTTTAAAATGGTCATCCTCTGAACAGATGGTGAATACATTATAGCAGTCTAACGGTTCCCATACATATTCCTATTAACGCTACACCACTAAGATCCCATAAATTTGGCGGATCCTGATAGAATATTAATGACTTGCAAACTTCATTGACATGGTTATTAAATTTGTGCCTAAACTTAAATATCTTTCTCAATCATATATTAAGACCTTGACCTAATTTTAGTTCCCATTCATGTCAGTATTCAAAATTTAGTAGTACTTTTCCTCTTAAAATATACTTCTTTAAATATTTTTGGGTTGAACATTACTTATGATATTTCTCATAATGAGGAATAGTTGCTGATATTTGTCATAAATTGTTTCTAACTTAGATTCATTGAAGATGAAACTAATATCAGTCAAAGCCAAAGAATCTGTTTCCTTCTCAGTGAAGTAGCAACTATTTTTTAATTTGAGAAACATATATATTTCAATAATTTTTTTAGACTACCTTACACTTATTATGTGACAGATAGAGAGGGAGAGAGAGAGAGAGAAAGTGAGGGAGTAGGAGAGTGAGATAGACGGGGAGTGAGAGAAAGAATGGTAGAGAAGGGGAGAGGGTGAGAGAGTGAGAGAGAGGGGAGAGAGTGAGAGGGGGTGAGTGAGAGAATGAGCCAAAAGTAAAAAGGAGTGTGATAAAGGGGTGGAGAGAGAGGGAGAAAGAGAGAGTGATAGAGAGGGAGAGTGAGAGTGAGATTGATTAGGAGAAAGAATGAGAGCGAAGGGGAGAGGGTGAGAGAGTGAGAGAGAGAGGAGAAGAGTGAGTGAAGAGTGAGATTGAGTGAGAGAAAGAGTGAGAGCGAAGGGGAGAAGGTGACAGAGTGAGAGAGAGCGAGAGAGAAAGAAAGTGGGAGAGAGTTTTAGAAAGAGGGGGAGAAAGTGAGAGATGGTGAGTGAAGTGAGAGAGTGAGACAAAAGTGAGAGAGTGGGTGAGAAGGGGTGGAGAGGAGAGAGAGAGAGAGAGAGAGATAAACATTATAGTTTGGTATAAAAAGGTTATATTGTTTTTCTTTATACAATTTCATTATAACTCAATGATTGTTGAATAATGATTATCCTTCCTTTCATGCTTGTCATGGGGGGAAACCCATTGTAAGATGACTCAGGGAGCTAACCTAAAGCTTAGCGTGATGCAATCAATTACTAAACTCCCTAGGACTTTTTTACTGTAAAAAAGAATTATACTTATTGGTTTCAATTTTCTTAGTTCTTCAAAACGTACCCTCGTCCTATTTTAGACATCATTGTAACTATCAAATGGTTACGTTCTAAGGTAAACTAATCTTTTTACTTTACTATAAGTAAAGTATAGTGAAACTAAGTCATGTTCTCCTGTTTGAGATTATTTCGTAACACGAAATCTACCTTTTTCCTTTTCAAAAAAGTTATTACTGCTGTAGTTATACTAATGATATTATATGCATCAGTGGTGTGATATACAAAAATAAGTGTATATATTTATAAGTGGATCAATTACTATCTGTACTACCTCAGGAATGAAAGACTAATAAACGTCTTTCCATTTAGACATTTATATTATACCTACATGGAACATTATATATTATATACCCATAAAGGATATTATATATACTTATAGTAAAGTTGAGTAGGCCACTCCAGAATTTTTTTCTAGCAGCTATTATATATAATAAATTCAATAATATATCAACCGTTATATAAAATGGATGTATTATGTAATCGGGACTCGGTCAATTTTCCAGGTTGAAAAATCAAACTCTCAGTGCAGACGTTTCGTTTTATTTAAAATCTTGTTCATAGGCTTAGAACTAATGGAAATCATATATAAACTTCCAAGAAATAAACTTATTTGTTGGATGTTTAAATATGATTTCTTATTTTCCTTTGTTTGTAGCCCTATGGAAAAGGTTTTAAATAAAACTGAATTTGATTTTTGAACCAAGAAAATTGACCGAATCCCGATTACATAATACATCTATAATAATAACAATGACCCATGATAAAATTGAGTGGAAATCTGTAACAATAATCTACAACATTTTCGGTTTAATTTAAAATAATACAACTTTAATTTAAGATAATACAAGTATAATTTGTAATAATCCAAGGTTAAATTAAAATTAACCAAGTTTAATTTCATAATGCTCAAATTTATATTTAAAACAGTTTGTCAACTTGAATATACATATAATATACAACTTGAATATAGAACTTGAATGTATATATGACTATATTGCATAGAAGTTTCAATTAAACTTGGATTCTTTTAAATTAATCTAAAAAAAAGTTTATAAAGGGCTTACTAAAATTACATATACCATATTTATATAAGAAGATTTCATAATAAACACGTGAAACAACAATCAACGTCCAAACCGCAATAAGAATCATATTTATACTTCGGTTATATAATGTATTTATTTTTAAGCTCAAAATTATAATACTACTAAAGAAATAAAATATTTAACAGAAATATATACTGATGGAAAAATTAACATGGATACTAGTACAATAATGTGTTTATTTAGTGTTTTTTAAGATCACCAAGGAAAAATGAAAATATGCAAGTCAAAGTAAGTTTTACAACAATTAAAACTTACAATCGTTATTACAACAGTGAAGGAAATAATTGATACAAAGTCTTTCATTAAATTATATTATTTTATATTATATTTGCTGTAATTATAGGATTGAGCAATGTGGATTAAGCGTACTTAGTTTAAATTAAACTTGGATTATTGAGAGATTTCAAAAATTGCGTCTCTAAACAAAAAAAAAGTTTAAAAAAGAAATACTAACAAAACATTTCGAACATTTAATATTTTTCTTCAGGTGTTACATCTGCATTCTTGAGAGTCGATCTACGGAAGTGACTGGACCGACTAACAAGAGTGCAGATGTAAGCTTGAAGAAGAATACCAAGTGTTTGAAACGCTTTGTTATTTTTTTTTTCTGAAGAGGCTTAACTCTTGAATTCCACCAATATAAGTAAATACTATACTATAACAAATTGCTCAAGTAATGAAACTTAGATTACTTTAAATTAAATTTGAATTATTTTAAATTAACCCAAAAAAAGTTGTATATAACTCTGAAGGATTTTTTTTAAACCATCCATTTGTATATTAGGTTGTCAATAATTTTATAGTTCGATAACTATTTCCTAATAAATATCAATACCACCTGAAGAGGAAATAGTTTTTATTTTTCTCCTTGTGTCTATATAGAAAAGATTTTCATCTCTCAAGCCATCGATAGAAAATAAAATTTTTTGAACTGAAGAAAAATTACTTACAATCATAATAATAGTAATTTAATAATCATGTATACTGTTGCAAAAGAAGCCGTGTCTGTCTGTCCGTCCCTCACAAATGTAAACACATTTACTATTACAGTATAGCAAGTCATCCACTCTATTTGAAGTTGAATTTTCAAATTTTGAGTAATCGGAATTTTATGAAATTGTTTGTTATTTGCTAATTTTAACAAAATTTCTTTGCTCTATAGTATAGAGTAACACCTCCACTTATGAGGTTTTCACCTTACGGTGTTGTTCTAGGGGTAGAAATTGTGGCTCTTGTATTATTTGTCAACTACTTTAATAATGGGCGAGCCACATTATCGGCTGATTCTAAATTGGGAGTCATAAATTTTGTTTAACTCAAGTATATTTGTAGTAGGCATCTTTAAGGGGTACCTGACATTGTACATGCTCGAAACCGACGGCTTAACATCCTCTCCAAAGGACGAGATGCTCAGATTTAATCACCACCCGCGTGGTGGGGGTCGAACAACGGACCACACGGACCTACCAGTTCAGAGGCAGAAGTGTGAGAGAGACAGAATGAGAGAGAGAGAGAGAGGAGAGAGAGAGAGAGAGAGAGGATTGAGAGGGAGAGAGAGAGAGAGATGGAGACAGTGGTTGAGAGGGATAGAGTAAAAAAGAATGATGGATGAGGAGAGAGAGCTGGAAGGGTGAGAGTGTTAAAGAAAGAGTGTTGAGGGGAAAGTGAGAGAGAGATGGAAAGAGAGGGATAGAGGAAGAAGGTTTAGAGGGAGGATGATAGATAATAAGCAAGTAAGGGGAGAGAAGGATTAAGGAAGAGGGTTGAGAGAGATAGAGAGCGTGGGAGAAATGAGTGAGTTAGGAGAGAGAGAGGGATGGAGAAAAAATGTTGTTAGAGAAAGAGAGAATGCCTGAGTGAATATAAAGAAGGACACAGAAATAAAGAAAGAGGGAGTGAGGGAGGGAGAGAGGGAGACATGGAGGGAGGGAGGGAGAGAGGGAGGGAGGGAGGGAGAAGGGAGGGAGTGAGGGAGGGAGAGAGGGGAGAGAGGGAGGAGAGAGGGAGGGAGGGAGGGAGGGAGGAAGAGAGGGAGACATGGAGAGAGGGAGGGAGAGAGGGAGGGAGGGAGGGAGAGGGAGAGGGAGGGAGGGAAGGAGAGAGGGATAGGGAGGGGAAGAGAGAGAGAGAGAGCACGCTTTCATTTTAGCTAACATTTTACTGATTATTATTAATTAACGATTAAAGTAAATATCATGCTCACAATCCCGTGACACCTGTTTGATAAACGACACGAGGAACAGTTTAGTGGTTGACACAGTTTCCCCCTTTTTTTAGGCTTGTTGCCTGGAAGAATTTGATTAGTGTTCATTCAGTCGTATGAAGGATAACTCTCTGGGATGTTCTAAATGAAGCATCAGAGAAATCAACCGAGAAAATAAGATAGAAAATAACCAAACCCTTACACTCAAACTGCTTTCCGACAGCATGTATACTTCAATCAGTATGTATTATTTAAAAAAAAAAATATTTCCTGAAAAACATTGCGCTGTTTATATTTGTTCATGTCAAGTCCCTTTCCTTACCCTTCTCTCTCTTTCTCTCCCCTTAACTCGCAATCATTCTTTATTACTCTTTCTCTGTCTCTCTTTCCATTTTTTTTATTTCTGCCCCTCTCAACCATTCTCCTTCTTTCTCACTCTATCCTACTATCTCTGTCTAGATTACTTTTATTGTGTAATAGAAAATAGTTTCTATTTCACGGTCGATACTTTTATCAATATTTATTTGTGTATATATATATAAAACATGTGATAAAGAAATGGTCCAAACTGAACAAAATAGTACTTTTAAACTCTCTCGTTATTGTTATTATTATGTCTCGTTATTACTTTTTAACAGTTATATATATATATATATATATATATATTTTGTAAAAGTTGGAAGCAGTCCTTCATTTAAACATATATTGTTAAATAACACTAACAATCCTACTATTATTCTCATTATTCTCCTGATAATGAATGTGGTACATTCGAAACATGTCGACTAGCAATATTGGTGATAAACTTTATAGTTTTAATGAAGAGACGAGGAAGGAATTCCGGAAACTGGAGAAATTGTTTCAGTTTGAGATACAAGCCGAATATGGGGCGTTATTTAACAATATATTTATATATATATAAGTTCAAAAACGAAGATTAGTAACACACAGAGAAGGAGGTACACACACTCACCAACTCAAATTTTCGGATATCGGTCTTCAGAAGAAAGCGAGGAGACCCTGTTCTGACCTTGCGTTTCAGGGCTCCTTGGTCTCGCACTCTCTTTTCTCCTGAAGACGGATCATCCTAAAATTTGAGTTTGTGAGTGTGTCTCCTTCTCTGTTACTGATCTTCGTTTTTCAACTTGTTTCTATCCTGTTTGGATTGACTTTCCGTTTTTAAAGTATATATATATATATGTACTATTATTATTATTATTATTATTAACAATTATGGCGATTTTCATTTTTGTCATTTTTCTGTTTAACTTTTCCAGTTTTCTAAACATGGTTTTTAATTTTTCTGGTAATATGTACATCAATTCTCCAAATGATTTTTTACTGAACTCCATAACAGTAATAAATGGACTTCTGGTATGGACTTCAGTAATAAATCATTTAGAGAATTGATGGACATATTTACCAGAAGGGTTCAAAACCAAGTTCAGAAAACTGGAAAAAATGAACAGAAGAAGAAGATAAATGAAAATCGCCATACTTTTTAATAAAACTTATTTAAATGGTGGTGTTCTCCCAAAATATAGTAATATATATATATATATATATATATATAAACAACAATAAATTATCGATCGTATAACAGATATATAACTAAAAAAGGTAAATCGGGATGCGGCCAATTTCTTCCACCTCCAATCAAACTCTTATTGCCGATGTTTCGATTTTATTCAAAATCTTTTTCAAAATTAAAAAAAAATATACATATATATGTAATAGCTATTAATTGAATTGGTATTTTTAATGTAATTACAATGTAATTAAAATTTAATGTATTTAATTTTTCACTATGTCAATTAAAGAATGTCTTAATATTAAAATTATTAAGTATAAACAGTATATTTCATACTGTTTATATCAAAGTCAATCAAAGAACTAATGATTTATTATTAAAATAACATTATATTTTTGAGATAAAATACATAATATATTATGAAGTCTATTTTGTTTCATGAAATGTTTCATATTCAATTTGATCCAGTTTAATAAGTTTTGTAAATTAAATTATAATTGTTAAGTAGAAAGGGAAATAGACAAGTATCATCCATAGATACAGTAGGTGAATTTGAAAGGAACAAAAAGGATTTCAAAATAAAAAAAATAATATTGTTAGCCAAGTACATTCTTTTATGTTATACATTCATAATTTGTTTTGAGTTATGACTTGCATGTTGACAATATAACAAGATGTGGCTGAAAGAAAATTTAATATCAGAGATAAAGTTAGTAAAGAAAAAAAAAAGATATTTTTCTTTTGGCTAAGAACACTTCAAAAAAGATGGAATTATAGGAGAAATTTTCAAGAGGATGATATGATGAAAGCATGTATGTTTATGAAGAATAAAATTGCAACTCTTGAATAGCCCCTCTATATAATATAAAACTACAATATTTATAGCAATAAGGCTATTTGCAAAAGGAAAGCTTACTTGCACTTGAAAGAAACTTTTATTTATTTATTTTTTTTAAAAACAAAATTTGAAGTGGCTTACACTCAACTATAATATAAGTAAAAGATAATATCAAACTTATAAACAACTTGAAGAATTAGATTAATATTAGTATCTGTTTTGTTTATTCCTTATGCTTTAATATTACTCAAAGATAATATGATTCATAAACATAAGGAAATATACATCTGATATTAAGTTTTGTTCAAAGCTGCATGATATAGATCAGGGGTGCTCACACTTTTTCAGTATGCGAGCTACTTATAAAATGACCAAGTCAAAATTATCTACCGACCCATAAAAGCGTATGTTATTTTAAAATTTATTGAACATTCTTACCTTGCATTATTGCATCAGCCAATATTGCAACAAAATAAGCTCTGAACATGTTTTTGTAATTACCATATAATAAAATAATAACTTTTTTTTTTTTGGTTAAGGAGGTGAAATGCATTTACTCACATTGTGCTGGGCTCCCAATAATAATAACAATACATTGACAATTTATAATAATAATAATTAAAAATAAATAAATAAAAATAATAAAATAAAATAATAATACAGCTGTTTTTTGTAGCTTTTCATTGTGCTCAAAGACAGAAGCTTTGTAGGAGGATCAAAACACACACACACACACACACACACGCATGAGAGAGAGAGAGAGAGAGAGAGAGGAGAGAGAGAGAGGAGAGAGAGAGAAAGAGAGAGAGAGGAATGGGCTGACTGTCACCCTGGAACTTTTTTATATTCACATAAGTTGTATTGGCCATCTGCATCACTGGTTAGATGCGATCGACTACGACTGGTAGATCGCGATCGACGTATTGAGCACCCCTGATATAGATTGATTAGAGCAGAGGTGAGGAAGCATTCTAATAATTTTAGCAACATTCACTTCCTCAAAAAGCCACCACGAATGAATCAGCAAATTCCTATATCATAGTTATATTGTAAAATCCTTGAATCTGTCAATATATTACTCGATCTGTGAATCTAAAATTATTTCGCATCTTTCAAAAGATTCAGCAGTGTCCTCACTGCCTTTGTTAATTACCTTTGTTAGCTTTGAAAAATGATTTTCTAAAAGTTTAAACTTTTCCAGTAATTATTGATAAATAGTCTTCTTCCTAAATTCCAGAGTGTTTGGTTTTATTATCATAATTATAATTACTTATAATTTGAAACATTTTTCTCAACAAATTCATGATTCAATAGGCCACATGCTGCCTTACGGCCGCAGGTTCCCCACGCCTGGATTAGACCATTTTGTAAGGATAAATTGATCTTACTATGGAAAACAACAGAAATTATATGTTTAATTGTCGTTGATTTTTTATACGTAATAATTTATTCCTCTACATCTCGTATTAAGACATTATATCATTTCAAATTTTTTCATTATACCTCTAAATATCAATCTCATGCCCCTAGTGGGGCCACAGGTTGCATCGGCTTTATTTTCACGTGGTTCTTTGAACCGAGACTACAAGGGCCACTGATCCTACCTGCAGCTGAGCAGGTTCAGTAGCATCAGTGGTCCGGAGTTTGATCCAAAACTCTTAAAATAAGTCGGTACTACAGGCGGCGGGGGCACATGGTGAGATTCTCTCTCCATCCCGCCAACTGAGGCTAGACTCGTAGTGGCTGTTGGTTCTCACCCAGGTTGGGTAGACCCTTGTGGTCGCTGTGTGAGAAGCAGTGCGACCACACACAGCTTCTCAGGCGGATGTATGCTTAGCATACCGGGGAGGTAGAGCCCCAAACCATGACTAGTAGGAACGGACCACGATCTCAGCTAAGTGGACTCGAATACTGGTAGTAGTTTTAATAGACGCTTTGGCTTTTGATCGGCTACTCAGAGTGGGGACGAATGGATACACTCTATCTCGTTCCCTTATATTCGAAAGAGAGACACCTATGGATTTACTTGTTTATGGACAGAGTACTCCATAATACATATGGAGAGTATTTATTTATTTATTTTTTAATCTCTTCATTTTATGTCTTGCTATGTACCAAGACTCCCCACAATGGGGCCCTGATGGGCCATATTAACTATCACTGCAACCCATGATCCCGGGGAAACGGGAATTCCCTCTTCGGAGGGGGCCACCCAACTCCTAAGAGTCGCATGGTAGTCCATAAACTGTCAGCATTGGATAGTGCTGGTTACTTAAACATCAATCTTATTATAGTGTATTCTCTTAAAAAATGTGAAAGTCAAAGTCAATGTGAACAATACTGACTTAGCAGGTCATCCATTAGTCCAGATGAATAATCAGTTTTTATAGATTTGTTTGCCCTTTGATGTAATTGAAATTTCACGGATATTTTTCTATAAATTGGTAACTTTCTGGTAATTTTTTTTGTCAAAATTTCATTGTTTTTTAATATTTCGGTCAGTGTGAAAAAAGAGAACAGAAATTGTTCTATATCACTCGAATGATTAATGTCATTTTAATTCTAAGGTAGTGCAATCAGTTATTATGTTTTATTTAGTGATTGTAGGGTAAAAAGCTAATGAAATAGTCTCCACATATAGAAATTTAATAATATACACCATGCTTTTAGAACACGTGTTCTTATTCAGGCATTAACTAAAAAAAATACAATATCATCAAAGAGCTATCTTTAGTATAACGTAAATGGTACAAAATAAAATAAGGAAGAGATTAGAAACGGCCAATGTTCAGCCTGTGTGCGACACCCACTGCAACCTACAGTGTTGCCTCCTCCCCCCCCCTTCCCTCCTCCCCCTCCACCTCTCCCCTCCTCCTCCCCCTCCCCCTCCTCCCTTAGTCTTGTTTTCCCATTTCATATTGTGGTTTGATCATTGATTGTTGTTTCATGTGTTTATGTGAAATCTTTTTATATATATATCAGCTATCAACTGTTTCCGGAGCAATTCACATCTTCCTGATGACGATGCAATGGAAATATAGTAGTGAGTTTCTGTGATTTATTTTATATATTTTCTTTTGTGAATCGGTTATATTATATATATATTTATATATATTTGGTTTGATGGTTTGATCATTGATTGTTGTTTTACGTGTTTATGTGAAATCTTTATATTATATATTATATATATATATATATATATATATATTATATTGTTCACCAAGGAAAGAGAAAAACATAAAAACACAAAAAAGACTCACAGTGATATTTCGACATTCATCGTCATCGGGCGTAAATAAACCCTTCGAGTATCTGAAGCTAACTGAGCGAACGGTCGAAAGCGACCGACACGCACTCACTCTGCTAGCTGCCCTAGGAAAACTTTAGAAACATATTCGACGAAGTTAAATCATGTGAAATCAGACATTAATGCATGTATTCAAGAGGGGACTGCTCCCAACTTTCACTAATATATATATATATATATATATATATATATATATATATATATTAATATATAAAGATTTCACATTAAACGTGAAACAACAATCAATGATCAAACCACAATTAGAAATGGGAAAACAAGACTAAGATCTTTCAACCGTAACAAGTTGTTATGGTTGAAAGATCTTAGTCTTGTTTTCCCATTTCTTATTGTGGTTTGATCATTGATATATATATATAGTTGTGTTCTCTAATCGGGGTTCGGTCAATTTTCCAGGATAAAAAATCAAACTCTCGTTGCCAACGTTTCGGTTTTATTTAAAACCTTTTTCATAGGCAGAAGTAAGAATTTTTTAACTAAGAAAATGGATTTTACATTATTTAAAGGAACAACAATGTTAACCGAACAAAACCTTCGATTAGACTGACGAAGGTTCGAACAGTCCAGTCGAAGGTTTTGTCCGGTTAACATTGTTGTTCCTTTAAATAATGTAAAATTCATTTTCTTAGTTAAAAAATTCTTACTTCTGCCTATGAAAAAGGTTTTAAATAAAACCAAAACCTTGGCAACGAGAGTTTGATTTTTTTATCCTGGAAAATTGACCGAACCCCGATTAGAGAACACAACTATTTTATCAAATGGTCGATATATTATTGAATCTGTTATATATATATATATATATATATATATATATATATATATATATATATATACTTGGTTATTTCAGTTCAGTGTCACGTGTTCATTCAGACTACAGTTGTTGTTAAAATCCACATACTATTTTTCTTTCTAAAATAATTTGTAATGTAATACTTAGTTTTTCTGTTTCAAAATTTATATTTCTGCCTATGAAAAAGGTTTTAAATAAAGACCGTAACGTTGGCAATGAGAGTTTAATTTGAATCTGAAGAACTGACCGAGTTCGGATAAACTATAGTTTTGTATATATATATATACTAGCAAATGTACCCGTCTTTGACGGAATCAAAAATTCTATTATACTTGGTATTCCAAAATATCAATTATAGTATATTACTAATACTATAATTAGAAATTATAGAATAGAAGAAAAACATTATTAGTACAGTGTTAAACAAATGCCTCTGTATACACTACATTAGCTGTCTGTCCTTCAGGGTCATGGAAGAACAATCAGTTGAAACCTCTGACTATTGAGCAAGTAAACTACAGTTGACCATGTGAGAAAAACTTGGTTTCGCTAACTTGAATTCCTGTGTTAGATAAAGTCTCCCTTAGGACTTAGTTAACGTCATTGCGAAATAGACTCTGACGGGACTTTGCAATCATTTGAACGGAAACAGATAGTGGCTCGGAATCAATGGTATGCGTGGTATACACACAGACTCCCAATACCACATCCAGTCATTATTTCCGCCTCTATGGCATATCTGTGTAGAGCACGAACTCAGAGTCGTGTCCGTTGCACAGTTTTTGGGTCACTCATGTTTCGTAACATGAAATTTGTTACTGCTATAAATTGCAGCATCATTGGTGCTCCTACTTTAAGTTTTTACTCATGAGCAGGCAGTCCAGGAGAAATAAATTCAGAGTCAAGAAATTCAATTAGATAATGAACTGCTTCTTCATCACTAATCCAATCTCTTTACTGACTTGTAAGTTCTTTCCTCGGCTTCATATAGCGTAAGAACTTGTTTGTTGATTTTTCCTGCCTGTTCGTATTAAGAGTTGAGAATTGCTCGTTTACAAAACTATTTATTCTTAATAGATAGTACATCCTCAACTCTGGGAAACACTTTTTCAAAGATGTCAAATACGCAATATATTCATATGCTCAATTGAAATTAAAATCAACTAACAATACCTACTTGCCACACCTGTGTATTTTCAAAACAAACTTGTCTATGAAGTTAGGAAAATACAACTAAAAGCCCCATAACTTCGCTTCTGTACTGAATTATCAATCTATTTAGAGCCCATATTTTAAGTTAGGCATACACAAATCCAGTGTCAATGTTTCAGCTCGCTATGTCTTATGGTGGCTGAGTTTACTTGTGACAAACTTTTTGCGTTTTAACGTCCATAACTTCACTTCTACGTGAATTTCCAATCAATTTAGAGCCTATATTTTAAGTTAGACCTACACAAATCTACTGTAAAAGTTTCAGCTTTATATGTCTTATGGTAGCTGAGTTTACTTGTGACAAATTTGCGGACACAGACAAACCGACAAACAGACAAACCGACAAACCGACAACGACAAACGACAGAATTTTTTCTCTGGGTGGATTCGGTTTCTCCAATGTATGAAACGTAAAGAAAACTTGAAATGAGTCAGTTCTAAGCAATGTACAGACAAAATCATTATTTTATTTATAAAGATATATATATAGGTGTCTAATGTAATCGGGATTCTGTCAATTTTCCAGGATCAAAATCAAACTGTCAATCCCGATGTTTCTGTTTTATTTAAAACCTTTTTCATAGGCCTACATTGAAAAAGGCCTATGAACCTTTGTAGGCCTATGAAAAAGGTTTTAAATAAAACCGAAACGTCGGCATTGAGAGTTTGTTTTTGATCCTGGAAAATTGACCGAATCCCGATTATATTAGACACCTATTCTATCCAACGGTTGATATATTATTGAATTTGTTATATATATATATATATATATAAAAGACTAATGATAGCTTATGCCTAATAGAATTATTTGCAAAACTGACGTCACTTGAAATGCCTTTGTTATGTATTCCTCACCAGATTGACTCTGGTGTAGCAATGAATATGCAAAGCTAGAGTAAAACTGATTCCCGCATCAAGCCATTTAAGCAACAGATTCATTTAGACTATGTTTCAAACACTACATCAGCTATTCTCAAGCGTACAAGTAAACAAACTATGTGACTACCAACTAAACTTAAAATCTTATCTACAGCTTTTTTTATTTTTTTATATCTACTTATTAAAATAGAAAACAGTAGAACTTCGCTTTTTGAAAGTCTTGCATATCGTCAAATATGGAATTTGAAGCAAAAATTTTGATTAATTTTTGTTATCTGAATTTAAACAAAATTTGCGATATGTTATGGAAGGGGCCGCCCAGCACGCAGTAAGTCCTTACTTTCCTTCTACCGTCATTTATGTATGGCAACATCTGACCTCTTCAAACGTAGGAATTTATAACTTGATTTATGATTTATTTATTATATAAACTTACATATAAAATATATATGATCAAACCACAATATGAAGTGGGAAAAAATAGACTAAGAACTTTCAACTGTAACAAGCGGTCTTCGTCAGAGACAAAACCCAACTGATCTCAACTGAGCTCATTGACTGTTATTTCACGTGTTTATGTGAACTCTTGGTTATATATATATATATATATATATATATATATATATATATATATATCAATGATCAAACCACAATAAGAAATGGAATAACAAGACTAAGATCTTTCAACCGTTACAAGTGGTCTTCGTCAGAGTAAAAACCAAAGTTGGGTTTTTGACTCTGACGAAGACCGCTTGTAACTTGTAACTACGATGGGGGTCATCTTTCTACATTTGTCCATATCATTCCTACTAAACGCCAGCAGTACCTTCATTTCAATAGTTGCCATCCCTCCACGTAAAAAAAGCTATCCCTGTCATTGTCCATTGAACTCCTCTTATATTATATATATATATCAATGATCAAACCACATTAGAAAATGGAAAAACAAGACTAGATCTTTCAACGTTACATAAAATTTGTAGCAGAATAAAAGATCGTTCCTTCCAAATAGATTTATTGAAACAGAAATTTTCTGACCGAGGATATCCTTCTAATTTCATTAACAACCGTATAGTCCCTGCAGACGTTCATCATAATTGAGGTCCTAGGAGGGATCGCAGTGACTCTAATTTCCTCATCACCATTATTTTCCTGGTGCTCATTGGCTGGGTGCAGTTGTCAGGGAGTTTTTCCCTATACTTTCTTCTTCCTCCTGTACTTCTTCAGTCTTTAGTGAGGCACCTTCCATTTCCTATCGCAAACCTGCTATCTTCAATCTATCTTCTCTCACATCTCTTCTCCTATGCCTTCAAAAACTGCTGGTGGTATGGTTCAATGTGGACGTCGTGGATGTCTACTTGTCCTATCATCAATCCTGTTCCTTCCTTTACCTCTGTCCATAGTAAACGCACCTACCCTATCTCTCACAAGACCTCTTGTACCTCTGGTAACTGCGTTTACCGTTTTGGATTGCACCCAGTGTGATTCTTTTATGTGGGTTTGGCTTCCACCAAGCTAAGCCTGCGTATGAATAATCACAGGTCTTCCGTTGGCAAACGCAGTGACCTTCCCGTTGCTACTCATGCCAGTTCTCACGGACTCAGTTTTAATGACTGTTTCCGTGTACAGGTCCTGAGGCAGATTGATCAGACTAATTCGAAAGTTACTCTGAGAGCTTCAGAAGAAGCACTTATTAGTCTTCTGGGCGGTAGATCGGCTCCTGGCTTAACCTCAATCGTTGATTTTTTTTTTTTTTTTAAAGTTGCTGTCAGCTTTTAATTTTATTTTAGTTACATGTTTTCATTTTTTTAATTTTTATTTGGCTTTTATCTCTTTATCTTCCCTGTCTACCTTTCCTCCGAAAGTTGGCTACACTGTTTGAGTGCTTCAGTTCGAACGCCAAGTCAGTCGTTATCAACCTTTGGAGCGATTCACTTCTTTTCTTGAAGACGAGGACATCGAAATATAGTAGTGAGTTCAGTGGTTTCCGTTCTATGTGTTCTTTTTAAATTCTAGTTATATATATATATATATATATATATATATATATATATATACCATGATCAACGAAAAACGGTCCGGCAGGACAGATAACACTTAAAATAAACAGTGACACATAGACTGAAACATAACAAAAGACTCACTTTTCAATATTTCGGCCGTAATGGCGGTCGAAATATTGAAAAGTGAGTCTTTTGTTATGTTACAGTCTATGTGTCACTGTTTATTTTTAGTATATATATAGTCAATAGGAAGATCTATCCAAAAAGGACAACGATCATTTCACAGTAAACTATAGACACAGAACAAAGATACAAACACTTTGTATACAAAACTGTGTCTATAGTTACTGTGAAATACACTTATATAAAACACGATTTTTCTTTTTTATCCAAGTTTGTTCTAGCTTCAAACAATACAACACCTTTAAGACGACGTTTCGTCTACTTTTTTAGACATCTTTTACAAGATATCATATAAAATGTCTACAAATATAGACGAAACATCGGCTTAAAGGTGTTGTATTGTTTGAAGTTAGACCAAACATGGATGAAAAAAGAAAAATTTAACACCATTTTTCTATATAGGAAATATTGAGTTACTGCCCTATATTCTTGCGGAACTCTTCACCTCCTGATGACGATGATTGTCAAAATATTGACGTATGTTAAGCCTGTTTCTATCTCTGTCTTAACCTCGTTATAACTCAATATTTTTTATGCAGTTTATAGTTTAAGTAAGTAGAATTTAATAATTAAAAAAATTTATAACTTATTAAACTATGTCTTTGGATTCGAATTTTCAGCATTCATATAAAGCATTATCAAATATTTTTAAAACTGATTGAAATACTCAGCTTTTACTTTTCCAAATCAGCTTAGGTACCTTTTTGAATTTCTCTGTGACCTGTACAGAATATAGAATTTTATTTTTCTAGTTAACAGGTGGTTTCTTTTAAATCAATTCTATATTTAATTGTAAAAATAACTAGTATTTCCCATGGTTATTTTTCCAATTGTGAGACGCCGCTTTTGTGTTTACATAACTGATTGCTTTTTGCGTTTGCTTAGTTTATCAAGCCAGTGAATTGATAAGATAATAATATGCAAGTCACTTCTCTTTCTTTCCTGCCTCTTTGTGGAGTTCATCTGTACTTTCTTAACGTTATAAACTACGGTTAATTCCCTGTGTATTATCATTATTTTTCTTAATGAGCTGTTGGTTTTATATTTATATGTGGAGTAGAAATTTTTAACGTGTATCTGACATCATACAGGCTCGGTACCGACGGTTTGGAGGCCTCTTCAAAAAGAGGCATATTCAAAAGAGGTTTTTAACAGCAGATATACAGTGACTTTCCTTGAGAACATTTAAGCAAGCGGAAAAATTAAAAAGGTTTTAGCCCTCCCTGTTCCGGCCTTAGGCAGATCAGAAGAGTCCCAGGTTAGCTCAGTGAGTAACGTACTGGTTAACGTACTCGCCTTCTGAACTGGTAGGACCGGGGTTCGATTCCCCCCTGGCCCTCGATTTATTCACGCGGGAAGTGAATAAATCTGAGCACGTCGTCCCTCGGAGAAGGACATTAAACCATCGTGCAATGTCAGGTACTCGTTAAAGATCCCTACTCTAAATACACTTGAGTTAGGCAAAATTTAGGACTCTCAATGTAGAATCAATTTTCATTGTGTGGTATCATAAAGGGCCAATGCTTGGTCTATGTGTGTTCTCATGTGAGACTGGAGGATTAGTCTCTGTATTAAAGTTTTGATGCATGTTAGACATAAACAGTGACTCAGCAAGTAGGAGGGGGGGGGGCGGCATTTTGAGGGGGTAAAAATAAAAAATAATAATAAAAAGCTAACAAAAAATCTGGAGTGGACTACACTCAACTTTACTATAAGTGAACTTAATATCCAACTGCTAGGCTATATAATATATATATGTCCCATTTAGCATAATATAAATGCCTCAATGGGAGAGCCATATTAGTCTTTCATTCCTGGAGGTATTACAGATAGTGATCCACTTATCAAGATATAAGCTTATTTTTTATATCACACCACTGATGCATATATGATCATTGGTATAACTACAGCAGTAATAACAGTTTTGATAAGCGAAAGTGAAAGTGTAGATTTCGTATTACGAAATAATCTCTCACAAGAGAACATGGCTTTTGTTCTGATAACAAGTAGATCTCTTACATACGTTAGCTGACCTTCTACATTGAAGATTAAAGACAAAGTTTCCCATTTAAAATTTGGAAATATTCCTGAAGAAAGTCAGAAACATGTATGAAAATATCTAGAGTGGGCTACACTCAATTAGGCATAATATAAATATCCAAATGGGACGGGTTTATTAGTCTTTCATTCCATTAGGTAGTACAGATAGTGATTGATCCACTTGTCAATATATATATATATATATTTCTATACAGCACCACTAATGTATATAAGAACATTAGTATGACAAAGCAGTAATAGCATTTTTGAAAATACGAATGAGTTGATTTCTTGTTACGAAATAATCTCTTTTACGAGAACATGGCTTTTCTTCCAATAGCCAATGCATCATATCTAGGTTATTTGACCTCTTTTTACATTGAAGATTTGAGACAAAGTTTCCTATTTAAATTGGAAAATTTTCCACTGTCTATACGAAATATAGTTGAATTCAAACAAATGATGACACATATTGGGGAAAGTATTATGTCTCCACACAAAAGGGTTTATTATAAAAAACCAACAACGCGTTTTGAACACTTGATGTTCTTCTTCAGGTTACATCTAAAAAAATGTATGCATCTTTAGGAACATCGGGGTGAATTAATTAAAATTGAATACAATATATAGCTGTTGAATATCTGGCACTATTGAGTGATAACATGGGAATAGTATAAAAATGGCTTAATTAACCCTTAACTGCTGAATATCTGAAACTATTGAGTGATAACATGGGAATAGTATAAAAATGGCTTAATTAACCCTTAACTGCTGAATATCTGAAACTATTGAGTGATAACATGAGAATAGTATTAATATGGCTTAATTTATGTTTAATGGTTTAAAGTTAAGGATTAATTAAGCTATTTGAATACTATTCCCATGTTATTACTCAATAGTGTCGCATATTGTATTCAATTTTAATTAACTCATCCTGATGTTCCTAAAGCTCATGCAATAAGCATATATTTTTTTTAAATATAACCTGGAGAAGAACATCAAGTGTTTCGAAATGCGTTGTTAGTTTTTTATAATAAACTTTTTTGTGTGGAGACATAATACTTTTCCCAATGTGACTAAATACCATACTATAATAGATTGCCCAATTAATGAAACTTTGATCAGCCATTATACCTATTATAATAATCTAAAATTTATAAAATAACGAAATATTGTTGAATTGAAATAAACTATGACACATTAATATTTTTTATCCTCGTAGGTTGCGGAAAATCTGTTCAGCAGATCCTTTAGTAAAACATCTTGCTTAGGGTATGTGGGGTTGGGGGTCCTGACCCACTAAAAAGCAACATCCTATTTCCTGGCAATATCCGACACGGAAACCGTTTGCACATTACTTCATGCCGGTGGCTCAGTCCTCCCGAAAAGTATTCACCTCCTCGTCACCATTCGTTCATCTATGAATGTCCTTGCCTCACACTTTCATTCTTCTTATGACGGAGAACTTGTCATACATTGTCTCTACAAAGCTTGCAGCTTTTGTTCAATTTTCTTCACTCTGGAGCATCTTTTGAACTATGGTCTCTGGAGTAACCTCACCAAGCGATGCTATTAATCCCTGGCGCAGCACTCCCCATTTAACACATAAGAAGATGGTGTGCTCTGCGTCGTCGTTTTCCTCCGAGCCACAGTGCCTACATTGAGGGCTACAGACTTTACTCATCCTATAAATATTTACCAAAATACCCATGGCCAGTCAGTAACTGTGTTAAGTGGAATCTAATCTTTCCATGCTTCCAGCCCAACCATTTGGGGAGGTCCTGGATGAGCCTTACAGTCCACCTGCCCCTTAACTCTTGCTCCCATCTCTCTTTCCATTTCCTCAGGGTTATTGTTCTGGCTTGTCGTTTAGCCGCTTTTTGTTCTTCTACCGATTTTTCACCCACACTCTTTCTCTCTTGGGCCAGCAAGTCGATGGGAATAATTCCCAAAATGACCAATATTGCTGGCTCGGAAACAGTGCAGTAAGCACATGCTACTCGTAAGACGCCAATCCTCTGTACTGAAGCCAATTCCCTTCTAAATTTCCCGTATCTGAGTCAGTCAGCCCAGACCCTAGCGCCATACAGCATTACAGACTGTGACACATTAATATTGCACTAATACAATAATTAATTATTAATACTAATACTAATACATTAATGCTACACTTTGATCAGCCGTTATATTTAATTACTGATAAATAATAATTAATACTATACATAATATTAATACATTAATACTATACTTTGATCACGTTTATCAAAATATTATATTATAATTTACTATTACTAATTTAATTCTAATAATTAATACAATATAATTACTACACTTTGATCAGTCATTATATTTAATTACTGATAATTAATAATTAATACTACTACTAATATTAATACATTAATACTATACTTTGATCACCCGTTACATTTAATTACTAATAATTAATAATTAATACTAATATTAATACATTCATACTACACTTTGATCTGCCGTTATATTTAATTACTAATAATTAATACTAATATTAATACATTCATACTACACTTTGATCAGTCATTATATTTAATTACTAAATAATATAATACTACTACTAATATTAATACATTAATACTATACGTATTAGCCGTTATATTTAATTACGAATAATTAATATACTAATATTAATACATTCATACTACACTTTGATCAGCAGTTATATTTAATTACTAATAATTAATAATTAATACTAATATTAATACATTCATACTACACTTTGATCAGTCATTATATTTAATTACTGATAATTAATAATTAATACTACTACTAATATTAATACTATTTAATTACATATACTAATTGATCATTCGTACATTTAATTACTAATTAATTAATAATTAATACTAATATTAATACATTCATACTACACTTTGATCTGCCGTTATATTTAATTACTAATAATTAATACTAATATTAATACATTCATACTACACTTTGATCAGCAGTTACATTTAATTACTAATAATTAATAATTAATACTAATATTAATACATTCACACTACACTTTGATCAGTCGTTCTATTTAATTACTAATAATTAATAATTAATACTACTACTAATATTAATACATTAATGCTACACTTTTCACAGCCGTTGTATTTACGTCATCTTTACGGAATATTGCTGAATTCAAATAAAACTCTATTGTATTGTATCTGCAAATATTTGAAGATGAAGACGAAGTGTGTCCACTTGCCGCGAAGGAAGAGGGGAATGATTCATTTTTAGAGTGATTTATGGACAAAGTTTCCGTCAGATAGCCAGCCTCTTCTCAAATGGTTAGACTTCTCAAAGTTAAAGTGGTTTTCAGCTTAACTAAATTGATATTAACTCAATGGATTTTCCTAATACAGATGAAAAATGATGCATCAAAACCTTTATTTATAAATTAATTTTCTCTGGGTGTTTTATTAAAGTTTAAGTTATTAGTTAAGAACCCCGCTAAAGAGGGCCTTTCTTATCAAGGTAAGCGTTAAAATTTATAGAAACGTTTTAATGACATCCCAACAAAACCCTATACATTAGAGTATTATAGTTTCAACAGGAACTCTCGCACTTTCCTTTTTTTAAATGTTATGTTTATATTATTATTTCTTATTTTAATTTTATTATACAGGGTCAGGCAAAATGATCTGACACATTTGTAGGTTAAATAAAAGGCAAATAAAGTCAGTGAACAATAAAGTGTTTTGATTTTTAAAAAGTACATATAATGCCATTTGGTTTCATTAGGTTTTTTAAAAAAAATAACGATGGCATTAGATGTACTTTTAAAAAATAAAAACACTTTATTGTTTATTGACTTTATTTGCCTTTTATTTGACCTAAAAAAATGTCACATCATTTTTCCTGACCCTGTATGTATTATACTTCTCCCCCCCACACTCTCTCTTATTATTATTATTATCATTATTATTTTCTATTATTTTTTACTCTCCTGATGACGGTTAAACCGATTATTAAAGTATATAGATATTGATATAAAGATTTCACATAAACACGTGAAATAACAATAAATGATCAACCAGGGCAGGAGCTAAATTTATTACCTATGAAAAATGGATGTTGTTAAGAAATTAAATTCAATAGATGAAGTATTATAAACATTAGTAACAGTCTATTCTAACTTGATACTTTCGTTACGAGGGCAATAACTTCTTCTAAGAGGGTTGACAGCTAGCGGATAGTTTTTTACTCTTTCTTACTGTACTCCTTTGTTTCCCCAAACATCCCTTTCTGGACATTTGTCCTTTACTGTATTTTCACCCTTTTAAAATACTAGTCTTCTCTCCCACTCTTCTCAACCACTCACCAGATGTTTTTTGCATCTAGTGTTTCAGTTGGGTTTTTGACTCTGACGAAGACAACTTGTTACGGTTGACAGATCTTAGTCTTGTTTTCCCATTTCATATTGAGGTTTGATCATTGATATAATGATATATACTCTCATTTTCGGTTCATCAGTATTCAGGAGAGTAGAGATATGCTCAGTTGTCTGACTGTTCATAAACTAATTTAGTTATCAAAGATTAGGTCCAAATTAATAACAACCTATTTCAAGCCGATGTTTCAAAAAATTGTTTTTGATTAAATATTTTCTTTTTTTTTGTCCCAAAGTCAACTTAAAAAGAGATGTTATTTTATACCTATTCCTCAATTACCATATTATATATATATATTATATATTTTTAATTT